>JAYESA010000012.1:175659266-176031766 GCA_036927795.1 Iris macrosiphon | reverse complement strand
TACGTAAAAAAATGTTTAAAAAATAAATTTTGTTATAAATAACACTTTGTATATTCGAACTTAAACAATCAAGGACAATGCCTCTCATCTTAACCACAGGGACTAGAAGA
Organism: Iris macrosiphon; assembly: GCA_036927795.1. Lineage (NCBI taxonomy): Eukaryota > Viridiplantae > Streptophyta > Magnoliopsida > Asparagales > Iridaceae > Iris > Iris macrosiphon. The sequence continues at coordinate 176,031,656 of JAYESA010000012.1, read as the reverse complement.
GTTATTTGATTATAGTTATATAATATTATGTATTTAAACATTAGTTATAATTTATTTATTTTTAATTACGTGAGGATATATGTACAGTTTAGACGATTAAGTCTTTAAAAAAAAAATTACAAAAACTAAAATATATCTATAACAAATTATAATTAAAATGTATTAAATATTTAAATTATTTTATAATAATATTAGAAAACTTTATTTTACGTGTAACGCACCTATATTTACTGACACAATAATAATACAAGACACAAACGGTAAAGTGTAACAACTGACAAACATACCCCCTTGTTCCTTGAATTAAACATGTCATTGTTGGATATAATAAAATATTACATTTCAGTCATTTGCCAAAATACAGGACATTTATACCTCCCTTCCTTGTACCAAGCTAATATTCATGTACCAGAATCCTATATCTATGTACTGAAATGCTATATATATGTATCATCGTGAACCAAGGGAAAGCATCTGTATTTTTATTTTTATTTTTTGACTTCCGACATAATGCACGGGATCCGACGTAACACTCGAAATTTTTGTGCACACTATATTATATGTTTTTGGATCCACTGTCCCCCAACTCCCACCATTTATGAATGGAAGGAATAATACGCTCCCATGGCTCGATCCACTGACCTTCTACCACCCAGCTGAGATCTTATACCTCTTCTTGGTAACCACAAGAGTCACTCGAGTTCGATAGTATCTGTATATCGATCACATATACATGTACCATAAGCCTATATCCCTGTACTATAATGTTATATTTGTATATCACCGCGTACCACGAGTCCATATTCGTGTACCGAAATACTATGTGTTCCAGAAGGCTACACCCTTTAACTAGAAGCCTATATTCGTGTAGAGGAAGATTATATCAGTTTACCAGTAGAAGAAGCTTGAAAACTGTAGCAGAAGCTTTATCTCCCCCGAGTGTACGCAATGTCTCTAACACCTGTGAATGCCCACAGAGACATGGTTCAGTACATATCGCGTATTGGTGAGTTGAGGTAGCCTACTAACTTAAACCAACACTTCTAATCATGTGAACATGCATCTATTAAAATGATCTTTCTATTTGGACTAGCGTCAATCAACAATTCATATTCTTAGGCAACAGTAAAAGCAGCAAAACATATTATATCAACTGAAACATAAATTCTTACACACAAATGATGCATCTTTCCTGCATAGAATATGTCACGCCCCGATCTCCCGCAGGTAATCGGCCGTCCCCGCTAGGAACGAATCACCGCGCCAGCGCTCCCGCGGGACAATCTTTTTCCATCTGGACGTGATGCCACACGAGACAGAGCCGCGCCCGTGCAAGGCCATGATTCGAACATGCGGTAAGAGGTCTAAGCCACAGAGTTGCACAGATTATCCGAGTGCAGCGGAATAATAAACGCATAGGCGATTGGTAACAAGTTCACATAGTCGTCAATAGCGGAAGCATTGAATAACACAAGTATAGAAGTAAAACAAGTTCTTTATTGATATTGAACAAGTGTTACAAGCGGTGCTAGGCCGAGATTACAAGTAGCTAAAGACCCCCTCTCTCTCTCTCTGAAACAGTAAAGACGTGCCAAGTGGCTACATTTATGGAATGATACATAGACGATGTTCCAACATTATGTCTTGTATATATGCTTCAGTTCCAGACGCAACGCTCCAACGCTCCAGAGTGAACTTCACGCCTTAGCACGCACGAAGGAGACATCCGCACCGAACGAATTTTTTTCGCACCCTGCAAGCAAACTGGTGGGTTATCAGTACATGAATGCACTGGTGGGAAGGCTTCTCGTCCGCTCGACAGATCCAAACACGACTAAGTGTGACACTAATCCTAAGAAAAAAATAGCATAAAACCAAGATTATGAATAGTAGACTCTGACTTGCAATTTCTTTTTGTTTATGGATTTTCAAGTTTCTATGATCCTTACTATTATATGACTTGCTTGCTACATGTTGATGTTATTGTACACTCAAAGGCGAATCGAGAAAGGGCTCAACCAATGCCAGTTCTAGCATTTTGAAAGTTCTAGACAAGTTCTAAAAATGAGACCCTCATTTGTTTATAAATCTAAGCAAATCCAATAAATCAAAATACAATATAATTAGTTCTTTAATACACACAAATTATTATCAAAATTCAATAAATTAAGCAACTATAACTTCTAAATTTATTACATAAAATGGAACCAAATAATACTAAACTAAACCTAAGAAGAAGAAAAGTTTATATACTCTTCTCATTTTTTTATGTACAAATTTGTCACTTAAAAAAATATCAAGATAGTTCAATGATCAGTAGTCGGTGACTTCTCACTTCTTCGGATGGACGGCTTCGGTGAAGGATCGAGGTAGCTGAGTACAACAGGTTACTGATTGTGATCGTTGACCGTAAGCGAAACATCAAGTACAGTGCGGTGCAGTGCATGAGAAAGTGTCAATGCGATAATGGTCTTTTATGGACATGCGATTTTAAGACGACATGTGTGTGTGTGTGTGTGTGTGTGTGTGTGTGTCATTTTCATCTGATTAGGAACTAATCAGAGGAATTCGAACCGTGTTCATCCCTACGAAAGCCTCTCATCGTAACCAACATGCCACGATTCCACTGATCCTAGAATTGTCATGCCGTTAATAAAAAAAGTACTACTTTTTATGATTTTATTATTTACAATTTTCAAATTTCTTATATATTCTTATAATGAGACTTCAAAACGGCTAAAAAATGAACCATCTAAGTTGTTTGTAAATTTTTCACCATTTATTTAAAAAAATTAATATTACGTAAAAAAATGTTGAAAAAATAAATTTTGTTATAAATAACACTTTGTATATTCGAACTTAAACAACCAAGGACAATGCCTCACATCTTAACCACATGAGCTAGAAGAGTTATTTGATTATAGTTATATAATATTATGTAGTTAAACATTAGTTACAATTTATTTATTTTTAATTTTTAATTACGTGAGAATATATGTACAGTTTAGACGGCTAAGTCTTTTCAAATTTCTTTTTTTATAAAAACTAAAATATATCCATAACGAATTATAATTAAAATATATTAAAATTTTAAATTATTTTATAATAATATTAGAAAACTTTATTTTACGTGTAACGTACCTATATTTACTGACACAATAATAATACAAGACACAAACGGTAAAGTGTAACAACTGACAAACATACCCCCTTGTTCCTTGAATTAAACATGTCATTGTTGGATATAATAAAATATTACATTTCAGTCATTTGCCAAAATACAGGACATTTATACCTCCCTTCCTTGTACCAAGCTAATATTCATGTACCAGAATCCTATATCTATGTACTGAAATGCTATATATATATGTATCATCGTGAACCAAGGGAAAGCATTTATATTTTTTTTTTGACTTTCGACATGATGCACGGGATCCGACGTAACACTCGAAACTTTTGTGCATACTATATTGCATGTCTTTGGATCCACTGTCCCCTAACTGCCACCATTTATAAATGAAAGGAATAATACGCCCCCGTGGCTCGATCCACTGACCTTCTGCCACCCAGCTGGGATCTTATACCTCTTCTTGGTAACCACAAGAGTCACTCGAGTTCGGTAGTATCTGTATATCGATCACATATACATGTACCATAAGCCTATATCCCTGTACTATAATGTTATATTTGTATATCACCGCGTACCTCAAGTCCATATTCGTGTACCGATATACTATGTGTTCCAGAAGGCTACACCCTTGTACTAGAAGCCTATATTCGTGTAGAGGAAGATTATATCAGTTTACCAGTAGAAGAAGCTTGAAAACTGCAGCAGAAGCTTTATCTCCCCCGAGTGTCCGCAATGTCTTTAACACCTGTGAATGCCCACAGAGACATGGTTCAGTACATATCTCGTATTGATGAGTTGAGGTAGCCTACTAACTTAAACCAACACTTCTAATCATGTGAACAAGCATCTATTAAAATGATCTTTCTATTTGGACTAGCGTCAATCAACAATTCATATTCTTAGGCAACAGTAAAAGCAGCAAAACATATTATAACAACTAAAACATAAATTCTTACACACAAACGATGCATCTTTCTGGATAAAATATGTCACGCCCCGATCTCCTGCAGGTAATCGGCCGTCCCCGCTAGGAACAAATTACCGTGCCAGCACTCCCGCGGGACGATCTTTTCCCATCTGGACGTGATGCCGCACGAGACAGAGCCGCGCTCGTGCAAAGCCATGATCCGAATAGGCGGTAAGAGGTCTAAGCCACAGAGTCGCACAGATTGTCCGAGTGCAGCGGAATAATAAACGCATAGGCGATTGGTAACAAGTTCACAGAGTCGTCAATAGCGGAAGCATTGAATAACACAAGTATAGAAGTAAAACAAGTTCTTTATTGATATTGAACAAGTGTTACAAGCGGCGCTAGGCCGAGATTACAAGTCTCTCAAGCCTCTCTCTCTCTCTGAAACAGTAAAGGCGTGCCAAGTGGCTACATTTATGGAATGATACATAGGCTGTCACATCCCAGTCCTAAAATATGTAGGACTAGGAATACGTAACATGCCAGCTACGCATTCGACCATACTCTGGTCTGATTCGAATACGTATAAGCTGTACTAGAATGGTCACTATCTATATAATCAAGTAAATATAAATATCTATGCCTCAATCCACAATGAACGGAATATACAAGAATGAGCTACATATGCTAAAGTCGGCCGCCAGTAACACATAAGCTCGAATAGACTCGAGAAAGGAATATGAGTCTATAAAACTATACTGTATCAGCAGATGAATAAATAATATCAATAATAACCATGACTCTGGAAGAAATGATATAAGTACCTGGAACCAATTCCTGCAAGACTAAGCAACACACATCAGCAACTCCAGGCAGGCTCCACAACGGTCTATGCTGTAAAACTGGCAAGGGACCAGGTCCTCAGAGGGACGTAACAAGGTAAAAGAAACAACATGCCAAAATAAATACAGTATATAAAAATGTATCAATAGGGCAAACTATGTAACCAGCTAAGTGATATGCAAAATGAGAGCATCACTAGAACTCAGGCTGAGACCACTACAAGCTCTGTGTAGGAGAGCCGGTAGCAGTAATATCACGTAATGTGCCTAACTCTGATGTAGAGACTACGGTCTCACAATAATAAATATATATAAAATTAGCCTGTAGCCAGTGTGTGTCTCCCCACCCAATGTAATCACACGTCTCATGTCCACGACGTCTCATGTCCATAACACGCAAGATCATGACCTCTAGCTAATGCAGCGAGTCATAATGATATCTATGTATATGCAAGACCTATGTCACGAATCCTGTAACCTATACAGAATTACATTGAATAACTTAGGAAAGATTCTATCTCATGAACAGTGTCAAGTGTCCTGTGGTATAACGTACTTGATAAAGCAAGTACGAGAAAGATATATAGGATCACAATATCAACTCTCTAAGTGACGTTACACGACTCCGCGTACGGCGTCGACACCCGAATGTTATTCGGACGTTAAGCAACGTCTCACGGTCCTAGGTTGAACATGTACATCTCAAGAGTATATATATAAATAATTAACTCAAACAAATAATATAACAGGAATCACTGCAAGTTGGCAAAGTACATTTGCCTAGGGTTCAAATTCCTTCAGTTGCTCCGGTGTATGTGGAATCTCCAGGAATGCCTTTGGATGCTGAAACAAGCATTACCATCACTCTCAGAAGATATGAAATAGCTAGAATTGACTACCCATAAGTCCAATTTGGACACAGGGGGCAGAAATGACAATTTTTGGTTAAAGCGGGGTCTACATGTGGCCCACTTCGCACCGAAAATGTGCCAGAGACAAAGTTCTCCAGATTTATCAAACTTAGTGTCTACAAGTCCAGAACGATGATACGAACCCAACGGAATATCCAGAACTGGATTCCGATGAGTCGGTCATAAAATTACCCGTCAAGTGGAGCCGTGAGACCCACGATACGGGATTTCGTCAACGTTCTCAGAATCAAACCAAACTTGGGCCACAGGACCATCGTAATGCTATGAATCCAATGGCACAAGTTTTGTTGCGAAACGACAAGCACACACGAAGTTACAACAAGTTTCAGAATAGGGCCGATACGGGACGATTTCGACGGATACGTGTTGATTCCGGCGTGCACGTACATCCAAATCAACTTCCGAGAAATTTCACACGTCCGCATTAACGATGCGCACCTTTCGATGAAATTCGCATACGACCAAGTCGCCTCGTTTAGCGGAACGCACCCAGTTTTGGAAGAAATTCGGGTTTTAAAGACCAAGTTTTTAGTCGATTTTACCCGCGAATAAAACACAACATGCAACGAATTAAAATAAACTAATTACAGGGTCTGAATCTCGGTTAGATTATCTAATTAACCGTTCAAACAGAAATTACAATTAACAAACAGGTTGGGAGTAAATCGGCCATGAACTTGTGAGTTCGGGACGATTTCTGAATTTCAGAAATAGGGGTTATTCTTTCTGTTTTTACGTCGCGGTTTGCGACCGACACGGGACGCGATACCCCGAACTATTTGCATGGGGTTCGAGAGGGTCACGAGGTCTATGCGTACGATTCGACAGAACAAAAATTGGATCTATGTACAGGGAGTTACGTGAGCGGGAAGGGGTATACCTTGCTGCTCGTGGAGGGGCGTGGCGGCGGTGGTTCCTGTGGCTGTGACGGCTGCTGTGCTGCTCGGGGAGGTCGTGGGAGTCGTCGACGGCGGGCAGGGAAGTCGGCGGGGGCGTCGGGATGGGCCGACGGAATCGGCGCGGGGGCTGGCTGTGATGGTGATGGCGGTGGCGGTGGTTTAGGGCTCGGGGGGGTTTAAATAGGAGAGGGAAGGGGAGGCGGTAGAGCGGGGAGGCCGGAGCGGGGGAGAACATGGGGGTCGTGGGCGGGGTCGAGCGGCGGAGGCGGGGGCGGTTGGCCGCGGAGCGGGGGAGGATCGAGGTCGTGGGCTGAGGGGAGTGGGTTATTGGGCTAGCGGGTAGGCGGGTCGGGCCCAGACCCGACCCGTTGGGTTAGGGTTTGGGTCGGTTGGGTTTAGTTTAGGTCGGTTTGGTCCGGTTTAATCCGATTCAAGCTGGTTTAGTCTGGGTTAATTCAGTTCAATCAAAAATGGTGTTTTTAGCTAAATAAAAATAGTTTTTGAGCCCAATAAATTCCAGAAAAATTACACAACATCCAATAATTAATTATACACCCAAAAATATAATTTTTGTAATATTTTAATAATTAGTTTAATACATAAAAATATTAATCCATGAATGATATTTTTAATAATTAATTAAAAATTATCGAAAAAATCCAGATTTTTTTTTAAATTTTAAAAAACAGGTTGTTACATAGGTGATGTTACAACATTATGTCTTGTATATATGCTTCAGTTCCAGACGCAACGCTCCAACGCTCCAGAATGAACTACACGCCTTAGCACGCACGAAGGAGACATCCGCACCGAACGAATTTTTTTCGCACCCTGCAAGCAAACTGGTGGGTTATCAGTACATGAATGCACTGGTAGGAAGGCTTCTCGTCCGCTCGACATATCCAAACATGACTAAGTGTGACACTAATCCTAAGAAAAAAAATAGCATAAAACCAAGATTATGAATAGTAGACTCTGACTTGCAATTTCTTTTTGTTTATGGATTTTCAAGTTTCTATGATCCTTACTATTATATGACTTGCTTGCTACATGTTGATGTTATTGTACACTCAAAGGCGAATCGAGAAAGGGCTCAACCAATGTCGGTTCTAGCATTTTGAAAGTTTTAGACAAGTTCTAAAAATGAGACCCCCATTTGTTTATAAATCTAAGCAAATCCAATAAATCAAAATACAATATAATTAGTTCTTTAATACACACAAATTATTATCAAAATTCAATAAATTAAGCAACTATAACTTCTAAATTTATTACATAAAATGGAACCAAATAATACTAAACTAAACCTAAGAAGAAGAAAAGTTTATATACTCTTCTCATTTTTTTATGTACAAATTTATCAATTAAAAAAATATCAAGATAGTTCAATGATCAGTAGTCGGTGACTTCTCACTTCTTCGGGTGGACGGCTCCGGTGATGGATCGAGGTAGCTGAGTGCGACAGGTTACAGATTGTGATCGTTGACCGTAAGTGAAACATCAAGTGCAGTGCGGTGCAGTGCATGAGAAAGTGCCAATGCGATAATGGTCCTTTTATAGACATGTGATTTTAATACAACATGGATTTTTAATTTCTAATCATTAAAAGTTAAAAACATTCAGGCCCTTAGGGGGAGAAGGCCCAGACGACGGCCTAGTCCGCCTCCCTCTGAAACTGGTTTTGGGCTCAACCCACTTGAATTTTGATATAAAAAATTTTTATAGCATATATTTTATAAAACAAATGAATACTCTGAGTCAAACCATATACTAAACACTTAATTAACCATTATACTGTCTAACCTAACGTTTGATGATAAAAAAAAAATCTACCTCTACTATATTTGTTTTTGTTTTTATTTTTTAATAAAAGTAACCCCATCTTACTAAGGCTCCTATAATTGCTGATGTCTTATATATATATATATATATATATATATATATATATATATATATATATATATATATATATATATATATATATGTGTGTGTGTGTGTGTGTGTGTGTGTGTGTGTCCTTTTCATATGATTAGGAACTAATCAGAGGAATTCGAACCGTGTTCATCCCTACGAAAGCCTCCTATCGTAACCAACATGCCACGATTCCACAGATCCTAGAATTGTCATGTCGTTAATAAAAAAAGTACTACTTTTTATGATTTTATTATTTACAATTATCAAATCTCTTATATATTCTTATAATGAGGCTTCAAAACGGGTAAAAAATGAACCATCTACGTTGTTAGTAAATTTTCCACCATTTATTTAAAAAAATTAATATTATGTAAAAAAATGTTGAAAAAATAAATTTTGTTATAAATAACACTTTGTATATTCGAACTTAAACAACCAAGGACAATGCCTCTCATCTTAACCACATGAGCTAGAAGAGTTATTTGATTATAATTATATAATATTATGTAGTTAAACATTAGTTACAATTTATTTATTTTTAATTTTTAATTACGTGATGATATATGTACAGTTTAGACGGCTAAGTCTTATCAAATTGTTTTTTTTTTATAAAAACTAAAATATATCCATAACAAATTATAATTAAAATATATTAAATATTTAAATTATTTTATAATAATATTAAAAAAATTTATTTTACGTGTAACGTTTACTGACACAATAATAATACAAGACACAAATGGTAAAGTGTAACAACTGACAAACATACCCCCTTTTTCCTTGAATTAAACATGTCATTGTTGGATATAATAAAATATTACATTTTAGTCATTTACCAAAATACAGGACATTTATACCTCCCTTCCTTGTACCAAGCTAATATTCATGTACCAGAATCCTATATCTATGTACTGAAATGCTATATATATGTATCATCGTTAACCAAGGGAAAGCATCTGTATTTTTTTATTTTTTTCTGACTCCCGACATAATGCACAGGATCCGACGTAACACTCGAAACTTTTGTGCACACTATATTACATGTCTTTGGATGCACTGTCCCCCAACTCCCATCATTTATGAATGGAAGGAATAATACGCCCCCGTGACTCGATCCACTGACCTTTTGCCACCAAGCTGGGATCTTATACCTCTTCTTGGTAACCACAAGAGTCACTCGAGTTCGGTAGTATCTGTATATCGATCATATATACATATACCATAAACATGTATCCATGTACTACAATGTTATATATGTATATCACCGCGTACCCTGAGTCCATATTCGTGTACCAAAATACTATGTGTTTTAGAAGGCTACACCATTGTACTAGAAGCCTATCTTCGTGTAGAGGAAGATTATATCAGTTTACCAGTAGAAGAAGCTTGAAAACTGCAGCAGAAGCTTTATCTCCCCCGAGTGGCTGCAATGTCTCTAACACCTGTGAATGCCCACAGAGACATGGTTCAGTACATATCTCGTATTGGTGAGTTGAGGTAGCCTACTAACTTAAACCAACACTTCTAATCATGTGAACAAGCATCTATTAAAATAATCTTTCTGTTTGGACTAGCGTCAATCAACAATTCATATTCTTAGGCAACAGTAAAAGCAGCAAAACATATTATATCAACTGAAACATAAATTCTTACACACAAACGATGCATCTTTCCTACATAAAATATGTCATGTCCCGATCTCCCGCAGGTAATCGGTCGTCCCCGCTAGGAACGAATCACTGCGTCAGCGCTCCCGCGGGACGATCTTTTCCTATCTGGACGTGATGTCGCACGAGACAGAGTCGCGCCCGTCCAAGGCCATGATCCGAATAGGCGGTAAGAGGTCTAAGCCATAGAGTCGTACAGATTGTCCGAGTACAGCGGAATAGTAAACGCATAGGCGATTGGTAACAAGTTCACAGAGTCATCAATAGCGGAACATTGAATAACACAAGTATAGAAGGAAAACAAGTTCTTTATTGATATTGAACAAGTGTTACAAGCGGCGCTAGGCCGAGATTACAAGTCGCTCAAGCCTCTCTCTCTCTCTCTCTCTAAAACAGTAAAGGCATGCCAAGTGGCTACATTTATGGAATGATACATAGGCGATGTTCCAACATTATGTCTTGTATATATGCTTCAGTTCCAGACGCAATGCTCCAACGCTCCAGAGTGAACTCCATGCCTTAGCACACACGAATGAGGCATCCGCACCAAACGATGTTTCTTCGCACCTTGCAAGCAAACTGGTGGGTTATCAGTAGATGAATGCACTGGTGGGAAGGCTTCTCGTCCGCTCGACAGATCCAAACACGGCTAAGTGTGACACTAATCCTAAGAAAAAAAAGAGCATAAAACCAAGATTATAATAGTAGACCCTGACTTGCAATTTTTTTTTGTTTATGGATTTTCAAGTTACTATGATCCTTACTATTATATGGCTTGCTTGCTACATGTTGATGTTAGTGTACACTCAAAGACGACTCGAGAAAGGGCTAAACCAATGTCGGTTCTAGCATTTTTAAAGTTCTAGACAAGTTCTAAAAATGAGACCCTCATTTGTTTATAAATCTAAACAAATCCAATAAATCTAAAATACAATATAATTAGTTATTTAATACACATAAATTATTATCAAAATTCAATAAATTAAACAACTATAACTTCTAAATTTATTACATAAAATGGAACCAAATAATACTAAACTAAACCTAAGAAGAAGAAAAGTTTATATACTCTTCTCATTTTTTTTATGTACAAATTTGTCAATTAAAAAATATCAAGATAGTTCAATGATCAGTAGTCGGTGACTTCTTACTTCTTCGGGTGGACGGCTCCGGTGATGGATCGAGGTAGCTGAGTACGACAGGTTACCGATTGTGATCGTTGACCGTAAGCGAAATATCAAGTACAGTGCGGTGCAGTGGATGAGAAAGTGCCAATGTGATAATGGTCCTTTTATGGACATGCAATTTTAATACGACATGGATTTCTAATTTCTAATAATTAAAGTTAAAAACATTCACGCCCCTTAGGGGGAGGAGGCCCAGACGACGGCCTAGTCTTTGGGCTCAACCCACTTGAATTTTGATAAAAAAAATTTATAGCATATATTTTATAAAACAAATGAATACTCCGAGTCAAACCATATACTACACACTTAATTAACTATTATACTGTCTGACCTAACGTTTGATGATAAAAAATCTACCTTACTACATTTATTTTTGTTTTTATTTTTATAATAAAAGTAACCCCATCTTACTAACGCTCCTACAATTGTCGATGTCTTTATATATATATATATATATATATATATATATATATATATATATGTCAAGGATTAGAAACTATTCAGAGGGATTCGAATTGTGTTCATCCCTACGAAAACCTCACATCATAACCAACATGCCACGATCCCACAGACCCTAGAATTATCAATGTCGTTGCTAAAGAAAGTACTACTTTTTATTATTTACAATTTTCAAATATCTTCTCTATTCTTATAATGAGACTTCAAAACGGTTCAAAAGTGAGCCATCTAAGCCGTTTGTAAATTCTCCACCATTTATTTTAAAAAATTAATATTACGTAAAAAAATATTGAAAAAATAAATTTTGTTATAAATAACACTTTGTATATTCGAACTTAAACAACCAAGGACAATGTCTCCCACCTTAACCACATGAGCTAGAAAAATATTTGATTATAGTTATATAATATTATGTAGTTAAACATTAGTTATAATTTATTTATTTTTAATTTTTAATTACATGAGAATATATGTACAACTTAGACGACTAAGTCTTTTTAAGTTTTTTTTTTATATAAAAAAAAATATCCATAACAAATTATAATTAAAATATATTAAATATATTAAATTATTTCATAATAATATTAAAAAAATTTATTCTACGTACAACGCACCTATATTTACTGGTACAATAATAATACAAGACACAAACGGTAAAATGTAACAACTGACAAACATACCCCCCTTGTTCCTTGAATTAAACGTGTCATTGTTGGATATAATAAAATATTACATTTCAGACATTTGCCAAAATAAAGGACATTTATACCTCCCTTTCTTGTACCAAGCTAATATTCGTATACCACAATCCTATATCTATGTACTGAAATGCTATATATATGTATCATCGTGAATCAAGGGAGCATATGTATTTTTTATTTTTTTATTTTTTTGACTTTCGGCATAACGTACGGGATCTGACGTAACACTCAAAAAATTTGTGCACACTATATTGATTCTTTGAACCGACTATCCTCCAACTTTCACCATTTATAAATGGAAGGAATAATATGTCCCGTGGCTCGATCCACTGACCTTCTATCATCCAACTGGGATCTTATACCTCTTTTCGGTAACCACAAGAGTCACTCGAGTTCGGTACTATCTGTATATTGTGTCACTACCCCATTTCCAGAGCCGGGTATTTTTTTTTAATTTAGTTAATTGTGTATTATTTATTATTAATTGTATTTATATTTAATTGATGGTTGTATTATTTTTCTATTGATTGTTTTAGGGTTTTGGATAGCCTGGACCCATGTCAGACCCTAGTGGACCCATGTCCGACCCAACCCACACCCTTGTGAGACCTATTTTTGGGTTTAGAATATTTATTATATTTTTAGTGGGTTAGTTGGAGAGATTGGGAGTTAGTATGAGTGCTTTTGGAACCCCGAACCCAAAATCCAAGTTAGGGGAGGGCATTTTAGTAATTTCCCACTTTGTAAACCCTTATATCACACCATGGCCGGTTCCCACACCCCCTCACCCGTGAAACACAGCAGCCCCCCTCTTCTTCATCCCATTTTCATCTCCTTCTTCTTCTTCTTCTTCTTCTCCATTCTTCATTTCTTCTTCCTTTCTTCTTCCCACATTCAAGTAAGTACCCTATTTCTACTCTTTCTTCTTCTATTCTCCATGGATGTGAACCCTAACCCTATATTTTTCCCTAACCTAGGTGTTTAGAGCCTAGACTTAGTGTGGAGGCTAGATTTGGAGGCTTGGAGCTTGAGGGAGGTGATTTCAAGTGGATTGGAGACTTTAGCCTTGGGATTCCAACTCCCAAGAGGTAAACCCTAACTTTTCTCTTGCTAATTGCTATTATGTAGTGTAATTAGTGGTTTAGAACCTTCCTAGACCCTAAGCCTACCCGTAGGAGGAAGTTGGAACTAGTTTGGTTGTGTTTGGGGACTTTGACACTAGGTTTTATGTCAATTTCGGGTGGAATCCGAAATTGGCCCAATTTTGGGTGATGCCCTAGGTTAGACGGACCTAGGTAGACGTTTTCGGGTGTCTTGAGGGTTATTGCGTGTCTCCGTTCGGACACGTGAAGTCATGTCGCGGAGAAACGGGCGTTTCGGGCATTTTAGGGGTTTTCGTCGTCGCTGGTTCTATGTGCGTGCGTGTTTTTGCCACGGACCTAGAATCGACGAGTTAGCATTTTTTTTCTAGGATCTAGACATCGTTTAGAGCCCGTGGGTAAATTTTAGGCCGATTCCGAGTTGGTTTGGTGTGCGTTTCAGGAGGTTTTGCGAACCGCACACCACGTGTTCGTCGAAATGACCGAACGGCCATTTCGACTTGGTTTCGTAGTTTCGAACTTGTGCGCGCATTGGGTTAGCTTCGGGGAGTGTGCTAGAGTTCTCGGGTTATATTTTATATATATGTGTGTGTTTGTGCATGTATGGGTCGTTGGGCGTGCGTTGGTGGGGTGTCGTGTGTTGTGTTGTGTTGTGTTGTGTATTTGTCTATATATATATATATATATATATATATATATATATATATATATATATATATATATATATATATATATATATATATATATATATATATATATATATATGTGTGTATGTGTGTCTCTATATATATATATATTTATAGATGTGTGTTTGTGAGTGTATATTATATAGATATGTGTGTGTGTAGTTGAGTGTTTGTGTGTGTAACTATATGTATTAGTGTGAGTGGGTGTGTATATTTATATATATGGGTTGTGTGTATATGTATATATGTGTTTGTATATCTATATAAGTGTGTGTATATATATATATATATATATATATGTCTATATAAATATGTGTTTATATATATATGTGTGTATATATATTTGTGTATGTGTATAAGTAAGTGTGTGTATATATACATATATATGTTTGAGTGTATATATATATATATATATATATATATATATATATATATATATATATATATATATATATATATATATATATATATATGTGTGTGTGTGTGTGTGTGTGTGTATGTATATATATGTGTGTGTGTAGATATAGATATATATATATAGATATATATATATATATATAAGAGTTGTGTGTATATATATATATGGATATGTGTACTTATATACATAAGTGTGTGTGTGTTAGTATATAAGTTAGTGTGTGTGTATATATATATAGAGTTGTGTGTATATATATATATGTATGTTTATATATATATATATATATAGATATAGGTGTGTGCGTGGTGGCCTGTGCAGCAGGCAGCGGGCAGCGAGTGCGCTGCTGTGCAGTGCGCACAGCAGCTGCTAGCAACAGCAGCAGCAGCAGCAATGCCCGCAGCAGCAGCAGGCCTAGCAGCAGCAGCAACCGCTTCGTGGCGCAGCGCAAGCGTGGCGAGGCATTGGCTAGTAGTTAGTAGTTCGAGGGAGAGGGAGATATATATATATATATATTAGTAGGTAGACAGATTAATAGATTGATAGATAGATAGATTGTTAGATGGATAAATAGATAGTTAGATAGATTGATAAATAGTTAGATGGATACATAGATGGATAGTTAGATAGATAGATAGATAGTTGATAGATAGATAAATAGATAGTTAGATAGATTAATATATAGATAGATAGAAATAGATAGTTAGATAGATAGATAGATAGATAGATAGATAGATAGATAGATAGATAGATAGAAAGATACTAGATAGATAGATATTAGATAATAGATAGGTAGATTGATAGATAGACATATAGATAGATAGATATTTATATCTATCTATATGTATAGATATATATACCTATAGCTAGATAGATACTAGATATACATATATGTGAGTTTGGGTATATATATGGGTATATGTGTGTATGTGTGAATAGATATATATATAGATACGTAGGTATGTATATATATATATTAGATATATATTTTCTAGCCTAGATTATTAACTAGGAGTATATGTATATTCATAAATAGTTAGCTAGAGGGGTAGTTAGTGAGGTATTGGGCGATATCTCAATAGCTTGAGATATCAAGGTATCTCAATACCTTGAGATATCCAAGGTATTGAGTTTCGAGCGGGGTTTTTGAGCAATTACCTATGTTTGAGTTTAGAGATAGGTTTTTATGTATATGTGTATATATTTACGCGTGCTAGCATAGGTTTTAGAGGGTATAGACGGAGCGTATAGCGTAGGGTGAGGTATCGGATACCGAGGGTATCCTGGTATCTCAAAGAGGCGAGTTTGAGGGTTTATTAGCTTAATGACCTAGTTTTGGCCTAGAATTTCAGGGGTACCCTAGTTTGACCTAGGGTTTACCGTAGTTGACCCGGTTGCCGCCAAAGTCAACTTTTGACCTAGTTTTGACCCAGAGTTGACTTTTTGGACCCAGAGTTGACTTTTTGACCCAGATTTCACTGGTTTGACCCGTTTGACCTAGAACGACCCTAGAAGCCTATTTTTAGTTATTTTATATATGTTTAACTCATTAGAAACCTGTTTAACCTTGCTTTTCACAATAGGTCATTGCGACACCAGTTCGGATCGCCAGTTGCTCAGGACGTCAGGCGAGTATATTCTCTGATAGTTTTCATTATCTGATGATTATTATGATTCAGCTTCTAGTATAGTATCATCTGATTTTTCTGGCATAACACGAGACACGGACTGGTATTTCTGGATTCATTTACTTGCCTCTATTCTGGAATCACTACAGGCATCACTACAGGCATCACTCATGTTTCAGGCTGGACTCATACTTGATTTACGTGTCGGGTCTTGGATTCACTTGTACTAGTCGGGGCAGAGAAATACTCGAGTAGACATGTAAACATTCTCATCTGGAATCATCAGGAATCACCCCCTCTGGACTAATCTGGAATGATAGCAGCCGCGCACCCAGTGCGCGGTAAGCCGTACTTACCCCTAGCCGTTTACATGTCGAAACAGGTATTTCAAAGACACCGAGTTCATTCTTTATAGTCTGGACTCACTTGCATTTCTTGCTGGTCTCACTTATAGTTACTGGACTTGACTCACTACATGTATTTCATGCTGGACTCACTACACGTTCTTGTGCACAGACTTACTCTTAGTTTAGATTTCTTGTATCTTACAGTCATTACTATCTTGCTCTGATATTCATGCATCTTTACCTTTATGCACCAGTGATATGTTATTCCTTGTTTCATACTTACTTCATTCTTCTTGCTACTTGCTATAACTGCTTTATAGTTTTTATCATTTAACTGGAACTGCTGTTAGAGGTGTACTTTCTCCAGTCCTGACTGGACATATTTTTTCTAGATTATCCGGAGGATTGGTGTCCAACGTTTTATGGGCCTGAGCCTGTCGATGGTGCAGACAGGGACCCTCTAGTTTAGGAGTGATTTCTGGGTTGGTAGCCGGGATCACTATGTAGAAGCATGAAAAATACGCTGGATAGCTCTACGCAGCATGGTGATACAGGGCAGCGTAAATTGAGGACCTCAGAGCCGTCAATGTGCAACAGAGCTTTTTCGCTGAGCACAGCGTAAAATATAAGCTCAAAGGACCATCCGCGTAATGTAGTACGCCCAGGCCGCTTCAGCGTAGAGAAGGTGCTACATCGCCTCTATGGCGTAAAACTCGTCCGCCTTTAATGCAGCATTTAAGCGTACGAGGAACGCTTCGTATTCCCCGAAATGAACCTGGCAAATCACGCAGTGAACCTGACGTCTGACTCCTGACAAAGAGTACTACACGACTACCCAGACGACGGCTATAATGATGGCGCGGCACTTCAACCCAAGTTGTCATTTACTGCCATTTCTTTTGCGTAAACCGCTTCTACGCATACAAGAGAATACACTTCCTAGTTTTACACAGGCAGATGTGAGCTGTTTACGCTCCGCAGAAGACAAACAGCCTGCCACGTCAAAAAGCTGCACTTCGTACAGGGCTCGAGGCATGTCTCTGCATTTAATGCACAGAGCGGTGACGGTTTCTCGAGGCACGTCTCTGCATTTTGATTCACAGGAGGATGGCAGACCTTCAGAACACGCCTCTGCAATTAATGCACAGGATGATGGCGAATCTCTGCATTTAATGCGAGAGATTTGATTAAATGTCACCGAACCGTCGTTTAGTGACATCCTCTTTGCGTAAACGCTTCTACGCATATAAGGGAATACGCTGCCTTATTTTACACAGGCAGACGTGAACTGTTTATGCTCCACGGAAGAAAAATAGACTGCCACATCAGCAGTTACTCTGCGTACAGGATTCGAGGCACGTCTCTGCATTTTGATGCGCAGGAGGATGGCAGACCTTCAGAACACGCCTCTGCAATTAATGCACAGGATGATGTTGAATCTCTGCATTTAATGCAGGAGATTTGATTATATCCCCAAGAGCCGTAATTTCGGCTAAGGATCACTCAGGCTTCTACGCCTCCTCGGCTTCTGTGCATGCTCGGCTTCTACGCCCATTTCGTCTTCTATGCCTGCTCGACTTCTACGTCCATTTCGGCTTCTATGCCTGCTCGGCTTCTACGCCCATATCGGCTTCTATGCCTGCTCGGCCTCTACGCCCATTCGGCTTCTATGCCTACTTGGCTTCTACGCCATGGTGACAGACATTGGCTTCTACGCCTACCTCTTCTACACGAGGGATACCTACCTACGTGGCTTCTACGCCGTGATCTTCGCAGCAGTTATACGTATTTGTCCCTTAGTTGGGCACGCGTCACACGCTCATACAAAAGATCATCTATACGCGGGCAATGGTTATTTTAACCATCGTGTAAAAGGGTGTTGTACTTTCCACTACTCGGTTTCTACACCGACTGAGTGGTCACTGTCACTAAAACTCTATAAATAGAGACCTCTATCAACAGAGGACAAGGTCGAACTTTTAAAAAGGAAAAAATCTCAAAAGAGATCGAACCACAGGTCGAAAAATTGGAGATTGAAGAGAAGTCGAAGAGCCTTTGAGAGAGAAGAATCCGGAGCTCAGGCAAAGAGTAGTGATCGACGACTTTGTCATCGTGCATCCACCCTCTTTTGCAACCTTCGAAGCTGCTTTCTGTCTTCTACGGCACTTCTTCACCATCGTGTGGTCCAAGGGCTAAAGTGATCGACTGCAGATTAGACACCTATAGCAATATTTACCCAGATTTAAAAATTGTACTCGACATCCTCGTATAGGATTAATTGTACAAGCTTGTTTCTAAACCAAAGAAACGGGTTTCGTATAAACCCCGTCTTATATACATTCTTTCTTTCGTTTATTACCATAAACAAGATGGCGACTCTGCTGGGAACATCCTTCTTCTCTGACGAGAAGGCGATTGCTCAATACGATGCGGTATCCGTGGGATCCGTGAAGAAGACACTGGTCATCCAGTTCGACCAGTCTGCCTACGAAGACATGCTTCGGACAGGGGGTAGCTCTCACTCTCTCTCTGTACAAGACAACAGGAAGCTGTGCAAGGTCTGGATGCCCAAGACATCACTACCATTCCTGTCGACTCTCCGATCTCTCCGACCAATGAGGTTGTAGCATTGCTCCCTCCGCGCCTTGTGCGTAAAATTCAGTCTCCCGTCCTTGGCGGAACAGACAAAACTTCTGGCAATGCCTCAGCGCTAACCCAGAAGTATACTCCGCGCCTTGCGCGTGAAATTCAGTCTCCCGTCCTTGGCGGAACAGACAAAACTTCTGGAAATGCCTCAGCGCTAACCCAGAAGTATACTCCGCGCCTTGCGCGTGAAATTCAGTCTCCCGTCCTTGGCGGAACAGACGAAACTTTGGACAATGCCTCAGCGGTAGTCCAGAAGCCTACACCGCGCTCTGCGCGTAAAAATATATCTGGCTTCCGCGGAAAAGCAGATGATCCCTGCAATCTACGCAAGGGAAATCAAGTAGCGGACTGCTCAACTTCTCGGCCTCTACGCCAGCAAGGGAAGAATCTGCCCACCCTCCGGATTACACGAGGAACTGATGGCCGACTGAGGGCCTCTTCAGCTTTATGCCAGAAGGAGCCCCTCAGCGCAAAGAAGGCTCAATTCGCGGAAAGACACACTCCTCGGGGATTGTCCGCTACCCAGATGGCCAACCTGTTGTATACGGGTGGCACAGGGAAAATTGGGGTTCCCAACATCCGCATGCCCACCGCGGTGAACAGAAGGAACAAGCAATCTTCTTCTTCCTCCTCTGTAAATCCTCCTGACCTGCGTACATATCTGATCCAGAAACGCAAGGATAGGGGATCTTCCAGCATGTCTATTACGCCTCCTAGCGAGCACTATTATAATAGTCATAGGATTGTAGTTAATTGTTGCTGTTCTGAAGCAAGGTGGTCGGTTTTCGACCGGTTAAGCTACTCTCCGTCTTCCCAAGAAGAAGAGCCCACACATGCATCGGTGAACATGGCTTCACACATACCTAGAGGACGATTGAGCTCAAGACGTCATCCCTCTAGAACTCCAAGCCGAAGGAGATTCAACCAGCTCCTTAGAAACACTGAAGCTGGGGTGTTCCAAAACACCAGTTCGAAGTCACGACAACCGGCTTCGTACTCTTCTGATTCCGACGCTGGGGGTCGCCAATCTCCCGAATCAGATGCTGAAAGTATAGAGTCAACCTCTACGAAGACCTATACTAATCCTTCAATGACAACCAGGGAGATGGGAGTTTATGCCATTAGAGATGAACGCGAGGAAGCTTCGCCGTCAGGGAGCGCTGAACAACGCATCACTGTACTGGAGACATCTCTGAAACAAATGTAATCCATGATGGAGAACATGCACCAGATGATGCTGACCCAACACGCAGCTGATATGGCTCAAACATCGGTCCCTCCAACTCAGATATGTGAGGGGGTGGACTTACCACCATCCAACACGATCCAAGAGCCTGCTCTAGATCAGGAGTCAGCAGGTCCTCCTCTTCCTCACTCGGAGAATGCATTACCTCCTGTTGGGGTCGCGATACAGCCAACTCCGCACCACTCCGTGGTCTCGCTACTGGCTGAAAATCTGATGCAAGCAGTACGGGAGTTGAAAGCCCAATTTGATGCCTTGAAGCACAAAGATCAGCTCAAGAAATTGGGGATCAACCAGCCTTACCCAGCTATCTGGGAAGAGGTCCCTTTCCCTCCGAGATACAAGCCACAGACCATGGCTTTGTTCGAAGGAAAAATGTCACCAAGTCAGTACATGAACTACTTCAGTATGATGACGGTGCTATTACAAGGGAATGGCGCCCTCCTCACCCGGGTGTTCAAGGGCTGTCTCTCGGGAGTAGCTTATCAGTGGTACCGTAGCCTGGCGGACAACTGTATCTCGTCCTTCGAAGACTTCAAGGCTTTATTCTTTACACGATTCTACGAGGGAGGGATGGACATGTCTATATCCTCTCTCATCGAAGTAAAACAGAAGGAAAAAGAGGACGTTCGCACTTTCATCGAACGTTTTCGTCAGGCCACTTTGCAAATGCCTCCCGGAGTTCCAGACTAGGCATTGGTGGACATTTGCAGGAAGAACCTTCTTCCCGTAATCTCGGTGTTCACAGGACCATATCAGTTCCATGATTGGCCCTCATTCATCATCTCAGCGGTAGCCGCCGAAGACAACAGTCGGAAGGCGCGTGACAATGGCATCATGATCTCTGCCTCCGACAGAGGCAAGAGGTCATCTCCCAACAACGACCATCCTCGTGGTTCCAAAGGGAAGGAAGCCCTGACAATCAACACGTCCAGGCAAAAGACTGCGGCGACCGCACAGACGAGACCTGGGACTTCCAGGCCCATCGAAGTATACTCTTTCGACGACGACGATATCCCGAGCATATTCGAGTGTCTCGTCAAGAGCGGAAAGATTACCCTTCCTGAGGAGAAGCGGCCCAGTGAAGTCGGCAGTATTAACAACCCCAAGTACTGCATCTTCCACAGATACGTACACCACCCTACAAAGGCGTGTTATGTACTGAAGAGGAAGATCCAGGAGTTGATCGATGCTAAGGCCATCACTCTGCACAACAGCGAGAAGACGGTCACGGCCAACATAATTTCCCTGCAATTTGGCAATCTGCCTCCCCGAGAGATCCCGGACGGTGTTACACCTATTTCCCGGGCAACGATGAACATCGTCAATCTCCCTCCAGCTAGGGGTCAAAATCATGACCTGGTACCCCTAACCACCCGGCGGGGCGAGATTATGTGGGTTCATCCAGATTTGGTGTCGGAGCTCGAGGAAGAGACTAATGCTGCTAAGGCTAAGTCTAGAAAGAGCTCCAAATGCAAACCATGCCATATGGTTGCGACTTCTTCGACATCAGACGAAGACGAGGTATTGGCTGCGACCCGTTCAGGGAAAGCTTACCTCAAGGACTACGGAGCGAGTCAGGAAGATGCACCGGCAGACTCTTCAGCCGCTAAACCTTGAGAACCAGAGCCCGCCGTACCAGAGGCCGGTCCTTCGAGACCAACTTCGGCGGACAAGGGGAAGCAAAAAGAAGTGCGCTTCGACAAACCTTTGAAAAACATTCAAAACAAAGGTTTAGAGAAGCCATACAACTTCGACATCCTGGCCCAATTGACCAATACACCATCCAGGTTGTCCATCTTCGAGCTACTCAGGCTCTCTCAGGACACTCGTCAAGCCCTGAGTGAAGCATTAATGCAGGCGGATGCATACTTGACCCAGCTCAAGTCCCCTAACGAAGAACCCGTGGCATGTCCTCAATGCCACAGTGTGATGGAGGTGGTCCCGAATATCACTTTCACTCAAGATGACATGTTGTTAAAACATAACAGGCATGACAGACCCCTCTATTACACCGGATACGTCGATTCCATGGAGGTCGACCGGATTCACATAGATCCGGGATCATCAATCAGCATCATTCCTCATAGTCTGCTCAGACCACTGAGGACCCCCACCAGCGAATTGGCTTACACCACCACCACAATCGTGGGTTTCAACGCTCGGAGAAGCAAGCCATTGGGGAAAATTCGTCTGAGGATCCAAATCGGTGACCTCAGATCGGTGGCTACATGCTATGTCATCGATTCAGAGGTATCCTACAACATTCTGCTGGGTAGACCATGGATCCACGACCACAACATCGTTCCTTCGACTCTACATCAATGCTTCAAATATGTAGATACTCAAGGAACAGTACAAACGGAGGTTGCTGACCTGAACCCGTTTAAAGGAGTAGAATCCTACTATTCCGATGCCGTGTTGTACTCTCAAGACTACACGGAAGAGGTGTCAGCCGAAGCAGAGAAGGAATCCCACCGGGAGCCAGAAGAACCCTCTGCCGAACAACCACTCTCAATCAGAGTGAAAGGGCGAACTACTCGTCCAAAAGCCATAGAGCCTATGGCTATCCACCTGAACAAAACCAGGTCAGGAAGAGGAGGTCGTCCTCTGGTGATCACTTTGAACCAGAAGCCTCCACCCTTGGTCATCAATCTTCGGCGCGACAGCCAGCCGAGTGATGTAAATGCGACCAGGAATGCGGTTTCTGATGATAATAAAGGACCTCTTTTCCAGTATATCGACGCTCAAATTCCAAATCAGGAATCCTCTCCCCATGACGATATAGAGCCTATAGCACAAAAATTCTTGGCAGCTATAGATTCCTTTCATCCGTAAGTGTGGGAAGTAGCGTCATCATCCAATGTCGTCACGACATATGGACCACATGAGGATTCTATCTTCATTGTTCCGCCTGCCCGCAGCAGTCAGCGTTTAATAGTCTTCGGCCGCATGCGCAACGAACCGACTATACAAGAAGATTCCTTCGATGACGATGCTGGTGAAATGCAAGTTCACAGGTACAGCCCACAAGCTTTAAAGATCATGCAAAGTATGTGTTACGACTTGAAGCTGGAACCAGGTCTCAACTACGGGAAAGGCAGACGGACATCGCTGCTCGACAATCCCCACTATCAACAAACTCGTTTCGGGTTAGGGTATGCCGCCTACCTCGCAACTTCCGAGTCGAACAAGGATATCTTTTCCTCTTTTCAAGACGGCTCGTCGCCCTCCGACTCCTCCGAGGCTCTCGAACGAACATTATCAGTGAATATGGTAGTGGCAGATTTCTTCGAAGCAGACGAACAAGAATCTGAGCCGTTTGAGAATGACTCTTGGGCTCAACAAATGGATACGCAATGGGAATTCTGGTTCGAGCAGAGAGAACCTCCCACTGAAGATGAAGTTATCCAGATCAATGTTGGGGATGAACTTTCACCAAAGCCGATATTTATCAGTAACAATCTTTCCCCAGCTGAAAGGGAAGAAGTTATTCAACTGATAAAAGAATACATCGACGTCTTTGCGTGGAATTATGAGGATATGCCAGGACTTGATCCAAAGGTGGCTACCCATAAACTCAACATATTGCCCGATTCGAAGGCTGTGAAGCAGCACCAACGCCGGTTCCGCCCGGATATGATGGACGCCTTTGAAGCTGAAATCAAGAAGTTGATAGCCTGCGGTTTCATCCGGGAGGAACAACATCCCGACTGGGTCGCCAATGTTGTCCCGGTCATGAAAAAAAATGGAAAAGTACGCGTCTGCATCGACTACCGAGATCTGAATGCAGCCTGCCCCAAGGACGAGTTTCCTCTTCCCATCACAGACGTCATGATTGACAATACATGCAGTTTCGAACGTATGTCTTTCATGGACGGATTCTCAGGATACAATCAGATCAAGATGCATCCTGAAGACGAGAAGCATACTGCCTTCCGGACGCCATTGGGGGTATATCGCTATACGGTCATGCCCTTCGGATTGAAGAACGCCGGGGCTACATACCAACGGGACATGAGTAACATATTCCATGAGCATTTACGCAAGACAGTAGAATGTTACGTAGACGATATAGCCGTCAAAAGCCGCCTCAAGGACAATCACGTCCAAGACTTGAAGACAGTATTTGAGCTGATGCGCCAACATCAACTCAAGATGAATCCTACAAAGTCCTTTCTGGGTGTATCTAGTGGTAAATTCCTGGGATTTGTCATTACCGCCAAAGGCATTCAAGTGGACCCTGATAAAGTCAAGGCCATCTTAGAAATGCGACCACCCCATAATCTGAGGGAACTCAGGGGATTTCAAGGTCGTCTGGCTTATATCCGGAGGTTCATATCCAACCTCTCTGGGAGATGTCAGCCTCTTTCTCGTCTCATGAAGAAAGGTGTATCCTTCGTATGGGATGAAACCTGTCAGCAAGCGTTTAACGATATCAAATGCTACCTCACTCATCCGCCAGTTCTAGTGCCTCCCATCATAGGAAGACCATTCTTCCTATACGTTCGAGCGATGGACCATTCTCTGGGAGCTCTTCTCGCATAGAAGAACGATGTGGGACATGAACAGGCTATCTACTATCTAAGTAGAATGATGATCGGAGCTGAGCACCGGTACAATCCAGTGGAGAAGGAATGTTTGGCTTTGATGTTCGCTATTCAGAAGACGCGGCACTATGTCACTGGCCAGACTATTCATATCATATCCAGGATCAATCCTCTGCGGGTACTGATGAACAAGCCAAGTGTTCTTAACTCCCGACTCGCGACTTGGGCGATGTTATTAACACCATATGACATGGTGTACGTCCCTCAGAAGTCCATCAAAGGCCAAGCATTGGCTGACTTCCTAGCTGCTCATCCGATCCCGGAAGCCTCCAAATTATACGAGGACATTTCCGACGAAGTTGCAGAATGCAATTCCACAATGGAAAGTGACGCATGGCAACTATTCTTCGATGGCACCTCCAGGACTGGTCCCAGGGGAAACGTAGTTTCAGGAGTAGGAATTGTCCCGGTTACTCCTGACAAACTCGTCATCTACCGAGCATACTCTCTTAGCGAGCCCTGCTCCAACAATGTCGCAGTGTATAACGCTCTACTAATCGGACTCTAAGTCGCTAAAGAGCTGGGGGTCGAATCTCTGGAAGCTTTCGGTGATTCTCTGCTGATCGTCAATCAAGTCAGAGGAATATATAAAGTCCGGAATCTAGACCTCATCCCCTATCACCGAGCAACGGTCGAGATATCCATGACATTCAAAGGGTTCTTCTTAGAGCATATACCTCGATCTCAGAATCTGGAAGCTGATGCCCTAGCCAGTCTAGCTGCAGATTTAGCTACTCCTATAAGAAGGCAGAATTCGGTAATCCTTCTTAACAGAGATTTATTCTGCGTGAAGAATAACTTTCACATAGAACGCAGCTACGCTGTGAACACCGATCCTCCTACGAGGAATTAGAAAAGCCCCTTTATAGATTTCGTGGCATACGGAATCTTGTCGGAGGACCCTAAAGAAGCAGTATCCATCAAAAGACGATCATTACGCTTCTATTTCGATGCATCTTCACAATGCCTATATCGTCGGGCCTACGACGGACTGCTATTGAGATGTCTCTCCAATGATGAAGCACAGCAGATTATCCGTGAAGCCCACGACGGCGTATGCGGAGCGCATCAACCCGGTCCTAAGCTCCAGGATCGTATCAGGAGAATGGGCTATTATTGGCCCACTATGATCGCAGGTGCAATCAAATATGCAAGACAATGCAGAGCCTGTCAGGTTCATGCAGACTTCATACATCAACCGTCTGAGCATCTACATCCTACGGTTGCATCCTGGCCTTTCGAAGCATGGGGTATGGATATCATTGGTCCTATCCACCCGTCTTCTTCTAGAGGTCACCGGTTCATACTAGCCATCACGGATTATTTCTCCAAATGGGCAGAGGCGATCCCTCTTGCTGAGGTGAAGGCATCTAATGTGATCAACTTCATCAAGCATCACGTCATTTATTGCTTTGGGATCCCCCGAAGGATAATCCATGACAATGGGCCTCAGTTCATCAGCCAAGCGTTTCATCGATTTTGCGATAAAAATTGGATACAAAATGTGGCCTCTACGGCATATTATCCAGCTGCTAATGGTTTGGCGGAAGCCTTCAACAAAACCATTATCAAACTCTTGAAGAAGTTCGTCTCTTCGAACAAGATAGATTGGAACGAGAAGCTGGGAGAATGTCTCTGGGCATATCGCACAACGGTCCGAGCACCGACAGGTTGCACCCCATTCTTATTGGTCTACGGGAGTGAAGCAGTTCTTCCCATCGAAATTCAAATTCCGTCACTCAGGATAGCAGTCGCTAATGAGTTGACTCAGGAAAAGAATGACCTACTAAGGCTTCAGGAGCTAGAAGGATTAGACGAGAAACGCCTTCAAGCTCAACAGAGCATCGCGTTCTATCAAGCACGCATTTCCAGAGCTTTTAATCAAAAAGTGAAGGAAAGGGTGTTCAAAGTCGGCGAGCTAGTCTTGGCCGTAAGAAGGCCGATGATTCTCACTCACAGGAGCAAGGGCAAATTCCAGCCCAAATGGGAAGGCCCTTATGTGATCGAGACAACGTTCTCGAACGGCGCTTACAGGTTAGCCCAGCCTAACGGAGACTTATTGATGGCTCCTATCAATGGCAAATTCCTGAAAAGATACTACGCCTAACCTCCTTTGCTCAAATGGAGTATGGTAAAGATCTCATTCTGACAAAACTACTTCCAAAACGAAACTAGTTGGGTCATATTCTATCATGTCCATATAACCTCTGAATAGATATGTTCGACTAATTTGGAACTGCAAGACCTATCACGTCCATATTACCTCTGATAGTGTTTTATGTACAAACTTTAGTCAAAAGCATATTCTATCATGTCTATATAACCTCTGAATAGATATGTCCTACTAAAGCATATTCTATCATGTCCGTATGACCTCTGAATATATATGCCCTGCTAAAGTTTACCGAGAGTATATCACGTCCATACTACCTCTGATATCACTCTCACCCAAACCTGTCATTTATATTCCGAAATGATGGGTCCACAAAGTCAGAAAAGAGCCTCTTTATTACTCCCAAAAAAGAGCAAAATTATATTTGCAAAGCAAAAAAAAGTACATCATTAGGGGGGAGCGGTCAAATCGCGAATCTGCTGCGCCAGTGCAGCCATCCTCGCGTTCCTGGAGTCCAAAACGGTAGCTCGAGCCTGCTCCAACCTTGTCTCATCATCATTCAAGCCAGATAAATCAGACAGAGCATGTGCAAGACCGACGTGGATGGCACTCGCATGTGCCAAGTTCTGTTGAGCCGCTTCCATTTGGCTCTGTAACACATGTACACCTGCGGCTGAAGCGCGAGACCACTCCTTCGCTAAAGCGAGCTTAGCCTCCAACTTGCGGACCCTCGCTTCATTTCCTTCATGTTCAGCTTTGCTCTTGGCCAACTGGGGAACAACACACTCTAAGATGGTGTGCTCATCATTCATCTCCTTCTGCCGCGTCTCGATGGACCTGCTCAGAGCTTCCAACTCCCCCAGCCTTGCAGTCAAGGAGTCATATTCATCCTGGACCAGATCGTCAACGCTGTCTTGGGATAGCTGCAGGTATTCGTTAATGGGTTGCTCCAAACCATTAACCACCTCCTCCAGGGCGTCAGCTACCCCGGTGTCGCCGAATTCCCTGACCGGCGCTATCGCAATACGAGAGGACCTCTTCAAAGCCTTAAAGCTCAAGTTCTTCTCCAACACCCTGGATATGAGCATCTTCAGGGTGGTATAGAAAATACCGGTGTACTGCTCAGTCACCAGGGCCTGGTCTGAATGGATGCTGGGAGTGGCTGCGATGTTGGCAAACCTCGCTCCAAGGACGACCGCAATCGATGTGGCCACGGTCGTGGTCTCAACAAGCGGCGCGACAAAAGAAGATACGCCAACAACAGTCAAAGTCATCGGCATACTCGAAGGAGGCGATGTCACAATGACAGGTTCCTCCTCTTGAGGTGTCGAAACCCCTCCGGGTGAGCCGGCACCCGAAGACATCTCCTCCTCGAAGTCGGGCGCCTAAATATTGCCGCCAGGACCTGACACGGAGCCAAAAAGCGCATCTACACTGCTCTCCCCGAAGATGTCTCCCTCTGAAAAGAAGACAAGAAAGTTAATATCGACACGATGTTAATCTCTCTAAAAAAAAGGGCGTAAAGATGACATTTACCCATGGCCGACGGCATATATGTCGCATATGCAGCCAGTACAGCTAAATCATTTCTTAGTGATGCTAAGCAAGCTGTCATACCTGGAGAAGGGGGTGTGCTAACTGACATCGGCAGGAGCTCTTCCGAGCCTTCACCCAGACTCAACCGAGGCTCATCGGCTGGAATCTCGCTAGAGGCGCTGACAGGAACGGCATGGGTCTCTCCCGATGCTGATCCGGACAAAGGTATACGGAATCTTATTATACTCGGCCCCGGAGGCGACTTCGTTCCACTACCTGAAGCAGTAGCAGCGACAGCAGCCTCCAGCTGAGATTCTCTGGCACCGCCGGCCGAAACTGTAGAAGGTCCCTCTCTAAAAGGCGAGGAACCTCCAATCAAAGAATCATCCCCAACATGGGGAGAAGCAGGCTCACTTCCAGGAGCCTCAATACCAGGAATCCGGAGAGGACGAGTAACCGTCTTCTTCTTCCTCTTACGAGGGGAAGTCTCCTTCGGAGCGGGAGCCCTTCGCTTCCCAGAGATTACCAAAGCCCCTGCAGGCGGAGGTACTTCACCCCTCGGTACCGATACAAGAGGCTCATCCGGAATAACGGACTCTTCACCATCGTCAGAAGAAACCGAGGGGACTTCGACTCTTCCCCTAGGCTTGGAAGAGGGCACCCTAAAACTTCCATGCATATCAAAATCGCGATGGAAGGTGTTGGTGGCCACATAGAACTGGGCATACGAGTGGAGGATGCGCAGCTCCGTGGAGAGTGAGGTGACGGGCACAGTAAAAATTGCCCCAGTGCAGCCCATGATAAAATATCGCCATCCCCTCGCTCCATCAATGAGTCCACCTCTGGACTTGAAGCTGGTGACGGCGTTGCCCACGTGCAACTGATCATACCCAAACTGTCTGGCAAACCGACTAGGCAGGTAGGGTTCAAAGAAGCACTGATCTTCACTTCTGTACAACAAATGGGAAGGTCTAATGCAGACCAACCAATTAAAGGCCTCGGGAGAAAGAACGGTCTTCTCTCTACCTGAATCCTCAAACCTAATCCCCGATTGATTACGATGTATAGAGGGGACAGTGCAAAAGAGCTTCCAGCTATGGCCGCAATTCAGCACCCGCCGACAGTCTAAAACTGTGAGCACGTTCCAGGAGGATTTCTTGTAATTCAGCAAGAAACTACCCCCCAAGCTACTGCCGGAACCTGGAGACATCACCCGGGGGTTATGGAGAATTAACCATCCCATCAAATACAGGTATGGTAATTCCACCCGGGGAAAGCTTTCACGTCGAGCTTCATCGGCGAGCAGCGCCTCAGTCATCGCCCTCAGGCCAGCTTGTATGCGGCACACCATGGCAGGGAGCAAGCCCAGTCTCGCCCCGAACACCAGACGCACTGCAGGCCATAAGGTGTTGCGGTGAATACGATCCGCAGATGCGATGCCGAGTACCACCAGTCGGCGCAGCCATATAGAGAGGAAGCCAGCCAGTTGAGCTTCCTTGGACAGAGGCCTGCGGCAGTGCCTCAGATAACTATAGGCCTTAGTACCTGCAGGATATCTTCCTATCCCTTCGTCAAGGATCTGATCTGGAGCCCCAGCATCTTCCATAAGATCATCGACTACCTGAGAAGTAAGCATGCTCAGAGGATTCACAGGCTGATCCTTGCCTTCCAATACCTTCTCCGGCTGAGCAGTCCTGGCCCGGTGAAAAAAGAGGTAGGACGTCCATTTACTGGTGTGAGCCAAATCTGAAGGCTCACCATAGAAGGCGGTGCAAGCAAGGTAGTGGCACATCAGCTCCTGGTACACTTCCACTACCCGAGGGTCTGAATCCCCTAGCTCCCGGTTCGTGGGAACATACTCTTCATATGGAGTATCCCCCATCGGCAGTCTCGAGATCCCTGCCATCTCATGGAGGGCCAATCCCAACTCCCCCAGTGGAGTGGCGAAAGTCCCGGTGAGCGAAATATATCGCTCCATCAGTGCTAGAAACAGGTTGGGGTTAGGAGGTAACCCGACACTAGTGGCACTCACAGCTGCAAACAGACCGATGCTCTCCAACTCGATCTGAAAATGCTTCAGGGCCCAATCAACTAAGCGAGCCCATCAAAGATTTGTCGGGGTCATCCACCCATTACACCGAGGATTCACCTTGGGGTATACTCCTCCGCGCCCCATGAAATCATTGTAGATGGTCGGCAATTGCACCGGCTAGAGCACCAAGCTGTCTTCACTCGGGACACTGCCCGGGTACAATCCCCTGAACGTCGTCACAGGGCCGGAAGGGCGGCTGACAAATAGGCCAGATCCTTTCTGGTAGAAGATCTTTCCCGGCCTGTCGTGAAGATCAGGAGTCAGCGTCCACGACATCCTCCTGGGATGTGTAGCATGGAAGAATGCCGAAATGGGATAATCTCTCGGCATCTTGGGCAGCTGCAAGACCAAGCCCCCGGCAGGGAAAACCCAGAGTTCTTTCTTGGGCTTCATCTGCGACTGCTTATCAATCATGTCCCCGAAGAGAAAAGCCGGCTTTATATACTGGTCCCCGTCTACGTACGTCAGGGGCTCTCCATTAATCATGTTCAGCAGCGATCGCTCGCCCTGAGCCGATATCAAAATTCCCCTTCCTTCAGGGTACTGGGGCCCGGAGATAGGAAATGTAACGTACGACAGATCCTCCAGATAGTTGGAGTGCAGCATCCCGGCAGCAGAACCCATCACATCGGCTAGCGGAGACTCACCCAAGTAAACTGCAAGGATGCAAGAAAAACACGTCAGTTTCTATACTAGACATTACAATCTTGCAGCATATGCCAAGAGGCAACAGTCTGTGCTTTACGCCAAGACTGTAAAAACTTGATCATTTACGCTGGAGTCCATCTCCTAAAAGCATAAAAGTTCAAGGCTGGCAGTATACAGTCTGTGCTTTACGCTAGACTGCCAAAGTTTGAGATGTTACGCCGGAATTTTCATCCACAAGCGTAAAGCTCAAACTTCATAGTATACTTCATAGTATACACCAAGTTTTCAGCAGTCAAAAGCTTTTACGCTCAACTGCGAAAATCTGGAGTTTTTACGCTGACACATTAGAAATGTGGGCGTAAAAGATGAAACGTCTCCGTGCATCATCTTCCTCAAAGAGGCTATCAGCACAGAAGATGACCTAGCGCGGTCACGTACAACGTGTGCGAAGGATTTTTCAAGTCGTTCTTTCCGTCCCAAAAACTCTTACCTTTCAGGCCGGGTGCACTGCTCGTCGGCGGGACACTTTGCTCAGAATAAAGTTCGCCTTGCCCGACCGGAGGCACTCTCGCTTGAGCAGAAGAACAAGAAGAAGAATCAACCTTCTTTCCCTTAGAGGAGGAGGATTGCTTCGAGGCCATTACTGGAAACTTTGAAGACTCGGAGAAGAAACAAAGAAGAAACTCGAACAGTCGAAGGCTTTCTTTCGCAGAAGACGGATGAAAAGTTTCTCTCTCAGAAACTTAGGGTATATATAGAGTTCGGATGGACTCCTCGAAACCCGAACCAAATCTCCTAATTAAATATTCGGTTATGATTGGGTACTACGTCAGCCTATTACTCAGAGAAGGCGGACAGTCAGCGAATTCGAAAAGTTTTTGCGCAAAGCAGATTCGTGGTTTCTACGCAAAGGAGCTTTCTACGCTCGACAGCTACAGATCTACGGTTTTACGCTCACAGGCTACAAGTCTATGGTTTTATGCTCGGATGTCTTTGTGCTCGGTAAGCTTTTAATCTCGAGAGGCTACAAACCTACGACTTCACGCTCAGCAGCTACAAATCTATGGTCTCACGCTCGGTGGCGTTTAGTTTACACTCAGAAGCAACAGATCCACGACTTCACGCTCGGAAGATTTCCTTTTCACAGGCTACAGATCTACAGTTCTACGCTAAGGAGCTTTCTACGCTCGACAGCTACAAATCTACGATTTTACGTTCACAGGCTATAAGTCTATGGTTTTACGCCCGGATGCCTTTGTGCTCGGTAAGCTTTTATGCTCGAGAGGCTACAAACCTAAGACTTCACGCTCAGGAACTACAAGTCTATGATTTCACGCTCGGTGGCGTTTATTTTACGCTCACGAGGCTACGAACTTATGATCTTATGCTATGACTCTCCGCACATCTGAAAGATACGCAGGCCAGAGTACGCGTACATCTGAACGATTCTCAAGGCGGTCAATTGCAAGAGTTCACACAGAAGATACTCCTCCTTGACCAGAAGATATCCCAAGTACCCGAAGCATACAGAGTTCAACATTGAAAAATTACTCTTCTTCATGGGTCGATTCGAAGTTCATTAAGACTCCAGTCGGAATATTCAGGCTCCATTCAGAAATGTTTCAAGTTATGAGGAAAGGTTCATGCTTCATTCAAAGCATTTCAAATTACGAGGAATTTAAAAGCTTTGGAGGGGGTCTTGTAGATGCATGAAAAATATGCTGGATAGCTCTACGCAGCATGGTGATGCAGGGCAGCGTAAACTGAGGACCTCAGAGCCGTCAACGTGCAACAGAGCTTTTTCGCTGAGCACAGCGTAAAATATAAGTTCAAAGGACCATCCGCGTAATGCAGTACGCCCAGGCCGCTTCAGCGTAGAGAAGGTGCTACATCGCCTCTATGGCGTAAAACTCGTCCGCCTTTAATGCAGCATTTAAGCGTACGAGGAACGCTTCGTATTCCCCGAAATGAACCTGGCAAATCACGCAGTGAACCTGACGTCTGACTCCTAACAAAGAGTACTGTACGACTACCCAGACGACGGCTATAATGATGGCGCGGCACTGCAACCCAAGTTGTCATTTACTGCCATTTCCTTTGCGTAAACCGCTTCTACGCATACAAGAGAATACGCTGCCTAGTTTTACACAGGCAGATATGAGCTGTTTACGCTCCGCAAAAGACAAACAGCCTACCACGTCAAAAAACTGCACTTCGTACAGGGCTCGAGGCACGTCTCTGCATTTAATGCGTAGAGCGGTGACGGTTTCTCGAGGCACGTCTCTGCATTTTGATTCGCAGGAGGATGGCAGACCTTCAGAATACGCCTCTGCAATTAATGCACAGGAGGATGGCAGACCTTCAGAATACGCCTCTGCAATTAATGCACAGGATGATGGCGAATCTCTGCATTTAATGCGAGGGATTTGATTAAATGTCACCGAACCGTCGTTTAGTGACATCCCCTTTGCGTAAACGCTTCTACGCATATAAGGGAATACGCTGCCTTGTTTTACACAGGCAGACGTGAACTGTTTACGCTCCGCGGAAGACAAACAGACTGCCACGTCAGCAGTTACTCTGTGTACAGGATTTGAGGCACGTCTCTGCATTTTGATGCGCAGGAGGATGGCAGACCTTCAGAACACGCCTCTGCAATTAATGCACAGGATGATGGCGAATCTCTGTATTTAATGCAGGAGATTTGATTATATCCCCAAGAGCCATAATTTCGGCTAAGGATTACTCAGGCTTCTACGCCTCCTCGGCTTCTGTGCATGCTCGGCTTCTACGCCCATTTCGGCTTCTATGCCTGCTCGGCTTCTACGTCCATTTCGGCTTCTATGCCTGCTCGGCTTCTACGCCCATTTCGGCTTCTATGCTTTTAGCTGCAGTTGTGGTGGTTTTTAGCTGCAGTTGTTTAGACTTTGGAGTTGTTAGTCTTCTTTGTTATTTTATCGTGCTTAGATTCGTGATTGAGTATATTGTGATTATCATTTTGATATTGCTCCTCCGTTTGGAGTTGAGATCTTGACAGGTTTATATATTGATTGTATGAGATTGTTAGCTAGATAGTTAACCTAGACAGCGTTCTACCGCCGATGCTGCGGCGTAGGCTGGACGTACCCACGACTCATGCCCGATTTTTCCGGGTGCGGATCGTGACACATTTTTGGTGGCGGCCCCATGCAGGTCTCGATTTGCAATTAGTGCGATGTCGTGGTGGTACAACAATTTAGGTGTACTGCTGTGAGCCTGCTATAGGATCTAGGATCTAGGATGAGAGTGTACTCAATCACGACTAGGAACAATTCCAATCAAATTATTCTGAAATTGTTTCTTTTGAAATATTACTGTCCTTCTTTGATGATATCGTATCTTGCACCGTATTGACTTCTTTTGATCTGTGTTCAGGATGCCTCCGAAGACACGATCCCATCGTACCGTTCCAGCAGTTGCTACCGAGAGGTCTGCTACCTCTCGTCCAGCTCGTATTCAGGCAGCTGCTATCGCTCCACTCGCCACTCCTGCGGTTGAGGGAGCATCTGCTTCTCTCGGGGATCCTCCTCCACTTGTCGATCCGAGGACTACCCCAGTCGTTCCGGTGGTTCCTCCACCACTTCCTGTACCAGTAGATGCCGCGCAGTTGTTTGCGTTCTTCAGGGAGATGATGGACGCGCAGCACCGTCAGGTGGATGTATTGAGGCTGGGCATTGAGAACGCCCACCAGGTGGCCATGACGGCAGTGGACAGAGTGGCACAGATTTAGCCACAGGCAGATCAGATTCAGCGTCCGAGGCCGGGCAGCATCATTGACTTCCAGAGGATGCGGCCCAAGGAGTTTCGGGGTACAGAAGGGATCCTGTATGCGGATGACTGGATAGAGCAGATTGAGGGGATCTTCAGGCTGGCACAGATTCCAGGCAGCATGCAGATAGAGGCAGCGGGCAGTCAGATGTTCGACCTCGCCTTGACGTGGTATCGCACTGATACGAGGATCGCGGCACCAGGGCTTACTTGGGAGGCTTTCAAGAAGCTTTTCAAGGAGAAATTTTTCCCAGATGTGGCGCTCAGTGCTTTGGAGAGCCAGTTCGAGGCACTCATCCAGGGGAGCATGCTAGTGGACGAGTACGCAGCGGAGTTCTGCCGTCTGGGCAGATTTATGGAGGGCTTGAGTGAGGCAGCAAAGGCGAGGTAGTTTCGCAAGGGCTTGGTTATGGCGGTCAAGTCTTTGACCAGGAGCGACCGCGAGGCGACTTTTGAGCAGATAGTAGGAGATGCTCAGAGAGCAGAGGATGACTTGGAGCTCAAGTCCAAGAGAGGCAGGGATGATTCAGGCAGTGCGAGTGGTAGTGCGGGACCGGCTAAGCGTCCCTATGGGCAGAAGACAGCACAGCAGGGTCAGGATCAGAGGGTGCCCACTTGTGCCTACTGCAGGAAGACAGGACACACTTAGAATGTTTATAGGAGGAGGCTGAAGGTGTGTTTGTTCTGTGGATCCGCTGCTCACCAGATGCGAGATTGCCCCACTACACCTCCATTTGGTGGAGCACAGGATCGGAGAGTTGGAGCTAGGCCATCTGTGGCAGAACATTATGCCCCGCACCAGCAGAAGGATATACCCCAGCAGGGCAGGGCTTATGCATTGACGGTCGAGGAGGCCGATGCTACGGGTGTCGGGTTAGAAGGTCTGTCTTTTTTGTTCTTCTTTCTGTCCTTTTCCATTCCTTGTGGTGTGCTTCATTAGTACCTGTTAGACTTTTCTTTGTGCTGTGGTAGATAGTGTAGTGACCCTGATTGAGACTGTGATAACACGACCAGTAGTGTCACAACCCAATTCCGTAGAATCACTTGAGGCGTCCCCCGAATCGTGACCGCCGTGCGGGCCTGGGATTGCGCCCGCACAAGGCTTTAATGATTTACATAACAAGCACATATTCAGAGTACGCAGATAAATTGAAACACAGATTTGAAACATGGAAAAGTTCTCTTTATTGATAATGAACATCTATTACAAACTCCTGAACGAGTCAGCTATTTTGCCGAACGGCTTACAAAAGTATTGACTCAAAATAAGATAGCAGTCCTGTACATTACATCCCTTTATAACTTCAAAATGTATAGACCTCCAGGCTGGAGGACGGCTTTGCCACGGAGCTGCATTTGTGTATGAAGAGTTGCAAGCTCCTGGATCAAAAGGCTTCAAGGGGCGCGGCGAAGATGCGCCAACAGCTGGACTGGATCGGGAAGACGACTTCGGCTCCTCGCTCGGTTCGCCTTGGTGCGGAGAACCTGTTTCAACGAGGGTCAGCATGTCGAAACATACTGGTGAAGGCGAGCTAACCGAACTATACCAATCAACACGTTGTTTTAATGAAGCATGCATATTTGTGGGTTTCTATCTTGCCTTAGTTCATTTACAAGTAAGCAGCATATAGAATTTACTAAAAATGAACGTGCCACCGTTCGGTGGATTTTACCTGCCGTCTGAATTACCTGCACAATACTTACCCTGCCTTCCCTGCCACGAAGACACAAGTTAGTATGCAACAGGTTTAAATATACACGTTGGGATCACTGGCTAGAAGCCATAATGGACCGTTTAGTCTTGAACGAGGATGGTATGCAGCAAAGATGCGTTGGTGGCTGCAGACTATCCTTGTCCAGATGCGTGAGACTATCGTGAAGTTCTGCCCGGACCGGATCGGTGCCAGTGCCCCAGCAAACGTCCGCAGGAACCCGTTACCTTGTGCACAAGTTGTCCGTGATCAATCGTTCGTGATGCGTTAACGTTGATGCGTTTGAGGCAACATGAACATGAGTTAAGCAACATTGCATGATTCGTTTTGCATAGTCTTCTTGACAGTTTATTTCATAACAAGTGTATTTCCACATTAGCATAATTTATGGAAGAGATGCATTCTAAGTAAACTTGAAGCATATTATGAACATTCCAAACGAACAAGCATGCATATGAGTAACCGTTCCCAAGTTGAATGACAAGCAGCAATAACCAAGTCTATTCTCTTTTATCTTGGTTTCTTTTAGTTATTACTTGGTATCGTTTGATCGGGGCAAAGAATAGTTCAAGCTTTTAGGGTGTGAAGCTTGGAAGTAGGGCTAGCTAATCGGGATGGTAGCCACTCACTTGGTTGGAAGGAAAGGAGAAGGAAATAGGCGCTTCACGACTCCGCTCGCAAGCCGCCTACTGCTCGTTCACCTGCACACGAACAGCTCGATTAATACTTCTTCCTCTCTTTCCAATCTCGAAATTGAAGTGCAGTTCAATGAACGAAAACAATGAAAACCATCGAAACCGTTCAAGGAAAACTAGCAAATCCCAAAACCAACTCAAAGCACGAAAGCAACAAGCGACATCGAAAACCGAGGCAATAAAAGATAGAAGCGGAGAGGTCCCTCCTGACTCTGCCGCTAAGTCGATACCGGGGGCACGGTCCACTGAATATGGGAATCGATTCCGAAGAAACAAATCCATAACGAGGACGAGTTCTTAATTCAATCTATCCCGATCGAACGATACCATCTTGTGTTTCTTAGCCGCGATCTCCGCACCGGGAGAACGGGGCGCTACAAGTAGGACCATGATCTTGCATGTTGTTTAGGTAGAATTTCTTGATTGTGATTGTTGAGGGTTTGACCTAGAGAGAGTGCGATTGACTTTAAATTTCGAGGACAAAATTTTCTAAGGAGGATAGGCTTGTCACTACCCCATTTCCAGAGCCGGATATTTTTTTTTAATTTAGTTAATTGTGTATTATTTATTATTAA
Organism: Iris macrosiphon; assembly: GCA_036927795.1. Classification (NCBI taxonomy): domain Eukaryota; kingdom Viridiplantae; phylum Streptophyta; class Magnoliopsida; order Asparagales; family Iridaceae; genus Iris; species Iris macrosiphon. The sequence continues at coordinate 175,993,162 of JAYESA010000012.1, read as the reverse complement.
TTGTATTTATATTTAATTGATGGTTGTATTATTTTTCTATTGATTGTTTTAGGGTTTTGGCTAGCCTGGACCCATGTCAGACCCTAGTGGACCCATGTCCGACTCAACCCACACCCTTGTGAGACCTATTTTTGGGTTTAGAATATTTATTATATTTTTAGTGGGTTAGTTGGAGAGATTGGGAGTTAGTTTGAGTACTTTTGGAACCCCGAACCCAAAATCCAAGTTAGGGGAGGGCATTTTGGTAATTTTCTACTTTGTAAACCCTTATATCACACCATGGCCGGTTCCCACACCCCATCACCCGTGAAACACAGCAGCCCCCCTCTTCTTCATCCCATTTTCATCTCCTTCTTCTTCTTCTTCTCCATTCTTCATTTCTTCTTCCTTTCTTCTTCCCACATTCAAGTAAGTACCCTATTTCTACTCTTTCTTCTTCTATTCTTCATGGATGTGAACCCTAACCCTACATTTTTCCCTAACCTAGGTGTTTAGAGCCTAGACTTAGTGTGGAGGCTAGATTTGGAGGCTTGGAGCTTGAGGGAGGTGATTTCAAGTGGATTGGAGACTTTGGCCTTGGGATTCCAACTACCAAGAGGTAAACCCTAACTTTCCTCTTGATAATTGCTATTACGTAGTGTAATTAGTGGTTTAGAACCTTCCTAGACCCTAAGCCTACCCGTAGGAGGAAGTTGGAACTAGTTTGGTTGTGTTTGAAGACTTTGACACTAGGTTTTGTGTCAATTTCGGGTGGAATCCGAAATTGGCCCAATTTTGGGTGATGCCCTAGGTTAGACGGACCTAGGTAGACGTTGTCGGGTGTCTTGAGGGTTAGTGCGTGTCTCCGTTCGGACATGTGAAGTCGTGTCGCGGAGAAACGGGCGTTTCGAGCGTTTTAGGGGTTTTCGTCGTCGCCGGTTCTATGTGCGTGCGCGTTTTTGCCACGGACCTAGAATCGATGAGTTAGCATTTTTTTCTAGGATCTAGACATCGTTTAGAGCCCGTGGATAAATTTTGGGCCGATTTCGAGTTGGTTTGGTGTGCGTTTCAGGAGATTTTGTGAACCGCACACCACGTGTTCGTCGAAATGACCGAACGGCCATTTCGACTTGGTTTCATAGTTTCGGGCTTGTGTGCGCGTTGGGTTAGCTTCGGAGAGTGTGTGCTAGAGTTCTCGGGTTACATTTTATATATATATGTGTGTGTTTGTGCGTGTAGGGGTCGTTGGGCGTGCGTTGGTGGGGTGTCGTGTGTTGTGTTGTGTGTCGTGTTGTGTTGTGTATTTGTCTATATATATATATGTGTATGTGTGTCTCTCTATATATATATTTATAGATGTGTGTTTGTGAGTGTATATTATATAGATATATGTGTGTGTAGTTGAGTGTTTGTGTGTGTAACTATATGTATTAGTGTGAGTGGGTGTGTATATTTATATATATGGGTTGTGTGTATATGTATATATGTGTTTGTATATCTATATAAGTGTGTGTATATATATATATGTCTATATAAATATGTGTTTATATATATATATATGTGTGTATATATATTTGTGTATGTGTATAAGTAAGTGTGTGTATATATACATATATATGTTTGAGTGTGTGTATGTGTATGTATATATATATATATATATATATATATATATATATATATGTGTGTGTGTGTGTGTGTGTGTGTGTGTGTGTGTGTGTGTGTATGTATATATATGTGTGTGTGTAGATATATATATATATATATATATATATATATATATATATATATATATATATATATATATATATAAGAGTTGTGTGTATATATATATATGGATATGTGTACTTATATACATAAGTGTGTGTGTGTTAGTATATAAGTTAGTGTGTGTGTATATATATATATAGAGTTGTGTGTATATATATATATATGTATGTTTATATATATATATATATATATATATATATATATATATATAGATAGATAGATATAGTTGTGTGCGTGTTCGTGTGTGCGTGGTGGCCTATGCAGCAGGCAGCGGGCAGCGAGCACTGCCGCAGCGAGTGCGCTGCTGTGCAGTGCGCACAGCAGCAGCAGCAGCAGCAGCCGCTTCGTGGCGCAGCGCAAGCGTGGCGAGGCATTGGCTAGTAGTTAGTAGTTAGAGGGAGAGGGAGATATATATATATATATATATATATATATATATATATATATATATATATATATATATATATATATATATTAGTAGGTAGACAGATTAATAGATGGATAGATTGATAGATAGATAGATAGATAGATAGATAAATTGTTAGATGGATAAATAGATAGTTAGATAGATTGATAAATAGTTAGATGGATACATAGATGGATAGTTAGATAGATAGATAGATAGATAGTTGATAGATAGATAAATAGATAGTTAGATAGATAGATTAATATATAGATAGATAGATAGATAGATAGATAGATAGATAGATGGATTGATAGATAGATACTAGATAGATAGATAGATAGATAGATAGATAGATATTAGATAATAGATAGGTAGATTGATAGATAGACATATAGATAGATAGATATTTATATCTATCTATATGTATAGATATATATACCTATAACTAGATAGATAATAGATACTAGATATACATATATGTGAGTTTGGGTATATATATATGGGTATATGTGTGTATGTGTGAATAGATATATATATAGATACGTAGGTATGTATATATATATGTTAGATATATATTTTCTAGCCTAAATTATTAACTAGGTGTCACGCCCCAGTCCCAAAATACCGAGGGACTAGCCACGTGGCAATGGCCAGCAGCACACACCGATGGACAAACCCAATTTAATGGATCCATCAGGGCGTACTTAAGCTGTAGTACAACAATAAGGGTCTAGATATACTAATCTCATCCACAGAAATGAATACAACAATATCAGAATCATAAAGCAAGATCAATCTCAATAAAATATAAACTCGGGAAATAACCCGATAATGAATCTGATACATCTGTCAAGATACATGAATAAAGCTAACTACAACAAATACTGAGTATGGAAACAATATATACTCAGAAGATACCATCAGGGATCACTCGTCTACTGGATCTGGTACTGCTCCAGTGTCTGCTCCTGCTCCTGCTAATGCTCATGCCCCGTGTACCTCAGGGTCGATCTCATCTGCTAATCCTGGGGACATAATCCGAATCTAGGTCCTCAGGGGACATAGCAAGGTACAAAATAACTCATGCCAAAATAAATGCAGTGCAGCAATAAATGAAACAAATAGGGTAAACTACATAACCAGCTAAGTGATATGCAAGTTGAGAGCATCACTAAAACTCAGGCTGAAACTACTACAAGCTCTGTGTCGGGGAGCCGGTAACAGTGATATCATGTGGTTTGTCTAGCTCAAAGGGAGACTACGACGCCGTCATAATATAATCAACCTGTAGCATGTGTGTCTCTCCCCACCCAATGTAATCACACGTCTCATGTCCATGACACGCAAGATCATATCTAATGCAACCCGTCATGTAATATCTAAGCAAAAGAATATGTCATGTAACATGTATCCTATACAGAATCACCATGAATATCTCAGGAAGATTCTGTCTCATGAATAGTGTCAAGTGTCCTGGGTTATGATGTACTTGATAATGCAAGCACGAGAAGTATAGGGTCTCGGTATCCATGTCTAGCTGACGTTACACAACTCCGCATACGGTGTTGGCACCCGACTATTAATCGGACGCTAAGTAAAGTCACACGATCCTAGGTCAAGCATGTACAACATATAAATAAGTCAAGGAAATATGTAACAAGAACTGCAATGTTGGCAAGGTACACTTGCCTGGTGTTCTGGCTCCAACTGTAGCTCTGATCTCAGTGGAATTTGCAGGTACTCCTCCGGTTGCTGAAATAGACATCACCATCAGATTCAAAAAATATCAAATAGCTAGAAACGCTTGTCCTTGAGTCCAATTTGGACACAGGGGCAAAAATGACAGTTTCTGGTCAAAGCGGGGTCCATATGTGGGCCGCTTTGCACCGAAAAACGTGTCAGAGACAATGGTCTCCAAATTCGTCCAACTTAGTGTCAACAAGTCCAGAACGATGATACGAACCCAACGGAACTTCCAGAATTGGATTCCGATGAGCCGATCACAAAATTGCCCGTCAAGTGGAGCCGCGGGGCCCACGATACGCGATTTTGTCAACGTTCTCAGAATCGAACCAAACTTGGGTCACAGGACCAACGTATTGCTACGAGTCCGATGGCGCAAGTTTCGTTTCGATCCGACGTGTGTACACAAAGTTACAACGTATTCCAGAACAGGCGAATACGGGGTGTTGTCGGCGGATACGCGTTGATTTCGGTGTACACGCACATCCAAATCAACTTCTGCGAAATTCCGTACGTCCGTATCGACGGCGCGCACGTTTCGGTGAAGACCGCGCGCGACCAAGTCGTCCCGTTTGGCGGGGCGTACTCAGTTTCGGGGGAAAATGGGGTGTTGTTTTTCCTGTTTTTGGATCGCGGTTCGCGATCGCCACAGGACGCGACGCACCGAGCGGGTTGCACGGGCATCGAGAGGGTTACGCAGTCTACGCGTCACAACAGACGGGACAAAAAACGGGGCAACGAGGAGAGAGGAAACGCTACCTGAACAGGACTCCGTGAAACTGGGTTCTTTGTGTCCGCGAGCCGTCTTGACACACCGACACGGGGCTGTGGCGTGTCCGGGCTGTGGTTAGGGTTAGGGTTCCGGTGCTGCGGTTAGGGGCTTCGCCGGAGTCGGGGTCGTCTGTCAGCGGGCCGGCCGGAGAGAGGCGGCGCTGCTCGGGCGGAGGCGGTCGGGGACGGCTCAGGCGAGGCTGAGGCTCGGGCTCTGGCGGAGGAGAGAGGGCGGCTAGGGCACGGTTCGTCGGCTTGTCGTCGAGGTGGCCGGGGTCGGATAATACGAAGGAGATGGTGGAGGGAAGGCCGAGGTAGTCGACGGAGGCGACAGAGGAGGGAGGCGGAGAGGGGTCTGCTCGGGGAGACGGCTGAGCGGAGACCGTGAGGCGAGGGGCGGCCGGGGGTCTGGGAGTTCGTCGGGGACGATGACTGAGGGCGGGACTCAGGGCGGAGGAAGGAGGAGGGAAGCGAGCGGCGGAGATAGGCGGATTTGGGTGGTGGCGGAGCTAGGGTTCCGACGGGCCGAGGGAAATATTTATAGGGGTAGCCGCCGGATCGGAACAGTGATTCCGGGTAGTTTTAGGATAGGGTTTCGGTTAGGGTTAACGAGTTTGGGTCGGGTCAGCGGGTAGCGGGTTAGACCCGGATTCGTTAAGGTTTAAGTGCAGGTACGGGTTGTCGGGTTTCGGGTCGGGTTTAGATCCGACCCGACCCGCTAAGATTGGGTTCGGTTCAGTTGAACCGGGTCTAGGTTGGTTTGGTTTATTTCTAGGGTTTAATTAGGTTTTAAAATACATTAGTTTTTAGGGCTTTAAACATGCTTTCGGGGTCCAATAAATTCACAGAAAATTACCCTATGTCTAGTTTTTCATTTAACACCAGAAAATATTATTTTCATAATATTTTAATATTAATTAACATTATTTAAAAATCATTTAATAATCAAAACACCTTAGTTTAATTAATAAAAAATCCCAGAAAATTCCAGAAAATTGTGAAAAATCCATTTTAAAAATTCTTGAAAATCAGGGGGTTTACACTAGGAGTATATGTATATTCATAAATAGTTAGCTAGAGGGGTAGTTAGTGAGGTATTGGGCGATATCTCAGTACCTTGAGATATCAAGGTATCTCAATACCTTGAGATATCCAAGGTATTGAGTTTCGAGCGGGATTTTTGAGCAATTGCCTAGGTTTGAGTTTAGAGATAGATTTTTATGTATATGTGTATATATTTACGCGTGCTAGCATAGGTTTTAGAGGGTATAGACGGGGCGTATAGCGTAGGGTGAGGTATCGGATACCGAGGGTATCCCGGTATCTCAAGGAGGCGAGTTTGAGGGTTTATTAGCTTAATGACCTAGTTTTGGCCTAGAATTTCAGGGGCACCCTAGTTTGACCTAGAGTTGACCGTAGTTGACCCGGTTGACCGCCAAAGTCAACTTTTGACCTAGTTTTGACCCAGAGTTGACTTTTTGGACCAAGAGTTGACTTTTTGATCCAGATTTTACCGGTTTGACCCGTTTGACCTAGAACGACCCTAGAAGCCTATTTTTAGTTATTTTATATCTGTTTAACTCATTAGAAACCTGTTTAACCTTGCTTTTCGTAATAGGTCATTGCGACACCAGTTCAGATCGCCAGTTGCTCAGGACGTTAGGCGAGTACATTCTCTGATAGTTTTCATTATCTGATGATTATTATGATTCAGCTTCTAGTATAGTATCATCTGATTTTTCTGGCACAACACGAGACACGGACTGGTATTTCTGGATTCATTTACTTGCGACACGTATATTTCATATTTCTGGCCTCTATTCTGAAATCACTACAGGCATCACTACAGGCATCACTCATGTTTCAGGCTGGACTCATACTTGATTTACGTGTCGGGTCTTGGATTCACTTGTACTAGTCGGGGCGGGGAAATACTCGAGTAGACATGTAAACATTCCCATCTGGAATCATCAGGAATCACCCCCTCTGGACTAATCTGGAATGATAGCAGCCGCGCACCCAGTGCGCGGTGAGCCGTACTTACCCCTAGCCGTTTACATGTCGAAACAGGTATTTCAAAGACACCGAGTTCATTCTTTATAGTCTGGACTCACTTGCATTTCTTGCTGGTCTCACTTATAGTTTCTGGACTTGACTCACTACATGTATTTCATGCTGGACTCACTACACGTTCTTGTGCACAGACTTACTCTTAGTTTAGATTTCTTGTATCTTACAGTCATTACCATCTTGCTCTGATATTCATGCATCTTTACCTTTATGTACCAGTGATATGTTATTCCTTGTTTCATACTTACTTCATTCTTCTTGCTACTTGCTATAACTGCTTTATAGTTTTTATCATTTAACTGGAACTGCTGTTAGAGGTGTACTTGCTCCAGTCCTGACTGGACATATTTTTTCCAGAGTATCCGGAGGATTGGTGTCCAACGTTTTATGGACCTGAGCCTGTCGATGGTGCAGACAGGGACCCTCTAGTTTAGGAGTGATTTCCGGGTTGGTAGCCGGGATCACTATGTAGAAGCATGAAAAATACGCTGGATAGCTCTACGCAGCATGGTGATGCAGAGCAGCGTAAACTGAGGACCTCAGAGCCGTCAACGTGCAACAGAGCTTTTTCGCTGAGCACAGCGTAAAATATAAGCTCAAAGGACCATCCGCGTAATGCAGTACGCCCAGGCCGCTTCAGCGTAGAGAAGGTGCTAAATCGCCTCTATGGCGTAAAACTCGTCCGCCTTTAATGCAGCATTTAAGCGTACGAGGAACGCTTCGTATTCCTCGAAATGAACCTGGCAAATCACGCAGTGAACCTGACGTCTGACTCCTGACAAAGAGTACTGCACGACTACCCAGACGACGGCTATAATGATGGCGCGGCACTGCAACCCAAGTTGTCATTTACTGCCATTTCCTTTGCGTAAACCGCTTCTACGCATACAAGAGAATACGCTGCCTAGTTTTACACAGGCAGATGTGAGTTGTTTACGCTCCGCAGAAGACAAACAGCCTGCCACGTCAAAAAGCTGCACTTCGTACAGGGCTCGAGGCATGTCTCTGCATTTAATGCGCAGAGCGGTGACGGTTTCTCGAGGCACGTCTCTGCATTTTGATTCGCAGGAGGATGGCAAACCTTCAATGGGACTCGCTACCTGCGCTGGAAGTGACACCTTCTCTACGCTGAAGGTTTGCCATCCTCCTGCGAATCAAAATGCAGAGACGTGCCTCGAGAACAAAATACTTGATGTAGCACCTTCTCTACCACACACACACACACACATACGTGAGGGTAGGGTTGGTTAAGTCATGCCATGAACAAAATACTGATCCTCCAAAATATAAGTAGGCAGAACAAGTATTAAAATACGTATATCAGGAACGGGGAGTGACACCTTCAATGGGACTCGCTACCTGCGCTGGAAGGATCGTCGTCTTACCACGAACAGTCCAAAATGGTGGGTATCAGTGACAGTCATATAGTTAGACTGCATGCTGATGACAACTATTTTGCACGCCTAACACTTGTTTACAGGAACAAACTTGCGACAAATTTATATATTTTTATCAGCACCAACAATTGATGCAGGAACACATTTATGATATATTAATATATTATGAATGTTAATCCTTGCCTTGCATGTGACATTGGGTAAGATTTACTGTGTCAAGTTTGGACACATTTATGACATATTTATATATTTTTATCAACACTAACAATTGATGTAAGGGCGGTTGGTTCGCAAATTTGGAGCACTAAAGTGACAAAAATTCAAATTTTGGTCCACTTCACGTGTTTGGTTCCAGAATTTGTAAACAAAATTTATTGTAATTTGACATAAACAATAACTCTTGTCTGCGACAAAATCAAAATTTTGACATCGAATTTTTTTTCCTCCGTAATGGAGCGCGAAAGTAAAAGAAAATTCATTCCCACTTCGTGCATTCGGTTAAAGGATCACCTCTTCTCTACTTTAACAAAACAGATTTTATTATTCATGTCACTTCAACAAAAAAAATTCTCACTCACTTCAACAACCAACCAAACATCAAACTTTAAGATTTTCCACTTCTATCCGCCACTTCAACAAATCACCCAAACGGAAAAAAATTCACTTCAGTCCACTTTGCTCCACTTTACTGCAATACATACACAAAATATCGATTTTCAATTTTTTTTTCACTTCGCCACGATTTGCCAAACAAAACAGCCCCTAAGTAACAGTCAATGAAAGTTAATTTCACTCACTAGTGAAACAAACCATGCCATCTCTAGACTTACAACTGAGAAACCAAAGCCTTCCTAGTTGGTTGCCCTGAGAGAAATGAGGCATAAATACATATTACATGCACATAATATTAACAAAACTATCGGCATGGTCACGAAGATCGGAGCTTAGGCCTTTCCTTGCTTCCGGCATCCTAAGTGTCGGTTGATCCGCCATAGCGTTCCCTTGGCCTGCAACGGATATGACAGCTGCAGCGAACATCGCAACCCTCCGCCCCCTGTTCTTCTCATCTCCATCAGTCTTCTGCTTCACAACCTCCTAAACAGAAACTTCTCATAACACCACATTGAACAAACAAACACCAAACTTATAGTTATAAAATAAACAAAAAATGACAAATGTATTTATCAGTAAACCATATGCTCACATAGTTCACTCCTGCAAGCAAATCAACTTAATTGTGAGAATATTTCACACAAGGTTCCAGGTTACAACAGAATACTTTTCTCATAATTATACACCAAACTAATCATTCACTACATTAGTCTGGATGTTTTGAATCTACAAGCAGAATTCATGAGACTATTAAAAGATGGCACAGACTACCAGTTTCTCCTCCTGGAGCAACAGTATGACCATGATCATGGAAACATTCCCTCAAGATACTCGTTGAAATTTTCGTCTTCATCGACTTTTGTGCTGCCACCTGTGGATGGTGAAGTCTTTTGACCTGCTCACGTTTAGAAGAGTTAAGTCAGCTTTCGCCTGATTGCTACTGGTAAAACTGATGTCAAAGTATGATTAAAAAAGGGCTCATGGTTTAGAAAACCAGGCAGGTTAACATGCTCAATTCCAAATAGTATCTAAACCAGACGAGTTAACATGTGACAAACAATATATCACAGCGGTAATTTTTGACCTCAACACCAAATGTAGTAAAAAATGTCACGACCAGTCCTAAAATACGTAGGACTAAAAATACGTAATCATGCCAACTAAGTATTCAACCAGACTCTTGTCCGACTCAAATGCGTATAAGCTATAAATATAAGCAATAGTCCATATCTAATCTAATCACATAATTATATATAGCTAATTTCATCCACGAAACAGAAAAAAGATGCACATAAGATATCAAGTCCAAGTCCATGCATAAAAGAAAATAAGTCTCAAAGTATCAGTGCATCACCAAATAGTTATACGGGGAACAACCCGCTAAAAGAGTACTTAATGTAAAAGAAAGCAGTAAAGGAGATAGTCCAATGTCTAAAGAACCAAAGTGCCATCAAACTCGAAAAGAGTCCTACATAGCTCAAGTAAACTCCTCAGACAAGATCTCGTCCTCCGCTGCAACTCACGTTCCTGATCCGTACACCTCAAGATAAATCTCCTCGTCTACACCTGGAAACATGATCTGAATCCAGGTCCTCAGGGGACATAGCAAGGTACAAATAAACAAGCCAAAAGTATAACAATATAAAAGGACAATATTCCAGGGTAAGCTACAATATTCATCTATGTGCTATGCAAGTGAGAGGTCACTCATACTCAGGAAGTAGACTCTCAAGGTCCTATATGTGTGAACCCCAAGCAGTCTAATAATATCACGAAAGACTCAATATCATGAACCCACAGCAAGCACGTATATCACGAAAGGCTCCTAATCAGGAAACCCACAACAATCACGTAATAACGCCAAAGCTCAGCTACATAGACTAAGGTAAGCACGTGAGTATATATATATATATATATATATATATATATATATATATATCCGCCCAAAGTAAGTGTATACTCTCCCCTCCCATGTAACCTCACATATCATGTCATAGCTCGTGAGAACAAGACCTCTAACTATCACCACGTCTATATATATATATATATATATATATATATATATATATATATATATAGAGAGAGAGAGAGAGAGAGAGAGAGAGAGAGTCCAATAATCCTATGTAGAGTCACCAAAAACATATCTAGAAAGACTGTCACATGCAATAGTGTAAGTGTCCTATGATCTGGCGTGCTAGGATTACCAGCACGTATCATGGGTACGCGATATCAACACTCTAACAGACGATACTCGACTTCGCTGACGGATGTCGGCACCCGAATCTCGTTCGGACACTAGGTATCGTCTAACAGTCCTAGGGTGAACAGTTATAGCATCACAAATATAAAGTAACAATATCTAAGGAATAACAAATAATACTAGAATATGCAATACAATCTGGCAAGGTACACTTGTCAGCTGGCTGTGGCTGCGGTACTGTCTGTCCGATGTCCTCGCCTGGAAGAGTAGTGGATCCAAGTTGCCATGTCGAATATATTCTAATCAGTAACAACACACGCTAAACTATTCTATAATGAACGAAAGATAGTTGCACAATATCAACCAATACTTGATGTTCATGCCAACAATCCAACATTCGCATAGCATTGGACAACGTGCCAAGATACACGTGTCACACCACTCACTAACATGTCGTAAGGGTCTCGTACATCGACATACCACACGTACATATAGGCTCTTACATGTGTTTAATTACACGTAGTCCCATACGTACGTATGGACGTATCAATGTCACAAAACCCTCATCAACACTATCATATTCGCCAACTATGCATGCAACCTCTCAAACACGTATTTTAACATCTTATAATAATAAAATTAATATGTTTAATATTCTAAAATTATTTATATTTAGATGAAAATAACCAAACCATCAACATTGCATGCAAAAAGTCTTAATGGCGACAACTAGCTATTTCTAGGAACTTCGACACGTAGTTTATGTGTGCAACCTTCATATTGGCATCAAAACATGAATAAACAATAAAAGACCATCTTTAATATTATGGAATATTAATATTTTAATTTCTGAAAATTTATTTTATATATATAATATGGCAAAAATTATTAAACTACAACTAGCCATGGTGCAACGTGCTCGTGCCATGGTTGTACGTCAACTTGGGGTAGTTTTCACATAGAAATATGGGTTTCTCATGCACGAAAATATTTCTACACATCATCTATCATTAATATGGATTTACACAAGTTTTTATTCATAAAAAAGTAGAAAAAGGAACAAAGTTAGAAAACTTACGTGATTGCGATTACGACGGGAACCTTCTCCGCGACTACAGACTTTTAGAGTACCAAACAAACTCCAAACTTCGAGCCACTTGACATGTTGCTAGGGGACTTCAAATGGAAGTATAAAATCTGGTTTGGAGGGGACTTAGAGCCACAAAAACATGTCACGTTCCAATCCCAAAATACGTAGGACTAAGGATACGTAATCATGCCAGCTATGTATTCAACTCTTGTCTGACTCGAATACGTATAAGCTGTATATATAAGCAATAGTCCATATCTAATATAAACCCAGAAATATATAGCTTATCTAATCCACAGAACAGAAACGAGATACACATAAGATATCAAGTCCAAGTCCATGCATAAAAGGAAATAAGTCACAAAGTCACAGTGTATTACCAAATAATCATACGGGGAACAACCCGCTAAAAGAGTACTTAATGTAAAAGAAAGCAGTAAAAGAGAGAGTCCAATGTCTAAAGATCCAAAGTGCCATCAAACTGGAATAGAGTCCTACATAGCTCAAGTAAACTCCGACAAGATCTCGTCCTCCGCTGCAACTCCTGCTCCTAATCCGTACACCTCAGTATAAATCTCCTCGTATACACCTGGAAATATGATCCGAATCCAGGTTCTCAGGAGACATAATAAGGTACAAATAAACAAACCAATAGTATAACAGTATTAAAGGACAGTAATCCAGGGTAAACTACAATATACATCTATGTGTTATGCAAGTGAGAGGTCACTCATACTCAGGCAGGAGACTCTCAAGGTCCTATGCGTGTGAACCCCAAGCAGTCTAATAATATCACGAAAGGCAAATATCATGAACCCACAACAAACAAATATATCATGAAAGCCTCCTAATCAGGAAATGAGAATGAGAATTTATTAGTGAGTCATGCCATGAGCCTAATTTGGCTCGTCTAAATCTAGTATGCAAAGTTGGTTGGAAGGTAAGGGCTAGTGTTGTACTCAATATCTCCATACCATGGTAAATGGTTTCTATAATTCAATAAATTGCCAAATAATTATTTAAATCAAATAAATAAAAATAAATAAATTACTAATTACCATAATAACCCTATATAAAAATCAGAGTGCTCACAATGCAAAAACATGTCATGTTCCAGTACCAAATATCATGAACCCACAACAAACAAATATATCATGAAAGCCTCCTAATCAGGAAATGAGAATGAGAATTTATTAGTGACAGTCATGCCATGAGCCTAATTTGGCTCGTCTAAATCTAGTATGCAAAGTTGGTTGGAAGGTAAGGGCTAGTGTTGTACTCAATATCTCCATACCATGGTAAATGGTTTCTATAATTCAACAAATTGCCAAATAATTATTTAAATCAAATAAATAAAAATAAATAAATTACTAATTACCATAATAACCCTATATAAAAATCAGAGTGCTCACAATGCAAAAACATGTCATGTTCCAGTACCAAAATACGTATGACTAGGATACGAAACTATGCCAGCAGTATGTATACGTAGGCTACTCCAATATATGGAACCGAAGAATACATACTTAAGCTGTAATATGAACTATAGCTCACACGTGATATATAAATGTCACAAGTCAAGGTATAAACTAAATCTCCACAGACTATATATATCTCATCCACGACAAATAAATATCAACCAAATCAAATAGATAATGATGAATGTAAATACGGAAGGTTTCAGTTAATCAAAAATTTAAAAGACGTCCGATGGAGACAATTCCACTACTTGTAGACGTAAAATAAAAGATAAGAAAATAAAACTAAGTCTATGCTAATAAATAAACTAAGCAATTGCGAGGCCATCAACTGCTGTCGTACCACTATCTGGTGCTGGTCCGTAAATCTGCGGGTACTCTTCGTCTGCCAAATATGAAGAACAAATTCAGGTCCTCAGTGGGACGAAATAAGATATAAAAAGAACATGTCAATATGTAACAGTAAATAAACATGCAACTGACTGGATCAAGAAATAAAGATACAAATGGTGACAGATGAAAAGAAATAGTGCTACTATGCATGGTCAAAAAGAAAATCGTAACCGCGTCACGGTGCGTACCTAGCGGTCCTATAGAGAGTATCACGGTGCGTGCCTAGCAATCTATAGAGGGTCTCTATCGCGTCAACGTGTGCCTGACGATCGAGAGTGGTCAATAGCCAAGTTCTAATAGCGGTCGTCTAATAACTAGGGATCAAGTCAAAACACGTACAAGTAACAACTTATATGACACAACCATTGGAGAAAACATATCTGAGCATACACAACACAACTAATGACCAAAACAGGTGACAAGGAAGATACATGGAAATAAAATATGACAGGACAATAAGAAGAGACAGGTACAAACAAAAATAATGAAAAAACATGCATGTAATTAAACTGTACAAAGTTTGGCAAGGTATCTTGCCTGCGATCCCGAAGTTGCTCTCAAGTCTTAATCCAAGGCCTAATTAATAACACATACAAACACAAAATTAATATTTAACATTATATGAATTACCTTTATTTATTTGGTTTTGAAGTATTATAAGTGTATTATCTAATCCGTACTTACCATTATATATTTTCTTCTAATACTACCTATTCATGCTTTGAACCTTTCTAACAAACATCTTAGCATCATATTATACTAACATAAAATAGGTTTAATATTCTGAAATTATTTATAAATAACTAAAAACAACTAACACCTCATTAATGCATGCGAAAAAGTCTCTAAGCATTTCGACTAGGTATCTTCGCAACTTGACAACTAGTTTGTGCATACAGCTACCCAACTTGCATCAAAAACTAATTTAATATAAAAATATCATATTTTATATACTAAAATATTAATTTATTAATTTATGGAATTATATTATATATATATATATAATATGGCAAAAATTATTGAACTAACATGACCCATGGTACAATGTGCTCGTGTCTTGGTTGTAGGTCAACTTGGGGTAGTTTTGCACATAAAATTATAGGTTTATCATGCATGAAAATATTTCTAATCGCCATCTATCATTAACATGGATTTACACAAGGTTTTGTTCATGGAAAATAGGAAAAGAGTCGAAGTTGAAAAACTTACACGAATGCGATTACGGCGGAGACCTTCTTCGCGACTACGGGCTTTTGGAGTACCAAACCTCCTCCAAACTTCGAACCACTTGACGGAACGCTAGGGGACTTTAAATAGATGAATAAAATCAGATTTTGGGGGTAGTTTGGCTGCTGCGAACAGCAACAAACTGCAGCAGTAGCAGTCGGCCAAGAAGGGGTCCTCGGGTGCAAAGGGGCCGGCCAATGGGTGGCCTAGAGGTACGGGGGGTCGTGAGGGTGGGGGTGGAAGATAATAAAGAAGATGATAAAAGAAGGGGAGCGGCTGCTGTGTTTGACGGCCAAGGAGAGAGGGGACGGCTAGAGCTAGTAGAGGGGATAGGGTTGCTTATATATGCTAGTTAGTGGTATTTTAGGTGATGGTTGTTTGGAGTTCGATTTGGCCCAATAGGAAAGTGTGTTTGAGGGTCCATTATGATTTGCTAGGAGGCCTCTAATGATCATTGGGCTCAATATATAATTATTTATTTAAATTTAATTAAGGTACACAAAGATATGCAAAGGTACAATTTCCTAAAATGGAAAATTGGAATTTAAATCTAGGATTTGAACCATGCAAAGTTTATGGAGAATGTGAAAATTTAAATAAATATGACACCCTTAACATGAACATAGTAGATCCAATTAGGCTCATGATTATGAAATCGGTTGGACGAAAAGGATTGGTATTGCACATTAAAATCGTACGCAACGGCAATGTGCTAAATAGTCAATTTCTCGTCTTTACGTCGCGAAAGTTGTGCGACCAAAACGAAGCATGAAAATGAGAATTTATGAGTGACAGTCATGTCATGAGCCTAATTTGGCTCGTCTAAGTCTATTATGCAAAGTTGGTTGAAATATAAGGGCTAGTGTTTTACTCAAAATCTCAAGACCATGATAAAGGGTTTCTAAAGTTCAATAAATTGCTAAATAATTATTTAAATAAAAAATACTAATTACCATAATAACCCTATATAAAAATAAGAGTGCTCACAATCTACCCATCTTAAAAGAATTACGTCCTCGAAATCTAAGGAATTAGCCAATATCGCTAATGAGAATATTTTACTATAACTATGGTTTACCTAGAAGGATTTCAACAATACTATGATATACCCTAATCAAGCAACTAGCACACCAATCATAAAACTATCAACCTACATATTATGCCAATAACTAAACTATGAAATGTGACCGTCAGTCGCCCCATGCAGTGTCCTCGTATCCTCAATGGTCATGACGAAAGCTTGTCCACGTTGTAGTGGTGCTCTAGCTGCTGTTTGAGTTGGTGGTGCATGCGCCGCCGGCGGAGTGAACTGCGGAGGTGGTGGAATATCATCTCTTTGGAACCTCGATGTATGCGGATGAGGCTGATCGCTTTATTGAGTGGATGGACCTCCAAGTGGTGGCGGGGTCCCATCGATGTGAGTCACAATCGCAGTTGTTGGGGTGTCCATGGGAGTCGCGTGTTCCTCCTGTGAATCCATATTACTACATACACAATAAACCGTTAGCATTGAACAAAAATCAAAAGAAGATGCATGTCAAGAAAATCAATTTGAAGTCAATATAGAGGTCAAGAATGTGCATGTGGATGAGATCCTAACTCTAATCATATTTGCAGGCCCTCTCGTTACAATAACGTAACCGAAACGGCTAACTGACCTGCATGTGCCACAACAAAAATATGCCACGCTCCAGTCCCAAAATACGTAGGACTAGGCTACGCAACTATGCCAGCAATATGTATACGTAGGCTACTCCAATGTATGGAACCCAATAATACATACTTAAGCTGTAATATGAACTATAGCTTACACGTATATAAATGTCACAAGTCAAGGTATAAACTAAATCTCCACAGGCAATCTATATCTCATCCACGACAAACAAATATCAACCAAATCAAATAGATAATGATGAATGTAAATACGGAAGGTTCAAGTTCATCAAAAATTTAAAAGGCGTTCGGTGGAGACAAATCCAGTACTAGTAGACGCAAAATAAAAGATAAGAAAATAAAACTAAGTCCATACTAAGAAATAAACTAAGCAATTGCAAGGCCATTAACTGTTGGCGTACCACTATCTGGTGCCGGTCCGTAAATCTGCAGGTACTCGTATGCCAAATCCGGAGAACAAATCCAGGTTCTCAGTGGGACGTAACAGGATACAAAAGGAACATGCCAATATGTAACAGTAAATAAACATGCAACTGACAGGATCAAGAAATAAAAATACAAATAGTGACACATGAAAAGAAATGGTGCTACTAGGCATGGCTAAATAGGAAAGCGTAACCGCATTACGATGCGTGCCTAGCGGTCCTATAGAGATCATCATGGTGCATGTCTAGCAATCTATAGAGGGTCTCTATCGCGTCACGGTGCGTACCTAGCGATCGGGAGTGGTTAAAAGCCAACTCCTAATAACGATCATCTAAAAGCTAAAGATCAAGTCGAACCACATACAAGTAACTAATTATACGGCACAACAATTGGCGCTGACATATGTGAGCATACACAACACAACTAATGACCAAAACATGTGAAAAGGAACAAACATAGAAATAAAATATGATAGGACAATAAGAGACATGTATAAACGAAAATAATGGAAAAACATGCATGTAATTAAACTGTACAAAGTTCGACAAGGTATCTTGCATGCGGTCCCGAAGTTGCTCTCAAGTCTTAATCTAAGGCCTAATCAATAACACATATACAAACACAAAATTAATATTTAACATTATATGGATTACCTTTATTTATTTGGTTTTCAAGTATTATAGTGCATTATCTAATCCGTACTTACCTTTATATATTTTCTTCTAATCCTACATATTCATGCATGGAACCTCTAACAAGCATCTTAGAATCATATTATACTAACATAAAATAGGTTTAATATTCTGAAATTATTTATAAATAACTAAAAACAACTAACATCTCATTAATGCATGGAAAGAGTCTCTAAGCAATTCAACTAGGTATCTTTGCAACTTGACAACTAGTTTGTGCATACAACAACCCAACTTGCATCAAAACCTAATTTAATATGACAATATCATATTTTATATTCTGAAATATTAATTTCTGGAATTATATTTTATATATATGACAAAAATCATTGAACTAAAATGATCCATGTTGCAACGTGCTCGTGTCTCGGTTGTACGTCAACTTGGGATAGTTTTGCACATAAAATTATAGGTTTGTCATGCATGGGGATATTTCTAATCATCATCTATCATTAACATGGATTTACACAATATTTCGTTCATAGAAAAATAGGAAAAGAGTCGAAGTTGGAAAACTTACACGAATATGATTACGACAGGGACCTTCTTCGCGACTACGGACTTTTGGAGTACCAAACGACCTCCAAACTTCGAACCACTTGACGGGACGTTAGGGGACTTCAAATAAATGAATAAAATCAGGTTTTGGGGGTGGTTTGGCTGCTGCAAAGAGCAACAAACTACTGCAGTAGCGTTCGGTCAAGAGGGGGTCCTCAGGTGCAAAGGGGTCACCAATGGGTGGCCTAGAGGTGTGTGTGGGGTGGGGGGTGGGGGGGTGTTCGCGAGGGTGTGGGGGTGGAAGATAATGAAGAAGAGGATAAAAGAAGGGGAGGGGCTGATGTGTTTGGCGGCCAAGGAGAGAGGGGGCGGCTAGGGCTAGTCGAGGGTTGCTTATATATGCTAGTTGGTGGGATTTTAGGTGTTGGTTGTTTGGTTTGGCCCAATAATAGGAAAGTGTGTTTGAGGGTCCAATATGACTTGCTACGTCTCTAATGATCATTGGACGCAATATATAATTATTTATTTTAATTTAATTAAGTTGCAAAAAGATATGCAAATGTGTGGTTTCCTAAAATGGAAAATTGGTATTTAAATCTAGGATTTGAACCATGCAAAATTTATGGAGCATGTGAAAATTTAAATAAACCTGACATCCTAAACATGGACATAGTAGATCCAGTTAGGCTCGTGATTATGAAATTTGTTGGACGAAAATGATTGGTAATGCGCATTAAAATTGTACGCAACGACAAGCTGCTAAATAGTCAATTTATCTTTGTGTCGCGAAAGTCGTGCGACCAAAACGAAGCATGAAAATAAGAATTTATGAGTGACAGTTATATCATGACCCCAATTTGGCTCGTCTAAGTCTAGTATACAAAGTTGGTTGGAGGATAAGGACTAGTGTTTGTACTCAAAATCTCAAGATTATTGTGAGCACTCTGATTTTTATATAGGATTATGGTAATTAGTAATTTATTTATTTATTTATTTATTTTAAATAATTATTTGATAATTTATTGAACTATAGAAATCATTTACCATGGTCTGGAGATATTGAGTACAACACTAGCCCTTACCTTACAACCAACTTTGCATACTAGACTTAGACGAGCCAAATTAGGCTCATGACATGACTGTCACTCATAAATTATCATTTTCACGCTTCGTTTTGGTCGCACGACTTTCGCGACGTAAAGACAAGAAATTGACTATTTAACACATTTCCATTGCGTACGATTTTAATGCGCAATACTAATCCTTCTCGGCCAACCAATTTCATAATCATGAGCCTAACTGGATCTACTATGTCCATGTTAAGGGTGTCACATTTATTTAAATTCTCACATACTCCATAATCTTTGAATGGTTCAAATCCTAGATTTAAATTCCAATTTTCCATTTTAGGAAAATGCATATTTGTATATCTTTTGTGCACCTTAATTAAATTAAAATAAATATTTATATTTATATAATAAGCCCAAGGACCAAGAGAGGCCTAGCAAGCCTTAATGGGCCCTCAAACACCATCTCCTATTGGATAAAACCTAACTTAAACCAACACCAAAGCCCACACCAATATGTATATATATATATATATATATATACATGCTCCCCTTCCTATTCCCTAACCTAGCCGCCCCCTATTCCTTTCTGAGCGACCACAGCAGCCCCCTCCTCTTTTTAACATCTGCCATCCTTCCTCCTTCCCTCTCCCTTTACAACACCTTCACGCACCCCAAGGTCGACCCCAAGGCCAACCTTGCACCCCACAACCACCCTAGCAGGCCGTCAATTGGTTCGAAGTTTGGAGATCGTTTGGTACTCCAAAAGTCCGTAGTCGCGAAGAAGGTCCCCGTCATAATCGCATTCGTGTAAGTTTTCCTACTTCGACTATTTTTCTATTTTTCCATGAACAAAACCTTATGTAAATCCATGTTAATGATAAATGATGATTAGAAATATCCCCATGCATGATAAACCTATAATTTTATGTACAAAACTACCCTAAGTTGACGTACAACCGATATACGAGCACGTTCACCATGGGTCATTTTAGTTCAATAATTTTTCCATATTTTATATATATAATATAATTCCAGAAATTAATATATTAATATTTCAGAATATAAAATATAATATTTTTATATTAAATTAGGTTTTGATGCAAGTTGGGTAGTTTTGTATGCACAAACTATTTGTCAAGTTGCGAAGATACCTAGTCGAAGTGCTTAGAGACTCCTTTACATGTATTAATGAGGTGCTAGTTATTTTTAGTTATTTATAAATATTTTCAGAATATTAAACCTATTTTATGTTAGTATAATATGATGCTAAGATTCTTGTTAGAGAGGTTCCATACATGAATAGGTAGGATTAAAAATATATATATATAAAGGTAAGTACGGATTAGATAATACACTTATAATACTTCAAAACCAAATAAATAATGGTAATCAATATAATATTAAATACTAATGTTGTGTTTGTATATGTGTTATTGATTAGGCCTTGAATTAAGACTTGAGAGCAACTTCAGGATCGCAGACAAGATACCTTGCCAAACTTTGTACAGTTTAATTACATGCATATTTTTCCATTATTTTCGTTTATACATAGTCTCTTCTTATTGTCATGTCATATTTTATTTCCATGTTGTTCCTTGTCACATATTTTGGTCATTAATTGTGTTGTGTATGCTCACATATGTCATCGCTAATGGTTGTGCCGTATAATTAGTTACTTGTATGTGAGTTGACTATAGACTACTCTCGATCGCTAGGCACGCACCGTGACGCGATAGAGACCCTCTATAGATTGCTAGGCATGCACCGTGATGCTCTATATAGGACCGCTAGGCACGCACCGTGACGCGGTTACAATTTTCTATTTAGCTACGCCTAGTAGCACTATTTCTTTTCATGTGTCACCATTTATATCTTTATATCTTGATCCTGTAGTTGCATGTTTATTTATTGTTATATATTGACATGTTCTTTTTGTATCTTGTTATGGCCCACTGCGAACCTGGATTTGTTCTCCAGATTTGGCAGACGAGTAGTACCCGCAGATTTATGGACCGACATCAGATAGTGGTACGACAGCAATTGGTGGCCTTGCAATTGCTTAGTTTATTCCTTAGCATGGAATTAGATTTATTTTCTTATCTTTTATTTTACGTCTACTAGTAATGGATTTCTCCACATGACGCTTTTTAAATTTTTGATGAACTTGAACCTTCTGTATTTACATTCATCATTATCTAATTTGAATTGGTTGATATTTATTTGTCGTGTATGAGATATAGATTGCTTGTGGAGATTTAGTTTATACCTTGACTTATGACATTTATATACCACGTGTGAGCTATAGTTCATATACAGGTTAAGTATGTATTCTTAGGTACAAAACATTGGAGTAGCCTACGTATACATAATGTTGGCATAGTTGCGTATCCTAGTCCTATGTATTTTGGGACTGGAGCGTGACATGTTTTTGTTGTGGTACATGCAGGTCAGTTAGCGATTTCGGTTACGTTATTGTACCGAGCGGGCCTGCAAATAGGATTAGTGTTAGGATCTCATCCACATGCCTTGACACGTTCTTGACCTCTATATTGCCTTCAAATTGATTTTCTTGGCATGCATCTTGTCTTGATTTTTTTCAATGCTAACAGTTAATTATGTAGTAAGATGGATTAACAGGAAGAACACGCGACTCCCATGGACACCCCAACAACTACGATCGTGACTCACATCGATGGGACCCCGCCACCACTTGGAGGTCCACCCACTCAACAAAGCGATCAGCCACATCCACACACTTCGAGGTTCCAAAGAGATGATATCCTACCATCTATGCAGTTCACCCCGGACGAGACGCATGCACCACCACCAACTCAACCTGCAGCTCGAGCACCACTACAACGTGGACAAGCTTTCGCCATGACCATTGAGGATACGACGACACCGCAAGGGCGACTGACGGTAACAGTTCATAGTTTCGGGATTGGCATAATGAGTAGGTTGATAGTTTTATGATTGGTGTGCTAGTTGCTTTATTAGGGTATAGCATAGTATTGTTGAAACCCTTCTAGCTAAACCACAGCCATAGTAAAATATTCTCATTAACGATATTGGCTAATCCCTTATATTTCGATGACAAAATCCTTATAAGATGGGTAGATTGTGAGCACTCTGGTATTTATATAGGATTATTATAATAATTAGTAATTTATTCTTTTTATTTATTTAATTTAAATAATTAGTTGGCAATTTATTGAACTATAAAAACTCTTTCTATGGTCTGGAGATATTGAGTACAACATTAGCCCTTACCTTCCAACCAACTTTGCATACTAAACTTAGACGAGCCAACCAAATTAGGCTCATGACATAACTGTCACTCATAAATTCTCATTTACATGCTTCGTTTTGGTCGCACAACTTTCACGACGCAAAGACGAGAAATTGACTACTTAGCACAATGTCGTTGCGTACAATTTTTATGTGCAATATCAATCATTTTCGTCCAACCAATTTCATAATCATGAGCCTAACTGGATCTACTATGTCCATGTTAAGGGTGTCACATTTATTTAAATTCGCATATGCTCCATAAACTTTGCATGGTTCAAATCCTAGATTTAAATTTAAATTTTTTATTTTAAGAAACCGCATATTTGCATATCTTTTGTGCACCTTAATTAAATTAAAATAAATAATTATATAATAAGCCCAAGGACCAAGAGAGGCCTAGCAAGCCTTAATGGGCCCTTAAACACCCACCCCTATTGGATAAAACCCAACTTAAACCAACCAACACCAAAGCCCACACCAACATGTATATATCTATACATGCTCCCCCTCATATTCCCAAACCTAACCGCCCCCTCCTCCTTTCTGAGCGACCACAGCAACCCCCCTCACCTTTTTAACATCTCCCCTCCTTCCTCCTTCATTCCCTCTCCCTTTACCACACCTTCGCGCACCCCAAGGCCAACCTTGCACCCGACAACACCCCAAGCAGGCCGCCAGGTGCTGCTGTAGTTTATTGTTGTTCGCAGCAGCCAAACCACCCCAAAACCTGATTCTATTCATCTATTTGAAGTCTCCTAGCGCCCCGTCAAGTGGTTCAAAGTTTGGAAGTCATTTGGTACTCCAAAAGACCGTAGTCGCGAAGAATATCCCCGCCGTAATCGCATTCGTGTAAGTTTTCCAACTTCGACTATTTTCCTATTTTTCCATAAACAAAACCTTGTGTAAATCCATGTTAATGATAGATGATGATTAGAAATATCCCCATGCATGATAAACCTATAATTTTATATGCAAAACTATCCCAAGTTGACGTACAACCGAGACACGAGCACGTTGCACCATGGGTCATTTTAGTTCAATAATTTTTGACATATTTTATATATATAATATAATTCCAGAAATTAATATATTAATATTTCAGAATATAAAATATGATATTTTCATATTAAATTAGGTTTTGATACAAGTTGGATAGTTGTATGCACAAACTATTTGTCAAGTTGCGAAGATACCTAGTCGAAGTGCTTAGAGACTCCTTCGCATGCATTAATGAGGTGTTAGTTTTTTTAGTTATATATAAATATTTTCATAATATTAAACATATTTTATGTTAGTATAATATGATGCTAAGATGCTTGTTAGAGAGGTTCCATGCATGAATAGGTAGGATTAGAAGAAAATATATAAAGGTAAGTACGGAATAGATAATGTACTTATAATACTTCAAAACCAAACAAATAAAGGTAATCCATATAATGTTAAATATTAATTTTATGTTTGTATATGTGTTATTGATTAGACCTTGGATTAAGACTTGAGAGCAACTTCGGAACCGCAGGCAAGATACCTTGCCAAACTTTGTACAATTTAATTACATGCATGATTTTCTATTATTTTCGTTTATACCTGTCTCTTCTTATTGTTCTATCATATTTTATTTCCATGTTTGTTCCTTGTTACCAGTTTTGGTCATTAGTTGTGTTGTGTATGCTCACATATGTCATCGCTAATGGTTGTGCCGTATAATTAGTTGGTTCGACTTGATCCTTAGCTTTTAGATGATCGTTATTAGGAGTTGGCTATTAACCACTCTCGATCGCTAGACACGCACCGTGATGTTCTCTATAGGACCGCTAGGCACGCACCGGGACGTGGTTACGATTTCCTATTTAGCCACGCCTAGTAGCACTATTTCTTTTCATGCGTCACCATTTGTATCTTTATTTCTTGATCCTGTCAGTTGCATGTTTATTTCCTGTAACATATTGGCATGTTCCTTTTGTATCTTATTACGTCCCACTGAGGACCTGGATTTGTTCTCCAAATTTGGCAAACGAGGAGTACCCGCAGATTTACGAACCGGCACCAGATAGTGGTACGACAGCAGTTGATGGCCTTGCAATTGCTTAGTTTATTCCTTAGCATGGACTTAGTTTTATTTCTTTATCTTTTATTTTACGTCTACTAGTAGTAGATTTGTCTCAACCGGAGGCCTTTTAATTTTTTGATGAACTTGAATTTTCCATATTTACATTCATCATTATCTATTTGATTTGGTTGATATTTATTTGTCGTGGATGAGATATAGATTGCATATAGAGATTTAGTTTATAACTTGACTTATGACATTTATATACCACGTGTGAGCTATAATTCATATACAGCTTAAGTATGTATTCTTAGGTTCCATACATTGGAGTAGCATACGTATGCATATTGCTGGCATAGTTGCGTATCCTAGTCATACGTATTTTGGGACTTTGGGACTGGGACGTGACATTCCATCTATTGTTTGTGCAGAGCTTCAGGACAAGTTCATACACCTCACTCAGGATATATGACTTTGGAGGAATACAACGCGGAGTTTCTTCGTTTGAGTCGTTTCACACCTACTTTGATCCAGACTGCGGAAGTGAAGGCTGAGAAGTTCTATGACGGCCTGAATGTTGAGATGCAAAAGTTGATGGACCAATTGTCCCTACTTCCTACACTGATGTTCTCCTAGCAGCACGACTGATGGATTGCGTCAAAAAGAAGAAGGCCAGCTAGAAACGCCCGCATGTAGTAGTGACACCGGTGCGACCCCATTAGGGAGGACCCGAGAGACGACCCCTAGCACATCAACAACCGAGGGCAGCCCCATACCAAATTCCAGAGCTTTGGATCTGTCAGTATTGTGGAAGAAGAGGACACGTCCAAGAAGAATGTCGTCGAAGATTGAGACTTTGTTTGCGTTGTGGTTCCGATCAGCACCAAGTCCTAAATTGTCCAGAGAAACGTACTGAAGGACCACCACCACCACCAACTCAACCTGCAACTCGAGCACCACTACAACGTGGACGAGCTTTCGTCATGACCATTGAGGATACGACGACACCGCAAGGAGCAACTAATGGTAACATCATAGTTTCGTGATAAGCATAATG
The DNA here is from genome assembly GCA_036927795.1 of Iris macrosiphon. Classification (NCBI taxonomy): domain Eukaryota; kingdom Viridiplantae; phylum Streptophyta; class Magnoliopsida; order Asparagales; family Iridaceae; genus Iris; species Iris macrosiphon. The sequence continues at coordinate 175,967,271 of JAYESA010000012.1, read as the reverse complement.
CGTAGAATAATAAATTTATAATTAGCTTGTTAGTTGCTTTATTAGGAGATATCGTAGGAACGTAGAATACCCTTTAAATAAGCACAACTATAGTAGCAAATCCATTATTTCTTATTGTTCGTTCTTTTATATTTCGAGGACGAAATCCTTTTAAGGTGGGTAGATTGTGAGCACTCTGATTTTTATATAAGATTATTATGGTAATTAGTAATTTATTTATTTATTTTATTTTATTTGTACATAAAAGTCCTAAACAATTCTGGCAAATACTTCACTATGCTGGAAGAACCTCTGGTAGACCATTGAAACTACTCACCATACATATTTCAACGCTAGTACGTATTATAAGATCAGACATCAAATGCAAATAAAATTTGAGATCATAGTCTAGCTATCAGCTATAGTGTTTTGCATTGCGTAAAGTAAAAGTGATTACCTAAACACCTTGAAAGCGTCTTAAGGGCTCCTTAACTTTCCCTCCTTATGACTGAAGTAATTGCTCACTTTGAACAGAATGGAAAATATAATGTAGTAGTAAAAGTTTGCATAGACAAGATTAGACCTCAACTTGAAACAAGTACATAGCAGGAAATATCCACACAGCTGATCTGAGTAGTTGGGACAAGGCTCAGTAGTTATCTACGGCTAAAAAGGAGACTAGACGCCCAGCAGTTAATAATGAAAAAACTTCATATGCAAAAGTAACACATTGAAATGTGATCCACATAAGACAAATAGCCGTGATGTAAGCAAAAAGAAGCAAGTAATAGGCATTTACCTTTTCTTCTCCTATCTCTACCTTCGTATTCATCGTCACTGCTGATACGATCATGTGCAGCTCTTTCTCTAGACAAGATAAAAGACGGAAAAACTTTACTAAAGCGGAAGATGTAAATTATGAAACCTGTATGTAAACCGGTAGATAAAAGTATCGGCAAGAGAAACAAAGTTTGCACCTTTTTCTTTTCTGATTATCCTTTTCTCTTTTTTCTAGTTGTTCCTCTTTCAGTTTTCTATATACGAGCTTTTCTGCACATCTTTGAGACAGAATTCCATCAAAATACATAAAACAAATAAACACTCAGCATGTAAATGTGGGGATCGTAAAAAGCTTTCCTACACATCTTCGTTAAATAGAATCAGATAAGCAATTTGCACGTCTGCTAACTTTAATAGCCAGTAAGAAAATATGAGGATGATAATAACAAAAATCATTCGAAGGAGCCAAAACAATGGTTTATTAGTAATGTAATGATGGAAAACAGTTGAACACAAATGCAAGACGACACTGGTGTCATCTTCTCCTTGGTTGCAAGTCCAAATGCTTGAAACAACCCATCCTATTGGGAGGGCATCCTCCTATGTGTTCAGTGTTAAAGCACAAATTGCACCTCAAGTTAATAGAAGTGTGTTACACTGCCATGAGACTCCCAAAGGGACTAGAAAGGGTCAGGATGCTGAGAGGCACAAATCCACTCAAACAAGCATCGTTGGCCAAGTATATATTGTTGTCCATCAAACAAGCTTCGTTGCCCAAGGCCCAAGTATATATTGTTCTTCATCAAACGCTCTGTTGGCCCTCATACGATCACTTAAATCATGTTTACTTTGATGTTTCAACTCAAACAGATGGATTGTTTTCCACATCAATATTTTGGGTAAATCATTTAGAACACTATTTTCTAATACACTATTTTAGTAAATACTGGTTTCTCAAACATGTTTTCATTGTTTCTGAAACCCAGTTTGACTAACACACAAACAAATTGCCTCGGTTCTGCCTAATGAAAAAACAACTCTTGCCCTCATACACCATATGCACAAGTCGTAAAAGATAAGTTGTTGTTGAAGTTGTTGTTGAAATACAAACAACTACTACGTATTCATAAGAGTTCAGTATGACACCCAAAATCATTCTTCTTATAAAACATATAAAGTACATAGGTATTTCATAGTCTACAGTGCACAACAAACACATTGTAGAAGATATTGAACCAATACTGTAACATACGGTACTGTAAGAAGAAGCCAACAAGCACTATGTAAAACATACAAAATTAAATATAACATTGCATGGTAAGGACTAACAAACTAACCCCTTGCATGCAATCAATTTCACAAGAGCTTGTTTATTTTCTCCTGCTTCAAAGTAGGAAAAATTAACCTGCAAGAAGAAGCAATTGGAATGAATTATAGCATGGGTAAATGAGTCCTGTTGTTGAAATTGATGGAATTTAAGTAATTAGCTTTAAACTTGACATATGTATTCTGTCTGTCTACAGATTAGCTTCATGCAGCAAAAGTATGATGCCATCAGTAAACTTCTGAAAGGGGAGAAGTGAAATCACACCTCACAATGAGTGTTTTAGAGTAAAAAGTACCTCATAACTTCCTAAGTCATCTTTCTCATTGCACTGCTTGTTACCACAGATAAACTGCCCTGTCACACAAGATGATGAATTTTTCTATAGCAATCAAATTGTTGGCAGAGCATTCTCCAAGGAAACAGGATATGTCAATCTCAAGCAATCTCGAGCAACAAAAACAACTTAGAACTTCACGAAGTATATTTTATTAGTACAGTAAGAAATGCAGCAAATATGGGATCTGACAGTGCCATCTTACATTTATCTATAACAGATTCAGTCACCCAAGATTTCTTTAGTCATTTTAATATTCTAACAGAAACCCCAGACCACGTCCGCAGACATTAACTCTAAACTGAGTGTAAATTGGGCATTTAACAGTATGGCTATTGCGGAGACCACATTATGTTTGAGTATCTAGAACCGGTTTTCTTGGAGAGAGAGATAAGATGTATGTAGAGAGGAGACAGGAGGGAGATACATACAGAGAGAGACCCCATCATAAGCCTGGTTATCTTGCCAGTCTTATTGAGATGGTGCTTTTTAAGTGGGAGGTAGCTTATAAAGTCGACAGTACCCAGCATGCAAATCAGCTCTAGTACACCAGACATTAGTAGAAAACTTTGAAGTTCCCACCATGTTTTCCGTCACCATTCAACATCTACACTACAATGCACTGACTCAATTTGAAGTTCCCATTATTTAACAGTCTAAACCTTAAGCTTCTCCCTTGTGGCAAGTCTTCATTGCCCAATTTATTGAACCATATAACTTTGAAATGTTATTATCCTGCTCCTCTCGTCCTCTTCATTTTTCAGAACTCATACTGGCTTTGAAAGGTAGATGAGAACATACATGACAAATCCACACCATCAGGGGGATGCCACTTCCTGTGGAATTGCATCTTCAGGGATCTCACAGCATGTGTCATCACAATCATACTTCAAATTCCCATACAAATTATCAAATGCATCATTGGGTATGGTTTCTCTCAGAATTATGTGCAATAAGTAAGCTACTTAAATTCTTGAGTTTCAGCAATCTATCATGAGACCAGTCCTAATCACACAAAATACTTCTCCATTTGATTTAGAAACAGAGAAGAAAATTTAGGTAGCTTGGACCACAACAATGATAGGAAAGCTTAAAATCAAAAAAGTAAAGCTCAATGCATCTTAGTGTATGTAAAAACTTGAAGTGGATGTGCCTAACAATTACACAAAACACGCGCAGAAATAGGCACTGAAACAATGCAGTGTAAAAGAGGAAGTTGGGCACAGTAAGAAAAATTGGATTCAATAACTTTCAATGAAGTCACATATGTTTACAAGAAATTGGGAAATGACTGAATACAGAAGATATCTTTTTTGTTAAACATAGAGATTGAATCATGCCCATGTCAAACTAGAATAAAGAAAAAGCTGTGTGTGTGTGTGTGTGTGGTGGGTTAGAGAGAACATGCATCAATTTTAACGTTCCCTTGATCTTCAAGTTCTGCAAAGACTTTGACACCGTCCATATGAACAGTGAAGATCTGTCGTGCCACCTAGTACTTCATGTTCGAGGGAGCTTTAGGCCGATGAAATATTCTCCTACTGGATGATATAATTCATCCAACATGGCAAACCCCAGATAAAATCCCTGGTTGCACCACCATGCTTTCCGTCACCATTCAACATCTACACTACAATGCACTGAATCAACTTGAAGTTCCCATTATTTAACAGTCCAAACCTTCAGCATCTCCCTTGTGGCAAGTCTTCATTGCCCAAATTATTGAACCATATAACATTGCATGTCCAATAGTCATATGCAAAACTTTCCATAAAAATTAGGCTTTTTTCAACTAAACACCCTCAACTATTCAAGTGTTTCAACTTGATACCCTATACTTCCATATTATATCACTAAATACCCTCAAATTATTCAGGAGTTTCAATTTGATACCCTCTGTTAGTTACTTTTTCTGTCCCAACAAAGAAAAGTGGGTTTTTTGGGCCAAATTACCCCTGATAACTTATAAATAATGTCATTTCATATAATTCATTCCCCTAATTTCTTTCTAGGTGATGCCCTAACACTTCTCTTTCATTTTTTCCTCAAAATTTCTTTCTAATATATTTCCTTTCTACCAATTTATTTCCAATTTCTGTCTTATCTATTTCCTTTCTACACATTCTCTCATCTATTCTCTAATATCAAAATAGAGACCAAGTCAGATAGAGCCTGGTACTAAGTTCAGTAACATGACTAATTCAATTATACATGAACCACTTGACTCTAGTATTAACAGACTAGAAATACAGAATAAAAAGGGACAAGATATAATGGCCAACAGCCACACAAAACCAACAAAAATATCCCTGAATCTGAACAGTCAAAGAAGGTTGGCTAAAACAATGTAGGCAGCCCTTCACAAGCAAATTCTTTATTAGCCCAATTTATTTACATTGAAACCATAATGGCACGTAAACAAAGCAAAAACAGATTAGCAAAATTACTATTGACATTGGAGAAACCAAAGGGAGACATTTGATATAACAAAACAATAAGAAAATTAGCAATAGGGTTCAACTGAAGATGGAACTATATATTTGATTTTAACAAAAGAAGTAAACAAGGCTAAACAAACTATCCCAATAATCAAAAGGCCATCCAGAGTAATTCATCTCATTGGTTTCATCATGGACAGCAGCAGAACTTCCTACCCCTGGCTCGTTTGTGTTGGAGTACTCATTTTGGTGAGAGTTGGTTCCGATGTTTGCGGAGCGTAACGGCCACAGGTAGGACAGTGGGTTACGCCTCCTTTGACCTTCCCCATTGCTTTCTCTGTTGTTGGAATGGCTAATGCCGCCGCTTCTTCTATCCCTGTCACTTGAACTTTGAGTGCTTGATCGAGCACGTGCACCCTGTGGTGGCAACTCAAGACGGCAGACATGGCAAGAATTATGCTGCACCAACCAGGGATGCAACCTGGGTGATATACGTGCTTACATGGCATCTCCCTAACATCAGAACTCAACTCAAACCTTTCTTTACAAACAGGACAGTGGGAATCCCCTCGAAGATGCCTCTGGTTTATTTTTATAGTGGGCATTGCATCGATTGCTGATAGGGAAGCAGGTGGAGGGCCACGGCGATCTTTCCGTATCAACATTTCCATAAGCTCGTCTAACCCTGCACCGACAAGGTTATCCCCTATAGTTGCAAGCCTTCTGCAAAACCAGGGGCCCCATTGAAGAGGAGCTCAATTCCTCCATTCCCAGAAAGATGACCAGGCATCTGGCTCGAAATACCAAAAGGGGACCTGAGCCAGATCCCACCACCTGGACTGTATTTGGTCTACCACAAACATCAATCTCCTGATTCCTTACACCTGGTCTCACATCGACAATATCAGCAGTTGGATGAACCGTGATCATGTCGTTCCTCCTCTAACCAGCCCTACCATTTCCTTTATCATAGGCATCCGGTCGAACACCTTCCCCTTCCTCTTCCTCCTCCTCCGAACCGCTCCTTAGCCCCATGTTAACTTAACCCCAACACCAACACCTTTCGCAGTCTAGTCATCGAACACCTTCGGCTTCCCGCCGCCGCCGCTATATGACTTGAAGATGTGCACAACCCCTTTCAGAAAGAACCTCGATGTCGACAGTTCTCCACTGGCGATCCTTCTGAAGACCTGGGGCCGTCGTAGTCGGCCCATATGTCGAAGTCGTCGGGCCGCTGGAAGCGGTCGACAAGGGCCCTGACCTGCTCGTCGGTGCAGGCGGAGAAAATAGTAGGCGCCTTGTCGAGCGCTAAGGCGGAGATTTCCTCCAAAGCTTATCGAGCTGGGCGACACCGGCCTTGAGCTAGGAGCACTTACGCCAGCCGTAGATCTAGCACTCGCAGAAGAGACTCCAGGATGGAGGAATCCATGCGGAGGAGTTCGGCCAGAGAATTTGGGATTTGGAATTTGGTTTCAATTTTTTCTTCTTCATGAAAGGTAAAGTATCAACCAGGGTTATTTTTGTCCTTTTATATTTTCGTCAACGCTGTTAGGATATCAAGTTGCCTAATTATAGTTGAAGTATTTAGTGGTATAATATGAAAATATAGGGTATCAAGTTGAAACACTTGAATAGTTGAGGGTATTTACTTTAAAATAAGCCTAAAAATTATCAAGGCAAACATCTAGGTCAAGGCATTCCATAGCGCTCCTAATTTATTCACCTACCTAACCTTATTAGAAATGGTTCACCTATGTCCATTCCTTGTTTTTATATATCCAAGACAAGCAACACATAACATTATGAATCACCTGGTCATCAATTTTGATTGGGGCCACTTCTTCCATACCATTACAATTGAAAAAGCATATCATATAATCTTTTTCTACTAATTTGCAATCACCATGAGCCAAGACATTCCATGCTTCTAGTCAAGCACAAAGTTATTAATGTCCACTAAATAATCAGCAAAATAACCTTATTCTTCTCCCCTGTTATATTACAAGTTTACAACATCGCTTCCTCCTATATTATTTCAATCCTAGAAGTAATGTCGTTTTTTCTTCATACTAAACTTTTTGAGAGTGGATAGAAGATATAGTATTCTTTTGACTTGTGTGCAAATAACCTGAAAAGGTATTAGGTGTACACCACCCTTCCAGAAACAGGAATTTACTATTTCAAGAAATCAGTCCACTGCAAACTGAAGTACTAAACACCCAATAACTTTCTAGCTCCACGGTGAGCACTAAACAAACTTTCACATATTACTATACTTCTCCCATACACCCATTCAAGTTACACCCAGTAGAAAACCCTAGCTCCTAGAAATTCCTTGCATTAGGTCCTCCATCTCATCCATAGTTCATTATTCTCCTCCAATCAATTAGTGGTGAATCCGTGAAAGGATACTAAATATCCAAAAGATCTCCTCGCCTTGAACCACTTGACAAGAATCAAGCTACCACTTGATCTCTTTAGCTCCATAACACAATTTTTAATTCATTTCTTCCTCCAATAGTCGTATGCATTTTCTGTCATTATCTCCAGTGTCAAATACCAGTTTTTAACAATGACAAACTTTAACTTTTCTCCTTTCCCTTGGTCTCCTGCAAGCAGGACTCTTCTTATGAATATATTAGTATATATACTACTAAAATGACTAGCTATGTAGTCGAGTCCTAAGTAGCAATTATTATCTTCATTCATGTGTGATCTTGGAAGCAAACTAAACTTGGCAAACCCTACCATATTTCACATAAAAATCAGGCCAAATTTTTTAATGTCCCCTTTGAGGTATGCCTTTAACCGTTTTTGCCACAATCAAGTTAAAGATGTGACCTACGCCCAAATGTGATACTGAGATTAGAATGACAATTTTTAGATAAGTCAAGAGAAGGACGGTTCCAAAAATTAAAAAGGACCTACCAAGTAGACATACATTTGAAGAGAATATTTATTAGCCAGGAATATGATAAATTTTAAAATAATACTTGCAACCTTTTGACTTGAAATATAAGAAAGGTAGTCATAACAAAAGCAGTATGAGTATTAGGCATAATTCTACCAGTGTTCAGTTAAGCAATAGCTACAGAAAACATAAACCTCATAAGTATAATAGAACAAAAGGTCATCAGTTGTTAAAAGGGGAAGACTGACAGAGTCTAGCCGATCACCTTTTCCAGACATGACTTCTTTCTCTGTTCTCCATCTCAAGCCAATCTGCAATGAAGGAATCCAATACCCAGAAACTCATGTTAACAACTTAAACAAATGACGGGTCAGGAGCAGAATAGAAAACATTTTGTCTTAATAAGCATGAAGAAAAATATGAATAAGAAATCAAAAAATCAAAAAATCAATCAGGAGTATACACTCTCCTGGCATCTCAAACAACTCCATAGGCATGTACTGAACTACATAAAACATAATGATAATGAACAATTTGCCTAAAGCACCTCTGGAAGAATCTTCTGCTGGCAATATTGGTATCATAAAAACAATCATTTATAGAGAAGATCAATCATTTTATGCAATTGCCAGGCAGTGGTCTGTTATACAAGTTCAAACTTCAAAGTTACATTTTAACAACTACATGAACCTACAATAGCAAGTGAAGGAATGCATACTATAACATTAACTGTACCATATATTACAAAAACATTACGGTGGCACCAGTTGGTTACGATAGCCATTGAAACTTGTGTGCATACTCTATAAGGCAGATTTACTAACAAAGAACGTAAAAAATTGCAAATGGAGTATATTTACTATTTAGAAGGCTGAATGGAAAATGTTGGCGCTAGTATAATATTCCTCACCCCGTCACCAATGCAAAGCTACCTGATTGGCCTTTTTATACTTGAATCACATAATATAATTTCCAACAAGAAAATCCTACAAAAGAAATTCTGCAAATTTAATTTCATTTTCAAGATCACTTCAGCAAGAGGGAAGACAAGTCTCCCATTAGTTTAATATAGCGAAATGAAATGCCTTTATTTTGGGTCTCAGCACCAAAATTGTATTGTTTACTTATCCAAGTTCAACAGAGCTGTAGCAATATCATCCCCAATATAGTCTCTTATATTTTTCTGTGGGGATAGACAATCTTTGAGGCCATACATAGTGGTCCATGGATGGCAGGAAACCAGTGGAAAATTCACTTCCATAGTATGAAATGTGCTGTCCTCACGTTCAAGGAATGGTCCCTAACTCTCTACGTAAATAATTACCGAAACCAACAGAAAAAGGTAAAATTAAAAGTAGAGATATAAGAAATAATTCATAAACAATAAAGCAAAATGTGTGGCCACAACATGCAATCTTGTATGGCATATAAAACGTCAACCTGCTAATTGGCATGTAATACTTATGCATGCATCTTTTAGCCTCTTGCAATAAAAAGGCTTCTATTGTCCTGCTCCCTTCTGCCGGAATATTGAAATGTTTCTCATCAAGTAGATGCCATCACATTAAATCATATACTACGGAATAATATTGTTTTAACTTATTATTTTAACTTGCATAGAGATGCTTTCAAGTCCCTCCTCCCCACCCCATGCCACCACCAAAAAAGTGCCAAAAACTCCCTCAAGGAACAAACACAAATATAAATTTGAGTTTTCAAATGTCATATATGGGAATCAGTGGAATGTAAATCAAGATCTCACAAGAGTGCCTAATCTTGATTCATTTTGCCCCTGATTCAATATTTAGACAGTGGACAATTTATATGCAAGTCAAAAGAAAGTAGCATAGACCTTAGGAAAGCAGAAATGTCTAAATGTCTTCGTGATCAAGGCTTACCTTTCCTTTTTTGTAATGTGACATATCAGCAATGCAATATCTTTAATCCATGTTAAGGCAAATTTACATACTGAAGTAGAAGACGAAGTTAAAACAATAAAACATACCCAAAACTGAAATATATAGGCAAAACCACTAAAGGAAAAGACAGATTAATTCTGGCAGAGGGTCTGTTTGTTTCCCTAGATATGTTTGTTTGCCTCCTTGCTTTTCGTCACAAGTCTATGGCACATAGCTGTTTAGAACAAAATACAATAATACATCAACAAAACAACTGACAGAAGCGAGAGAGGACACTCTTTGTTCAAAGGAACCTATGCCAAACCATAAGCACAAGACCATCATGGGGCTTCTTGAATTGTTGTAGGGCTTGTTTGGTAAATGGTAAGTGGGGTAGAATTTGGATTTGCACTTCAAGGGATAGAAACTGCAATGGCTTAATCCCATGCAATTTCTTGCCACTTGTAGTTCAAAAAATGTGATTGGTAGTTGAGAAAGAGGAAAAGTGGAGAGTGAGAGAGTACATTACAATAATAGTAAATGTTAATTAATTTCTTTCACAAAGTAACATAATTACAAGATACTAAATAATATTAATAGAATCATTTTATCAACTAATTATTAATCATTTTAATTAATCATTAATTACTATAATTATATTTCAATATTAAATACTAATTAATTATCCGATTAAATTGATAACAAATTATTAATATTATGTTTTAACCAATTATTTGTTTTTATGTTAGATAATTAGCATAAAATAATTTAAGAATTATTGCTTAATCTTAATTAACTATCTTGACTTCTTGATATTAGTTAGTATGTAATCACTATTCAATTATTTATCACTATTTTATTACTTATTTAAGAATAGTAATTCCACTTTAATTATTTAATGATAATTAAGTATTATTAATTACTTAATTATCATCATTACTAAGTTAATACTACAACACTAACTATTTATATATGAATAATATTAATTACTTCAGTAAAGAATTTATTATAAAGAATCATAAACTCCACTTCCCAACCCAAATCCTCTTCTTTGGAGTGGATGTTAAAGGTGGTAAGTGGAGGGCACAAAAAAGAGGATAAGATTGGTATTGTAATGATGGCATGGAGTTTCCACTCCAAATCCAAGTTGAACCAGACAATGGATTTTGGAGAAACTCCTCCACTTTCCCAGTTTTACACTTTCCATTCCCACTTTCGAGTTACCAAACAGGCCCCTTGGCGAGAATTCATGAGAATTTGGAACTAGATGAAATTTAGAAGTTTTTGGAATTTTAAAAAGCAATGTGTAAGAGCAAATACAAATAAATATAGGTAGGAGTTACCATGGGCATAAAAATTCAGGAACAAATAACACATTCCAATAAAAGAAAAAAAAAAAAAATGATAGATTGTAAACCTATATAGTAGCTACTCAAGAGTGTCTAAGCAAAAAAGTCGGATAGGGTAGCTGCAAGAACAATTCAAGAAAATTTCACATCTGCAGCTTGATAACATTGATCCCAAACCAACAATCGATAAATCAGCATAAGCAACTCTTCATACGTAGAGGTTATACATTTTCCTAAAATCAGAATTATATCAAGAACCCAAACCTGGCGTTCAGCTCTTACTGGGTAAGAGTATAGTATAATACCCGACGCCACTTTGGGTGTAGATATGAGTTTAAAGTACTGACCCAACCATTACAATACCAGCCCTAGAGTATACATCTACAAATATGTGGATAAGACATAACTGTTGTACATTTAAAAATAATATCGCACAAACAAAAAAAGAAGAAAATACTGGCATGTCTTCTTGGAGGATACTCTTTAAAGAGCTTGTCATAATAGCGCTTCACTAGCCTTTTCTCCCAAGTTGAATCCATGGCATCTTCTTCAGAAAGAATAAACCTTTTATACATGGACAAAAAGAAAATGATGATCATTATCATTGACTATTGAATCCTCGTTAGACACTAAATTAGCAAAATAAACATACAATTTGAATATCAACAAGGTAATGAAGAAAAAATAATTAAAAAGAGAATGAGTTCTTTCCTAAACAAGAAGTAAAAGTGCTCTCAAACTAAAGTTAATGTTCAAGCTGACGAATTTTTTTCAAAAGATGTTTTCAAGATTCATATTTCATTGTCTACCTATGTAAATACTAAATAGGTAAGTAGTAAACTGATCCTCCAGGATCAGCTCAACACAAAGGGTTGGATAAGAATAGATATGCTGAAAAATATGCATATGAAGAAAATTAGTTTTAAGAACCGGTTATAAAATAAACCATTAAATGAGGAAAGGGTGAGGAAGTATATGGACAACATACTATTTTGTACAGATACTCCACTCAAGGTGCTGTATTCGTATTGGACAGTCGGATGCTCCAATACATCAAGAATAAATGTCGGACACGCTTCCTAACATATCCTAGATTTCCAAGGTACATTCTACTTTCTATACAACAAGACACAAATCCAAGTTAAGCCTTTAACTTGAAATTGGTCAACTATATAAATCCCCAAGGCTTTGAGCTTTCTACAGCCCTTGCACACCGAAAGAGATAGTGGATAACAATCTATATTGATGCTAAATATTCATGATTTCAGATGAAGAGATACAAACTTGGATGCCACTGCCAGACTTTTTGCCAGATAATGGAAGGAATAATCAGATTATAAATCAGAAAACCATAGCTAATATTAACAAAGCTTGAATATCTAGATTAAGTACACCCCCTAATTCATCAACCTCAATCTATGTTGGCATGGAAACCCCCTAACTTCATCAACCTCAATCTACGTTGCATGAAAACGGGACTGTACCCCTATCGTGTATGTACCCGTAGCATGCAGAAGAGGTGACTACTTCTTGTGCCCATCAGAAAATTCCTGTATCGTGTATGTTACTCGTATCATGCATAACAGTTGAGTACTTAATGTGCCTATATGAAAATTTATGTATCCTGTCCTTATCCGTATCCATGTCCCTAATCATGCAACATAGACATCAATCAATTAGCCAAAGAGACAAAGATTGCACATAATACGCACATTTTTAACAAGTCGACCATGCATACAAAGAATCCATAATCAACCAATGACCACGTCAGCTACAAGATCGTCTAGTGTTATCAAATTATTTTAACTCAGTTCATGACAATAGCAAGAACTCTGACTCTAAAGGTTCACCTTGGCACTTGTTGGCAACCATAAGAAGAAATATGATTAAGTAACCTCCATTTGTTTTCGGCATCAATATCAACATTTAGTTTCACTAGCTTTGTAGATTTGTAAACAAACTAACTTCAGCCATGTTACCAAGATTGAATGCATCCAATCTATCCTTGTTATCAAGCCAAATGAACAACCATAGGATCACGTAGTGGTGTATTTTTTGGAAGGACTAGCAGCACACAACCTTGTGTATTGTTTCAAAGGGAATTTTAGAACAATAACGATAAAACAAATCCTCCAAAAGGACAAACATAAAGTATAATGAAAAAACAAGAACGAGAAAATAAGGGACACATCAATTCCAAAAGCTTATGACAATGCACCGACAATTATTGATAATACAGCATTCCTATTATGTTTCATATTGAGCTACAAACACCAAGTAAAGCAATAAATAACGAATTGAACCTGTAGCCTTCTCTAATGGTGTCTCGGTCAGTTTTCACGGGGACAACATCATGTGAATTCTTAGCAGCCCCGTAAAAGCCAACTGTGAGATGTATATATAAAGCTTGTTACTATAAGATACGGAAAGTGCCATTAAATTGAGAGCTCAAACAAAATCAGTCCTAAAGAATGAGATACAATGACCTCTGTATCACAGCTTGCAGCTGGCAATCTCAATATCGGTGGTCTAAACAAGTAGAATGCATATGCAAAATGAGAGCAAGTGTGCATGTACTTGTGTATTCAAACAACATGCACATACACAGTAGGACTTTTGAACAAAACTGCAAATACTGCACCACTAGAGTATGATTGTACAACAGATAGCATATAATGGTAACTTAGAATACCTCCAGTCATTTGGTAATAATACATTAAAAAAAATAAAAGAAAAAAGAAAAATGTCAACACTGATACTGTTGACAGATTCCAGGCAATCCCACAAGATTTTATGTCGAGCATATTCAAAAAAAAAATGTTGCCCAAGAAGGGGATTTATCCTATTGCATCCGAGTCAGACTCCTTGCATGGACTCTATCTGAATGTGAACAATAAAAGAGATTGTTTATTTAACTGATTTCTAAATATAAACACCACTTAAATAACTATTGTCAGCAAACAAAGCAAATATTGGTCTTTCATCATAAATAAATATAGCTCTCTTGAATGACTTACCTAAAAGTAACAACCAGTAATGAACAAATAAAAAAATGTTGGAGAGGGGATTAAAGCATATGCATCTCCATATCTCCTCTAAAATAATAGTGTAAAGGATACCTTCAAATTTGTGAACTGACACTCATTGATATATAATTGAGCACATGTAATAGATGACCTAAATACGACATTAAGAATACAAGTTACGTCGATATAACAAATGTACAGATGCGTGTAGCCTCCTAACATTTTCTTAAGTGGAGGAGGCTGTTCATCATCTGGTCACTTTAGGGCACCAGGATATAGCAAACAAATAGCTCCATGTATGCATGTCTCCAGTATGCCCAGCTATCTTCTGTCTAAAACGGTACAATAATCTACATAAATATATTAGGCTTCCCCCAGGGGCAACCTCACCAAAGGATATCACTTGACTAGTGAATATCATGAATATAATTTAATTCCATACTTGTTCAAATGTCACAAATATGCTAGTTTATTTTGGAGTGTCAGTGCCGTGTCGAATGAGTGCCCGACAAGGCACAACCGACATTGCACAAAACTTTTTAAGTCTCCGTGAATGTCAAGTCCGAAGCACTTCATCAACTGAAAGCTATTGATAAGATAGGCCATCCATTGCCTAATATTCCAATAGAGAAAATACTTTACTCAATCTCTAATGCCTTAATAATTTCCTCAGCCACCCACCACTGCCTCTGCAGCAGATGGGCAGAGATGGGCCATGGGTTTGTCATGGCCCACCTGTCATAGAAACATGGATACGAGATTGAGGAGACTATTGATGGGCAAGAAACTAAGTGAAGTATTTCTCATCCCCACGATCTCCAAATCAAGGATTTTGTGGTTTATCTTTCCTTTATGATCCGAGTGAATTTCTCTTTCAATATTGCATCTTTATATCTTAAAACTTTGTTTAGTATAATTTTCCTATTCACATTTACAAACAACATAAAGTTTACGAACCATTGTGCCAAATTTTACAGTTCAGACTTCCGAGTAAAATCTTCTTCAATATTGCGTCTTTATATATTAAAACACATGTTGGTACAATCTTCTTATTCACGTGTTTACAAACACATACTTTACACAATCACTATGCCAAATTTTACAATTCTGAGTAAATTTTCTTCAGGATTGCGTTTTTACAACTTTAAATTTTCTTATCCGCGCATTTACAAACGGATAGTCTTTGCAAATTCGGAACTTTTAATGAAGCCCTTTCGTGCAAATTACCAATTTGAAGACGTACCGTAATCTTTCATGAATTTCTTGTGTCGATCGTAGGCGTTAAGTCCTATAATGTGAGATTGGTACTGCCTGCAAATTATTTCGAGAATAAATTATCATTATACAATGCGCAAAAGAATAACTTTTGCAAATTCGAATGAAAACGAGAGAGAAACTTACATTTTCCTCTCCTCTTTTTCGAAAATTGCAGATTTTAGCAATCCCAAGGACGCCATTTTCTTCTTCTTCCTTCTTCTTCTTCTTCTTCCTATTTTTTCTTAGAAAACCCTAAATTTATGACTCTGCTCTATTTGCGGATTTTGTAAGCGGCTTGTAAGTTAGTAAATGGTTTGGGCTTTAATTCTGATATGGGATTTATTTAAAACATGGCCCAGAAAAAATTGTGAGGTTATTTATGGAAACAATTAAATAAATAGCAACATTTTTACTATTTATCTTTAGAGTTAATTGTCGAAATGGTACATGAATAACGTAGTGTTTGTGATTTTTGTGATCGAACTTTTTTTTTTGCCGAATGGTAGGAGCTTTGCATTTTGGCTCAATTAGTGTCTGAAGTAAATTTCGTTGGTAATTTTTTGATGAAAATCGATAAAAATAGACATATGATGGTCACGTGTCTTATTTTTAATGGTTCTTTTGTCAAGTTTTGGGTTTTGGAATATAATTTTTAGAAGAATATTAATGTTGAAAATTGTTTGGATAAAAATAGTTAAAAATAGTAGTCCAAAACCCAAAACTTGACAAAATGACCATTAAAAATAGGACACATCACCATCATATGTCCATTTTGATCGATTTTCGTCAAAAAATACCAACAAAATTTACTTCATGCACTAATTGAAAAAAAAAAATACTATGCTCATGCAAAAATTCGACAAAAAAAATGATCACCAAAATGACAAACACTACATTTCTCATGTATCATTTCGACAATTAACTCTTATCTTTATCTTATAAAGATATTTACTATTTATTGTATACTTTTATAATGAGGCTTGAAAATAAAGATCTTTACTATTATCTTATTATTAAGTGACTTAAAAATGTGTCGTCTAAGCAATATATATATATATATATATTCACAAATTCTTGTAAATAACAATGTATATATATCCCCCACCTTAAAATAAAAAAAATCTTTTAAATTCTTGTAACTAACTAAACATATATCTAAACTTTTTTTTAGTTTTATTTAGCTTAATTTCAACTTGATACCTTCAAGTTAAAATAAAATTGAATCATTTTGTTTCAGTTTTATTTGGTTTATAATTTGAAATACTTGAATCAGTTCGTTTCAATTTGATTTGGTTTACACGTTAACAAAATTATGGTTGCTTTTTTTTTCCCTTCTAAAAGTCCATTCTAAACTCCATTTCCGTCTCCTCTAAACAAACTTAAATACTAAAAAAAAAAAAATCCCAAATGCCTATATAACTGCAATTTTTCTCAATGGAATTTCATGGACGAGATTAAATCATTAAAATAAATGTAATATTAAATGTGTCCCACTCTTAAAAAAAGGATAATTAATTACAAGTGTATATGTGCTATACTTTATCTCTACATCTCTACTAATATAAGTGACTTGAAAACGGATCAAAATTGAACTGTCTAAGCCGTTTGTAAATACTCCATTAATTATTTTAAAAATAATTAAGTAATATTTAACTATTTCGTAAGATTTAACTATAACTAAACACCTCTAACGGTTAAGGTGGGAGTCATTTTCCTTGTTTACTTGAATTTAATTTCTAGAGACGATGGTATTTATAATAAATTTATATATTTTTTTTAAAAATAATAAAAATATTTACATGCGTGCAATGTACGTTACTAGTTTTTGTATAACCTACCTCCGGTTTGGATTGTAATTCCATAAATTTAGGGTTCCATTTGGAGTCTAAACTTGAAGAAAGTAGCCGTTTACCTAGCCCTCTATTTCATTCGGAGGCCAAGCATGTCCAACCATTTGGGACTCACAGGACTACTTTCGAAACACTTGTCCAACAAACATACGTAAAAGAGTACTTCAACAAACATCTTAGGCAAGTGCTCATGGACAAAGTGATCGACTAGCACTTTTCAAATAGTGTTTTGTTTTGTTATTGCTTTGAAAAAAAAGTAGAAACGAGTTGTGAAGTTGGTCTTCTTGATACCCTACAAAAATGTATTCCAAAATAAACTAGTTTGCAAAAGCCATTATTGTTAATAAAAGTATCATCTTTTAGGTTTAGTTTTATTTGGAATTGATGTTGTTTCAAAATCTTTTAAGAAAAATTTTGATATACTATTATTATCAAAGCATAGCTTTGGATTACTTTTCAAGAAGGGAACAAAACTTGTCTTAAATAAGCAACTAAAAGATTTAATTCCAAACACAGTTTTCTTGTTGCTTTTTCGACGTGCATCCGAACGATTCTTTTTAAATTCGCTTAAAATAGTTAGTGATATCATATTTGAATCTTTACTGTATTAAATCTATTACACAATCACTCGTATATATTTTTTCGAGGAGGATCGAGGGAGGGGTATATGTTTACATGAATATTTGAGTCAGGGACGAATCCATAGAGATTTTTTATTTTTTTTACTTTTCTAAATCTTCATTCACTAAATTTCTTTTCCTGTGACTCCATCGTATATATGTCTCCCTTTTATATCTCCTATCGTAATTGAAAGAAATAATTTGATTTCTCGTAAGATCGAATCTACCCTATCAAGATATGATATGTCTTCACATGCCGACTACTAGAACTAGAAGACTTTGACTAATTTCAACATATATACATGTTTGTTCTGCAATCTTTTGTGCAATTTTTAGCTCAAAGTTAATCACCCTGATATAAGATAAGAAACCGCATGATATATTTTACTTTAGCTTAAATTTAAAAAATAAAGAATTACAGTTCGGAAAAGTGGACTAGATTATAATGTGCCAAACATGGAACCTTTTTCCTATTATAATTCTGGTTTTTTTTTCATGCTCTTTATATTACTATTTTGCTTCCATGGAACTAATCATTGATCCTACATAAAATTCTCCTTAATTGAACTCAATACAAAAACAAAAAAAATTTGTCTTACATTAAATCTGTAGCAGTTCAGGCTTTTTTTTTTAATTTTAGATGTCCGACGAAATGCTCGGAACTTTATACATGCTGTGTTACATGACATTTGGGTACTATCAGTCTTAATCACGACATGCTTGCAAAAAGTAGTTGTTGATGACTTATGCTTAATTGCTTTTTGGGGGTCACCATCATGATGCAACTTGATTTAGCCTCTTATTATGTATTTGGGCCGTGGGCCTACTACCCACCTGTATCAACCAATGCTTCGAAGCAGGTCAGGTACAAAAGTAAGTCCGACAATACTTTAGACTGGACAACCCTCCAAACTCAGTGTGATCCAACAAAAGATCGGTCTAGGATCGTCCCACAACAAAGGTCAAAGGACAATCAAAATTTAGTAGTTTGAGAGACTGCAACTACTCCATAGCTCAACCAGAAAGTTATCACATCCACTTTCAAGAACTCCTGATTCTGAATTCTTAGACAGACGCATTAATTTGCAAGAAAATGGACGAAAGTTATTGCTCATTATCTTTTTTTGCTCCAGCCAGGACCATGTGTGCAAGTTGCAGAAGTATAAAATTCACGGTTCGGTGTAAATAGAAGGAAATAAGAAAGTGAGTTGTTGTCTGGTAAAAGTGAAATGCATATACTTTTGGATCATTGTCTGATGAAAGTGGCTTCTTGTCTGTCTATAATTACTTTCAATATTTGGATAGATAATTTTTGTTTTCTTAAAAAAAGTGAATAAATCTACACTTTCGTGTTTAGATGTCTACAAAGGATATGGAAAAGTAAAATAATTACATTATAGTAATAACAAAACTAATTAATTATCTAGCAAAATTAAAAATGACTTATTAATGTTAATAATTTAACTCGAATACCTTATGGTACCAACATGGATTCAAGAGAATGGTCTTTTTAAATTTAAGTCTTAATAATTAATATTACCAAATAATTTATTAAGTAATTATAATATATTAAATAATACCAGTATGATACGTTATTGATTATTTATTTTAATCATTTAATACTCTTAAAATAATACGTAAATTCAATTTAGCTAAACATTAAATATTAACCATTATCTAAGAATTAACAAAATACTCATTATCTATAATTATTACATAGTTGTTGTTTCAAATTTTGTAATTTCAGCAAGTCAGTGTGTAATCTCTCTTCTTTGCAAGTTGCTGTAATCTTAGAAAAATTATTTGGTTTTCTCATACTTTTGTATGATTTTCTGTAAACAATGACTAACAATAAGTGTCACCGTTTGTACAAATTTATGTAACCATAGACTAACAATAAGTGTCACCATTTGACTATCCTTATACATAGTATTGAAGCTCCCTACATCCATAATATATATAGAAACTTTTTCCAAAAACTCAAGTGGCCATGCTGATGAAGGAAAAAAAAAATTCATATAATATACTTGTATGAAGAACTCGAAGATGTGGTGATTTGAAACTGAAAAAAAATCAATGCCTTCCACCTTTAATTCATAATGTGGACGGAGTTTGACACCGCTTTCATAGTCCAGTTGTTTGGTTCAACATGAAAGATGGATCTTATATGAAAAATAGATTTTTTTTTTCTCTTCTACCAAATTTTTTTTTCGTGAAAGTGAATAAAAGGGACGCTTTTATTTTGATTTTTCTATAATTAAAGTGTAATTTTTTGTTTATATTAATTTTTAATAAGTTAATATTAGTACAAGTACTTAATGTTAATAAATAATTATTAAGTATTAAATACATATATTTTAATTATTTAATATTTAATAAGTTATTTTATTTCATTATTGGTTACTTCTGTCAGTATTTAGTAATTTAATAGCTTTCGTCCGTTAGTTTGTTAATAACTATGCTACAACCAGAATAGAGAATCAGAATTGCAGAAGAAGATACTTGTCTTGATGGGATAATAACGATCACCGTTGCTCAAAGTAGAATTCGACCATATTCCATCGCTTCCACGAACCAACAAATCCGTCGATAGAACTTCTAGAACGCTCATTGTCACCCTCGGAATGGATGGACATCACTTGGACTCTCGGGCAACACTTTGTGGCTTCAGAACGTTGCTCCTAACTCCCCTCTCGTAGCATATATTTTCTAAGTCTAGCACCCCAAAAAAAAAAGACAAAGGAATATATAGGGGAGCCAATCCCCTATGAGCTAATATTAACCATAATGGACAGTTAATTCAGACATTAACTCCCTATTAAGTGGACGGTTACAACAGTAACTCTGACTAAGTGGACGGTTATCGAAACTGAACTCCCACGCCGAAGCACACGAACAACCATGCTGGAGCAACAGTTTTGCAGAAGCACAACTAGGGTTGGGCACGGGTCTAAATTTTGTAGAACCGGACCGGATCCATTTTTTGGTGGGACGGGACGGGACGGGACGGGACGAGGCTGATTTTTTCTTGAAACTCGATTGGGATTTTCCTAATCAATGGAAGTGAATGGAGTGGCTATTGGGTCCTCTGACAGAGGAGAGAGTACCTTTACTCAACTACAAACAGCTCACAATCAAGTCATAGCTTGTTAAGAGCTCCTAAATTTAATCAAATCTGAATATCAACTATACATTAAAACTAGTATTGTACTATTTGGTGCAAAGAAAAGAAATAGAACATAAGAAAATTTTTGTAAGGAAAAAAGAAAAACAATATTAGGACTCTTTCCAACTGAATTTCTTATTCTACCTCTAAGACGGGCGGGACCGGAATTCCGTTTGCCTTCAAAATATGATCCGTCCCGACCCGTTAATGTCACACGATCGGTTCCGTTTAAATTTTAAAATTTCAGGAACCGATTTGTTTGGACCATTTACAGTTCAGACCGGATCGGAACCGCGGGTCTTGGAACCGTATGCCCAGCCCTAAGCACAGCCATGCTGGAGCATTGGTCCGGTGGGAGCACAACCTCACCGGAGCATGAGTCTCGCGGGAGCAAGGCCCCCTCCCTCCTGGAACCTAAGTTCGACAGGAGCACAGTCCCGTTAGAACCTAGGTTCCGCGGGAGTTGACCCCCCCTCCCCCGCTGGATCCTGGGTCTCGCGGGAGCAGACTTCCAGAGGAACCGCAGTCGCGTGTGACCCACGTGCGCGCCCTGGCACAGAAACTCTTGCACCGTCTTGCTCCCGATGAAAAGTGCGACATCAAAATACCACTCTGTGCCCTTCTCCGGTGTCTATGTACGGGTCGCTAGGTTCTAGTTCCAAAGAAAAAAAATCGAGAAATAGATGACAAAAATATATGTTTCTTGTAGGATTTGAACATTGTCTTCTAGTAAAATACTTCACCGTACCAATCACATAAACTACCAATCGTGATATGTACATGTCAATAAAAGAAGAATTTTATATTGAAATTCACACACATAGAATTTGTCACATGAATATGAGATCATTTCTAGAGAAAAATTTCGATTAATTCCAACACTTATTCAAAAAGAAATTGTAACATTTACTATAAAAACCAAGTATTCTTTTTTCTTTTCTTTCCCAAGAGGAGAGAGAAAAGGAGGAAGTGTTGGATTGGTTATTGACCTCCACTTGTCATTGATGATGACCAACTCTCTGTTGCTTATGTATTTGAGGCTTTTACGTCACTGAAACTCCATTTTCTTTGCCGTCCTTTTATTGCCAGTGGCTGGTCGGCAAACGCCTAACATTATTTAAGTGTGCAAATTGGTTTTAATTATGCATATATATCTCGGAATCTCTAGAAATATAATCGAAAGTCTAACATTTCGGTGTACCCTGGCCCACATGTCATAGAACGTGGAAAATGCATGAATCTTATGTACGTTATCACCTGTCTCATTTGTCAAAATAACTAACTTAATGGACTCTCTAATTAGAGAGAGAGAGAGAGAGAGAGTCCTCTCCTTAAAAGTGCATGTTTGGTTCACATATTTGGAAAAAAAAAAGTTATCAAAATTCAAATTTTGAATCACTTTACGTGTTTGGTTGAAGAATTTGCAGATACAATTTATTGTGATTTGATCTTAACAGTAATTTTGTCTGCCACGAAATCGGAATTTTGATGTCGAAATTTTTGTTTCAAAGTGGAATGCGAAAGTGAAAATTTTTCATTCCCATTTTCCGTGTTTGGTTGGAGGACCACCTCCTCTGACAAAAAAAGAAGATGTCTATTCATGTCAGTCCCATTTTTTTTTATTTTTTTAAACTTTTTCACTCACTTTAACAACCAATCAAATACCAAATTTTAAAAAAATTTCACTCTTAACCTCTCCTCCTTCAAAGCACCGAAATAGAGGATTTTTTTTTTCGCTCCACTTCATCGCAACACGTACACAAAATATCTAATTTTTTTATTTTCTACTTCATTTTACTTCGTCGAACCAAACAACCCCTAATATTGGAATGGACTAATTAGAGTTTAGACCCTGAATTTTATACTAGCTTAGAGTTTAAGTCATATCATGTCCAGTTAGAGAGTTTAGATTCTGAATTTTGTTGTTTTTGTTTTATCTTTTCTATTATACCCTAAAGTCCATATACAAAAATTATTGTGAGACATAGAGAGGGAGAATATAATTGAAAAAAAAAAAAAAAAAAATATTTAGTGTCTAAATTTTTTAATTGGACATGTTATGACTAAAACCGTATAAAATCCGGGGACTAAACACTAATTAGCCCTGTTGGAATATAAAGTGCACTTAATTTCCCCTTTACTTCACTACTATTTGTCATAATTCTAGTACTAATCTTTTCTTAACTCTTAATCTAGACGTTCCTCTCTTTTCTCTTGGCCTATCAAACCATCTAAGAGAATCATAAATAAAATATATATTAAATTATCACATATATCGAGAAAATTCGTGAGAATTAATAGCTAGAAAAATGAACAAGTAGTACTGAATGACGTAATTCTGAACTTTTAAAAATCAATAATGCTAAGTATACTACCAAATGCTTACAATCTTCTTACAACCCTCTTTTCTTCTTGCTATATGGACCATATCCGGCCCCATCTCTCCCTCTAATGAACGACTGTCACGTAACGTTTCTGTCACGTAACGGCCACCCAAACAGCCACCATTTTCCATCTCTCCCCTCTACCTCCAATAGACGGTCGCCACGTGATCATCACGAGACGGTTGTAAAAGGGTTGTAGGCATTTGGTTGTAGTCATAGCATAGCCCTTTAAAAATATACAGATAAACTAATTTTGAATTTTTTTTTCTTTATCTAAATATTTTCTAGGGGTTTGAATGCTTGGACCACACTGAAATGCTTGTTCTCTTGCAATTAGGAACAAAGTAAACAACAAGTAGCTAACTCTACTGGTACTAATAATGCGCACGTGCATTTGTATATACGTAAAAAAATATTAAAAATAAATAAATAAAAATTTATTATAAAAAAATTGTTATTTGTAGAAATTGAACTCAAACAATCAAGAAAAATGGCTTCCATCTTAACCACTTGAGTTAGAGTTACTTAGTTATAAATATATCATATTAGGTAGTTAAATGCTTGGTTAATTTTTTTTTAAAAATTAATGGAGTATTTAGGTAGTTATTTAGTTATTTTTTATTATTATTTAGTTATTTTTTTAAATGATGATATACATACGGCATTGACGGCTCATTTTTGAGCCGTTTCTAAACCGCATTATAATAGTAGAGATGTACTGGTATAAGAATTTTTTTAATTATTTGGTTTTAAGGTCTCATATAATATTCAAAATTTATATTTAGATCTTCATATTGTCTATAAAGAATTTGGATGATTGGATCTCATCCCCAAAGCGGACCTGAGATGACCGTCCAAAATGGAGACCTAAACATAAATTTTGAATATTATATGAGACATTAAACTAAACACAATTTCGAATAATATGGAAACCTAAACGAACTCTAACTGTCATCCCAAGTCAATAATCAGTACGAGATCCAAATTCTCTTCAAATATAAATTTTAAATATTATAGGAGATCCTAAAACTAAATAATCCAAAATTTCAAAGTTTTTTTTTTTTTAGTTTGTTAGTGTTAAATTATTAATGTAATGGCAAAATTACATAGTCATTGTCTTAGTGTAAACCAAACAACAAAGTAATATCGCCTAAAATAAATAGAAAAATAAGATTACAAAATCATTCGATATGGACTTCATGAACAATGTGAATCTAAAGATTGTGAATTGCCAAATACTCTCTTTACCATTATGTTGTTGCATTACATTGTACATTGTATATTTATGTAAATTGAGGGTGAAGACCACACTAGAAAAAAAAATTGGGTTCAATTTTGAAATAGTACCAAAAGGTTTGATATACTTCTCTTTCTAGAGTAGACTTAGAAGCATATCTCTCTCTCTCTCTCTCTCTCTCTCTCTCTTATAAACCACATAGAATGTCTTAGCTTGAAAACCACAATCCCAAATCTTTTTGTCACAAAAAAAACATTTTATTTTCACAAAGGAAAAAAGCATTTTTTTCTCTCTTGAAAATTTGTTAGAAACTTACTCTTGGTAAGTTTTTTTATTTTTGAATTTTTTTTACCCTTTTTCTATGGTTTTATCTCATCTCTATATCTTATCTTTAGGGGTCTGCTTGGATTGAGAAAAAAAAAGTAGAATTACGTGAAGGAAAGTTAAGTGAGATAGAGGAGAGTCAATACATATATCTTTGCTTCGATTGGAGGAAGAGTTAAGTGATGTGTTTAATAACTCTTGCTTTGATTGAAGGTTTTGAGTGGAAGTAAGATTAATAAAAATACAATAATTACAAAAAAATATTCTTATTACAAGTGACATACAATTAGATTTATTAGATTTTTAATTAAAATTAGTCAAAATATGTTCACAAATTTGATATCTATGTAAAGAAAATAACTAGAATCAAAACACAATAAAATTAAGTAACATTAGGCTTATACAAAATAAAAACAAAAACAGAAGGTCACGAGATTTTATAGGACAAACAAGCGGATATTTATAATTTTTTAAACAATAATTCCTCACTTTCATTTGTTACACCCCCCCCCCCCCCCCCACCCCACCACCACCATTTGGAAAAGGGAGAAAAATGGATACAAGAAAGTTAAACAAACTCTCACTTAACTCTCACTCCCCTACTAAACTCCCACCTGTTGGAGTGGGTGGGATTCCCAAACTATGTGAAAAATACCCCGAAGTTAGATTGAGTATTCCTACATATAATAGAAATACCTCAATATATTTGGATTGTGTATTCCTACATATAATAGGAATATGTCAATGAATTTAGATTTGGATTGGACATTCATACATATAAGAGTAATATGTCAATGGATTTGGATTTAGATTGGGTATTCCTATATATGATAGGAATACTAGTTGCGGGTTTGAGGCTATATATATTAGCTGTCTCATAGCCCTAAAATATATATCATATATCTAAAAAATATTGCAAAAGGAGATAAGAGTACTTTTACAACACTGGAAGGAGAGATGACGAGATTGAAGGCTATTTCGAAGAGGAGATACGTTTCGGGTAATTCTTTTCTCGTCATCTTCGTTCTTCGTTTGTTTGTGATCTATTTTCTATTCCAAAGAGTCGTGGTGATCTGTTTGGATCGGTGAGAAGTTTTAAGGAGTCGGTGTATTTTTTATTCCATTAGTGGAGGCTTTTCAGGGTTGGACTATGATCGTCCCATGTTTTTCCTATTTGTATTTTTTACGTAAAAAACTGTGTGTCTGCGACTTGTGTTTGACATTTTTGGTTTGTGTGCTTTTGCTCGGTTCTCTCACAGGGCTTCTTGGTTTGGGGAACGGTTTTCGCGCTTCCGTTCCCAACAAAGTGGTATCTAAGCCAGGTTATTAAGTTCAGAGAGGTGTCAGAAGTTGACAGTCAAATCAGGGAGTAGAGATGGACGCGAAGCCGGAGCGCATGGTAAACCTGAACGGTACCAACTATCATTATTGGCGGAGCAAGATGAAGGATTTATTGTTCGTCAAGAAGCTGCATCTTCCAGTATTTGCGTTCGAGAGGCCCAGTGATAAATTCGAAGATGACTGAAAGTTCGAGCACATACATGTATGTGGGTACATATGACAGTTTGTTGACGAGAACGTGTACAACCACGTTGCCAATATTGAGCACGCGAAGACACTGTGGGATAAGATGTAATCTTTGTATACGAAGAAGACCGGGGTAAACAAGTTGTTCCTGATCCGAATGATGATTAGCCTGCAGTACAAAGATGGTTCGTCTATTACGGATCACTTGAGTGAGTTCCAGGGCGTGGTGGACCAGCTATCCTCGATGGGAGTCAAGTTCGACGACGAAGTACATGGACTATGGTGAAGGACCGTAAGACAACTCTAGAGGGGGTGAATAGAGTGCAGCGAAATAATCTATCCAATTAAAAATTAAGCAGAGTGAAGGCAGTTATTAACTAGCAGTGTATATACAATATAATAAAGTAAGAGAAATAGAGAGCAAATGCAAACACCACGATGTATACTGGTTTTTCTCTGAGAGGACTAGTCCTGTCACGAGAACTCTTGCACAGAGTTTTATCCACTATAATCACCAATAATGAATCACAATCTTTGATCCGAAGGCTTGACGACTTCTTACAACCACATAATTTGATCCTAACTATCGCAACTTCACACACCACAAGTTTTGATCCAAAGGCTCGCAACTTCACATAGAACAAGGGCTTGATGAACCAAGCTCTTTACAACTCTTGTAGATTTCTAGACCGAGACCGCACTTGGCACTGTAAACTTCCTCACCCAAAATTAGGCCTACTTGGCATAGATAGAGAAACTAGGGCTAGTTTGTATCCAATTGAAAATAGGACACGACATTTTATTTAATTTTACAATAATTAAATCACATAGCGCACCTTACCGTTGCTTCAATAATTGGAGCACCTCACTAGCCATTGCCTTCCTACAAATTTTGCACCCTTGTCCTAGACATGCCAGTCGTCTATTCTGACCTTTGTGTAACTTATAATTATGCTCTCTTGTGCTACATTTTAGTCGCACAACATTCGTCGCGGACGTTTATATTTAATTCTAAATAATTCCAACTTTGTATCCTTGTGCGTTCCAATCGAAATTGGAGACACAATCTTGAACCGTTTCGTACAACATAATTTATGACAATATTCTATTCCGAGTCCCCTATGTCCATGACACTTGTGTCCCACCTAATTTTAATCCCATGTACTTCTAATTAATTTCAGAACACCTTGCGCATTAATTTTAATTAATTTAAACCCAATGTCCATCTTTGCGTAATTTTCCAATTATTGGGCATTTTTATGCAAAAATGTATTAAGGTGTTCACACCATTAGATAATACGTGAAGAAACCTATTTTTCCTTTACATGATTTTTTCCCATAATTTTTGGAATATGCAACGCACAACATCGCCCTCATTTAAACCATATCCTTGCCTTTTAAATAATGTAAATTATAGCCCTCAAAACATCCCCATGACAAGCCAAGGCCCACCCCAATTTGGATGTTGACCAAGCCCAATCCCTTTAGGTCAACACTCAACCCCCTTCACATGTATAAATATATTTTTCCTAATTTTTTTCACCTAAAATCAACACCCAAAACCTAAAGCCAGCCGATGTCACACCCCAGTCCCAAAATGCCGAGGGACTGGACACGTGGCAATGGCCAGCAGCACGCACCGATGGACAACCCAATTTAATGGATCCATCAGGGCATGCTTAAGCTGTAGTCTAACAGTAAATAGAACCAATGATACAGGTCACAGACTAATCTAATCTCATCCACAACAGATAATCACAGATTAAATGCCAGAGTAATGCAAATAGAAATAACTATCAAATCTCAATAAAAGTGTCTCGGTGAACAATCCGAGATCAAGTCTGATACATCAAATCAAATAGACAGAAAATAAAGGAACTGAAAATAGAAACAGAAATAACTGACTATATACAGCCACTGCTCAGGAGAAGTCCTCTGGTGCGAGCTCGTCCTCAGGTCCTGGTACAGCTCCTGGAAGTGCTCCTGTACGGTGTATCTCTGGATGGTTCTCTTCGGCTATACCTGGGGACATAGTCCATTCCAGGTCCTCAGGGGACATAACAAGGTACAGATAATACAAGCCAAAATATAAGCAGTGCAGAAATTAAATGAAACAGCAGGGTAAACTATGTAACCAGCTAAGTGATAAATGCAAGTTGAGAGCATCACTAGAACTCAGGCTGAAACCGCTACAAGCTCTGTGTCGGGGAGCCGGTAGCAGTAATAACACGTAAAGGGTCTAGCTCTGTTGGAGAGACTACGACCTCACAATAGTAGTAGATATATATATGAAACAGCCTGTAGCCTGTGTGTCTCTCCCCACCCAATGTAATCACACGTCTCATGTCCATGACACGCAAGATCATCACTAATGCAGCAGTCATATAATGTCTATGAATAAACTGTCCATGTCATAAACCTGTATCCTATACAGAATCACCGTGAATATCTCAAGAGGATTCTGTCTCATGAATAGTGTCAAGTGTCCTGGGTTCTGATATACTTGATAGGACAAGTACTAAGAGTAAGGGTATCTAATGTCCATCTCTAAATGACGTACCCAACACCGCGTACGGGGTTGGCACCCGACTATGATCGGACACTAAGTACGTCACACGTTTCCTAGGTTAAGCAGTTAAAACAAGTTTACATATGAATCTACAAGAAATCGAGTAAAATACTATGACAAGAATCACTGCGAGTTGACAAGCTCTACTTGTCCACTGATGCATAAATAAGCCAAGAAAATATATAGCAAGCTGCAGGGTTTGGCAAGGTACACTTGCCTGTGGTTCCGGTTCCAATTGCGGCTCTGACTTCAGCTGGAATTGCAGGCGGTACTCCGGTTGCTAAAATAAACATCACCATCAGATCCAGAAAATATCAATCAGCTAGAAACGCCTGTCCATGAGTCCAATTTGGAGACAAGGACAAAAATGACAATTTTGGGTCAAAACAGGGTCCACATGTGGGCCCACTTTGCACCGAAAAATGTGCCTGGGTCAAAGGTCTCCAAATTCACCAAACTTAGTGTCAACAGGTCAGGAACGATGATACGAACCCAACGGAACTTCCAGAATTGGATTCCGATGAGCCGATCACAAAATCGCCCGTCGAGCGGGGCCTGTGGGGCCCACGACACGCGATTTCGTCAACGTTCTCAGAATCGAACCAAACTTGGGTCACAGGACCAGCGTATTGCTACGAGTCCGATGGAGCAAGTTTCGTTTCAATCCGACGTGTGCACACTAAGTTAGGGCGCGATTCAGAAAAGTCGGATACGGGGCGTTGTCCGCGGATACGCGTTGATCCCGGTGTGCACGCACACCCGAATCGACTTCTGCGAAATCCCACACGTTCGTATCAACGACGCGCACGTATCTGTGAAGACCGCGCGCGACCAAGTCGCCCCGTTTGGCGGGGCGCACCCAGTTCCGGGGTGAATCAGGGCGTTATTTTTCCTGTTTTTGGATCGCGGTTCGCGATCGCCACAGGACGCGATGCACCGAGCGGTTTGCCCGGGCACCGAGGGGGTCATGCAGGCTACGCGGTACCATTTACGGAATCGAAATCGGAGCTACGAGTGGTGAGATACACGTACCTGAACAAGGCTCGAAAACCGGGGTCACCGTGTCCGACACGTGTCGGATACAAAGGAATTAGGGTTAGGGTTTCTGGTGTACTCAGGCGGCCGGAGACGGCGGCACGGGGCGGCTCTGCGGCGGGGGAGGCTGGCCGGGCTAGGGCGGCGAGGCACGCGGCGGCTCAGGGCGGCGCCGGGCTGAACTGGCACGGCTGGGGGCGGCCGGGAGGAGTGGCTGCGGCTGCTGCTGCTGTTCGTCGTCGAGGAGAGGAGGAGGAAGAAGAAGGAGGCGGAGCTGGGAGCTGCGGGCGGTGGAGGCGAGGCGGGCTGGGGGCGCAGGCGGTGGACGCGGCGGGGAGGGGGAGCCGGAGAGGGGAAAGCCTAGGGTTTTTATAGGCTGGGGGGGGGGGGGAACGGGTAGCGCCGGGCTAGGCGGAGCCGAGGGGATCGTGGCCCGGGCGAGGCGGAGGAGAATGCGGGCTGGGTGGCGCGCGGCCGAGCGGGCGGCCGGAGCGCCGGGAGACGCGGGACGAGGGAGCCGGTCGTGGGGAGGGTAGGGGTAGCGGGTCGGATGCGGGTCGGGTTCGGGCAGACCCGACCCGACCCGATAGGGCGAGCGGGCTTGGGCCGGAGTTGGGTATTGGGCTGGGCTGCTGAGGGATTGGGCCGGGCCGGGTTTAGGGTTTTATTAATAAATAATTAAATAAACAGTTAAATAAATAATAAATAAATAATTGATTTTAGGTGATTAAAAAATTATGTCCGGGGTCCAATAAATTCCAGAAAAATTATCCTAAGTCCAGTTTTTCATTTTACACCAAAAAATATTATTTTCATAATATTTTAATATTATTTATTATCAATTAAAAATCATTTAATAAATAAAAGTCTGATTTTAATTTCAGAAAAATCCCAGAAAATTCCAGAAAATTGTGAAAAATCCAAATTTAAAAATTCTTGAAAAATCAGGGGGTTTACAGCCGATTCTTTTCTTCCCATCTACTGTTCACTGTCTCCCCCATCTTTTCTCCCGCCGTTTCCACCAGAACCGCTGGACTCCGCCGACAACCCGATGCCATCCCGAATAACCCGCCGGATCCTCCCCTCCCTCGTCATCTTCTTCATCTCCTCCGCATGCACTTCCTTCCATCACCACCGCTGCATCGAGCGGCCCGACCCCGCTGTACATCCGGTGCCACCTCTTCTCCGTTCCCCCACCGGAGTCGCCGCCTCAGCCCGACCACACCGGAGCCGACTACGATGCCCCCAGTACACCACCATTACCACCATCACCACCTCCCTATCTTCTCCTCCCTCACCTGCCAGCACCCGCTGCTCAACCCGACTCCTCCGCCGGAGCCGGGACATCCTCCCCCGCAGCCCTATGCACATCCCGATAGCACCGCAGCACCTCACCTCACGACTGCCCCGTCGGGCCTGATCCCGAGCCGCTGCACCACCTGAACCATTCCCTGTCCTCTCCTTCTCCTCCTCGCTTAAACGCCGTCGGCACCACGACCACACTACCACACCACCATTAACCCCGGCCATCTCCTCCCTGTTAGCAACTCCTCCTTTGAGATAGAAGTTAATCTTAGATTTAGAAGTTTTACAATATTTTATCAAGATAGGAGTATATTTATCTGGTAAGTCAGCTTGAGTCCAGATAAAAAAAATATGGCGACAATAGAGATATACAAATAATAAAAAGAACGTAGAAAAATCTAAGCTATTAAAATAATTTCAATGACACCTCAAAAAGAACATCTTCATGTATTGTACAAATGGGAGCCTTTTTTTTTTACGAGGCTCGAATCATGACTTCCCTAGCAATGAATAAAATCAATTTGTTTTTCACTAATTAGAGGTTGGATCATATTTCACTAATTAGTGCCTCTATTTAGTATTTTATAATAGTTGTTTGTTTTTCACTAATCAGTGATTATATGTTTATTTTTAAATGACTTTTGATGCAGTTCTAAAGTCTCTTTCTATTCTAAAGTATTTGAAGTTCTTATTTGAAGCATTCGAGCATTTCGATTTGTACTGAGAAAATTTGTATTCCGTTGTAAGAATTCAATACAAGAATTATTTCTCCTATACAATTGTCTTCAATTTTTTGTTGTTGTATTGCTACAACCTTAATTTCAAATTAATATTATTCGTGCACGTTCTTGTTCTTGTTCTTGTATAAGTACAACTTAAACTTGTACGATATTCCATCCGGTGGACACTTGTTGATTTTTACATAACTGGGACATGACATAGTAGATGAGGATTAATGTTACGGTGTTGGGACATGATGAGGCCATTGGAATATATGGTCTAGCTTTACTTAGTTCATATTATATCTTCTTAGCACTATTTGACCTTAGTTAGGCTTATTTTTGGCATGTAGTATATTTTGGATATGAGATCTTGTTCTGGTGAGATACATGATGTTGTTTCATATTCTGGGTATATATATATTGTTGGAAATTATTACACTTAGAGATATATATATCGTACTACCATCGATACCGAAGCGTAGGCTAGACGTACTCACATACTCGTACTCGACTATTCGGAAGTGAGGACCTGACAAGTATCCATAAGTATACTCGTTTGACCATATACTATACTTATTTTTTCTAACTTGGGAATATTTTCACACTGGATTTTTTGTACCCTGAGAAGATTTTAACGAGACATCCACATTGGGATGGTCATTCCTTTATATATTTTCACGTCCTAAAGAAGTATCAATATCGACTCACTTTTTTTCTTCATATTTTTCACTTCTTTTTTCAAATAAAAGTTTTGTAAAGTATATCTACATATGTATATTTCCATAACTCGTGTTAATTTATTAGATGAAGACTAATGCTAATCATTCATGAAGACTGATGTTAATCAACTCTGAAGACTGATTTAAGGAGTCATCGTGTTATTATAAAAATAAGTAGAACTCTTAAAGTATTCAAACTGGCAAAAAAATCATCTTTCAATCTATCTCAAATCTCTTAGCTAAGAAATTGACTAGAATGTTATTGAATTAATAGATCTCTCAAATATATATATATATATATATATATATATATATATATATATATAATTTTTTTTTTTTACTAGATTATAACTTCTAAACCTGACCGTAATACTACACAAGGTTTTCTCTTTTCTCATGTTTATCAAGAAATTAGTTCACATACCAATAAAAGCACGAAAAAAATAACTAAAATTATACTTATTAGCCACATCTAATTTTTTTTCTTAACATCAAAAATAACTGATAGAAATAGATTAAAACAAACTATCTAAACTTAATGTTATATTCTATATGTCGTATTGGTTGTTTTTTATTTCTTGAAGACACAATTAGCATATTATTTTTAGTAGATTTCATAAATCTGTACCATGTTAATTTTTATATGTTGTAGACATCAAAAATGAAGGATGAGAGGAGAAGATTGTTTACTTTTAGATTTGAATAATATGACAGAAAATTAATAAACATAAATTATATATATATATATATATATATATATATATATATATATGTGTGTGTGTGTGTGTGTGTGTGTGTGTGTGTGATTTTTTTAATTTCCATCAAGGAAGGAATAATCTACTTACTTTTGGGAATGAATCTATCCAACCATCACGCATTATGTCTACACATGCTAGCTACGAGAGCTAGAAGGCTTCAAACACAAATATATACTTGTTGGATTGTATCCCGTTTTCGGTTGAGCGTTAAAGAGGGTGACAATGAAGTTGATAATTTAATCCCACATCGGGTAGGAGGTGTGATTATGAGGTGTAAATAATTGTGATTGGTTCAGACCTTATATGAATTTTTTTTAAAGGCATATGAGCCCAATCCAATATCACACTTCATGGGCCAACTCCGATTTGAGTCACACCGCGTTCCCAACAAGTGGTATCGGAATCCATGGTTACGGAACTGGTTTGGATGACACTAATTGGTTCGAGGCAGATGGTATTGAATGTTCATGCGTATAATCAGATTATAGAGCATCCTCTATAAGGTGGTCTGAAGGCGGATCAGACCTAAGGTTAGAGGCAACTACACAAATTGACTTCCAAGGTAGGTCTGGCGGGCCCAAGGTGGAGCAAGACGTTGTGGTTAGCACACAATGATCGTGTGGGTGAACGTTTCAGTTTAGTTCTGTGGTCGACCGAATCGAGATGACAATATGTTGGATCTCCTAGGTGCTGGGTTGGCGGAAACGAGCAAAGGTACCCGGGGTGTGCTTGGTTGCTCGGTCAGCGAAAATGAGCTAAGGTGGAGATTGTTGGATTGTATCTCATTGCAGGTTGAGCGTTCCAAGAGGGTGACAATGGAGTTTGATAATTTAGTCCCACATTGGATAGAATGTGGGATTAGCTCAATCCAATATTACACATCATGAGTCAACTCCGATTTGGGTCACACCGTATTCCCAACAATACTATTGACTCAACTTCAAATACAATTATTATTATTTTTAGTTTTTACTAAATTAATGAACTAATAATCCTAAATAGTCTTAAGTTCTGAAAACCTAAAATCCTAGATAGACTCAAATTCCAAAGGCACGTTAGAAAAATGGATAGATCCAATGAAATCAATTCCAATCATGTGCCCTAAAATATATTTACAAAATAAAACATAGTAGGAGGGACATTTATGAAAAACATGCACTCTTCTTCTGGATAAAGAGAGGAGCAAAAGCTCTATATAAAGAAAGAGAGCCCTTCTCATGAAATCTAAGAGTGGTCCAATAGAACAAGACCCCTTCCAAACCAATCCCCTCTGATTGGGACTTCTTCCAAATTTTTTAATGTTGAGGGGCTTTTATTTAGGAGAAGATGAAGATAATTTGGAGATTAGAGGAAGAAAGAGTATTTACTATATTGGGCTATTTCCTTAAGGACTAGACACTTCCCCAATTTTTTCTGAAAGGCCATTGTTCCTCTGTTGGGATCGAATTTCTTCGGAAAATCGAGGTGGGTTCCTCTCATTACACGTTATTTGTGTGTGCGTTTTTTTTGTTTTTTTTTTGTTTTTTTGTGTGAAAGATTTGGCATCTGGCTTTTGGTTGTAATTGATTATTTTACATGTTTGTGACATGGGTATTCATTAAATTTGGGAAACATCCATCTTGGCTTGAGTATTTTGCATTGCCGCGCTCTTGTGCGTTTTGAGTATTTTGGAAGGATTTGTCAACTTGGTTTTGGTGATGATTGATTATTTTGTATTTTTTTTTTGTTGACATGGGTATTGATTAAATTTGGGAAAGATCTCATCTTTGTTTGTAATTTAAATTGTATGTTCATATGTTTTCTTGTGCGTTTTGAGTGTGTTTGAAGGATTTGGAATCTTGGTTTGTTGTAATTGATTATTTTTTGCGTGTTTATGACATTGATATTGATTGAAAGATCTCATCTTTATTTGTAGTTTACATTGTCTGTGACTATATGTTTTCTGTGTTTTGAAGGATTTAGCATGTTTATTTTGCGTGTTTATGACATTGACATTGATTAAATTTGGGAACGATCCCATCTTCGTTTGTGTCGGACACGTATCGGACACATCTTGGACACTCCTAAATACACTAGGACACACCAAAATAGTTGCTGTGTCTATGTTGCCATGTCCTTACCCTGTCATGACGTATCCGCGTTCTTACAATATAGGGAAGGCTCGCTCATTTACTTGTGTTTTCTCATATGAATCTCGTCTCCAGCTATTGGGGATCCCATTTCTGCGCCAACTCAAGCTTGTTTATGACAGGGGTATTGGTTAAAATTGGAAAAGATCTTATCTTGGTTTGTAGTTTACATTTTCTGTCAATATCTGTTAGCTTATTGTTATTATTACTATTTTGGGTGGTGGTGGAGTGGTTTGGCAACTGAGTTTTGGTTATTGTTGATTATTATTTATTATTCATGTTTATGACATGGGTATTGAATGAAGTTGGAAAGGGTCTCATCTTGGTTTGTACTTTAAATTGTCTGTTATTATCTGTTTTGATTGTTATGCATGTTTATGACACGGGGAAAGAAAAATCTCAATCTTGGTTTGTAGTTTGCATTGGATCTTACTTTGGAGTGAGGTGTACATTATTTAAATCTTAATGATTGTAATGAATAATTAGTCTGTCACATTCCTTTGTATTCATTAGACTCTTGCTTATGGGTCTTATGTTGCTGCATTTTGCCTTTTATTTTTCAGGGTAAGAGGTTGATTAGGCAGACATAACTTGTGCTTGATGGTGAGTCAGATTTTTCTGAATCATGACTGTTGGATCTTTACATGTAGATTTCTTAATATACCGATCTTAAATTTTAGGGGGAAGAAGCGCCAGAGTTTCTTGGCAACATAGATAAGAATTCAATTCTTGGGTATGATTCAGAACCACAGGGCTATAGCTCCTCTATAGCCATTGGCGATAAGATTGTGAGTACATGATTAATATAATCTATTCTTCTACAGCATGAATTGGTAGAAATCTTGATGTTCTAATGGGATGCAATTTTGTGTTCAGTATGTGCTAGGAAGATCCGATGATGATGCTAACTCATCATTCAGTCTAAAGGTTTTTGATAAGTTAAGTGGCAAATGGTGAGATTTGTGGTTGTCACCCCTTTTAATATCATTTAGTTCTTGTTTGGCATTTGAGAGGTGGATAAGTTATTGTGCATCATATTTGCAGGTCGAATCCTACTGTATTAGGTACAAAGCCCACCCTATCGAAAGGCCACTCTGCTGTTCTTATAAATAAGAACCAGATTTTGGTTCTTAAAAGTGATTCATCTCCTGATGATTGCTTCTGGTTTCTTGAGGTTGGTAACTCTGTTCACATCTGATACTTTAAACTAAGTGCAGCTTTAGTTTCTGGTTCAACTTTTGGTGCGTATTACTTGATATGATGAAAACAGCTTGAACAACTGTCAGAAATTTCAGTTGAAACATGATCTCAATTAGTCTCATGCCTGCTAAAATGTAGATTATGTAGTTTGTTGATCTCCTCAAGAGTCCTTATAAGTTACTTGCTAATAGTGCCAAATCATTGAAGTCATAGTTACACATTATACAAAGGTGATCAAGTTGTATGTTGACCAGCGATAGATTCACTAGTTATGTTGTGTGTAGCCAAACTATTCTTCCCTACTGAATGTATGCAAATTTATGACTAGCTAATCAGTTACAGGTTGACAATGTTCTCCATAGCAGAACTTTCTTTAGCTAATGAATTAAGCAATTCTATCAGCCTTGTTGCCACCTCCATTGTTCAGTCCCTTCTTCGGTTAAATCTGCAGGTGGACACTCCATTTGTTAAAAAGCAGAGGGAGCTGGTTGGCAGAGAGGTCGTGGCCTGGAGTAAGGGGATCACAGGTGATGCGCCAAAGCCAATTGTAATCAGCGGTCCTTCTGGCGTTGGTAAGGGCACACTAATAGCAAAACTTATGAAGGAATACCCCACAACCTTTGGGTTTTCCGTAAGCCACACAACTCGAGCTCCTAGAGAGAAGGAAGTTAATGGTGTCCATTACCACTTTACGGAAAGAAGCGTAATGGAGAAAGATATTAGAGACGGGGAATTCCTCGAAACTGCAGCAGTTCATGGAAATCTTTATGGCACAAGCATTGAAGCAGTTGAAGTAGTTACAAATGGGGGAAAGGTAAAAACTCATGCACTGTTTCCTATCTGAACTCTTTCCTATAGATGTTTACTAGATTTGAATATCATCCCGTTGACTTCATTGTAGAGGTGTATTCTCGACATAGATGTTCAAGGTGCTAGGTCTGTGAGGGCTAGTTCTCTTGAGGCAATATTTATCTTTATCTGCCCTCCATCATTTGAGGAGCTTGAGAAACGCCTTCGTTCTCGGTATATAAAGCATTTTGAGAAATGTTTACTCGACACTTCTCTGACATTTCTTGTGTAGTTGCTTGGAGTCTTTGCCTAAGCTTGTCTTGATTTATATAGGGGAACAGAGACCGAGGAACAGGTCCAGAAGAGGCTGAGAAATGCAAAAGCTGAGCTTGATCAAGGAACATCTCCAGGCCTTTTCGACCATATCTTGGTGAATGATGACCTTGAAACATGCTATGAGAATCTGAAGGTGCTTCTTAATTTTCATTCTAATTTTAATTAATCAAACGAACCAAATGTTGTCAATTGCACTTTTAAGTTCTTATGCTTTATTTATCTTTATTTTATCCTTTTTCCATGTAGAAACTGCTTGCGTTAGACGAGTGCACTGATGCTTCAGACCAACCAGGTAAGTTGGGTTCCAAATGTAGTTTTTTCATAGGCTGTTTCTTGCTGCATAGAAAGTGATGTGAACGGAAAAAGACGAGAGGAAGGGAGATGAACGGAAATGAGCGAGGTTCAGATGAACTCTTTTTTATTTTCATCTCCATGTTGAGAGAACTTTCATACTCTTAACAGTTTCTTTCTGTAAGAAGGGGAAGTTTAATCTTGTCCTGACTTCCTTTCCCTAGCCATCTCTCTTGAATCAATTCTTGACAACATTTTCTTCATTGCCATTTCTGTAGGACCAAAATGCTGTCATTTTACTAAATTTCCAGTGCTCAAGTTCTTTTTTTATGTCACAGCTCGAGAGAATTTCAAAGTTCCTGTCTGCCACTCTATAACTAAAGAAGATCACAAGGTCCTGATACATTGTGGAAATAACGGACTTGAAGCTGAAACTGCTAACACGTAAGCAATTACATTTTAAGTTAAAGTCATCCGGTAGTCCAATGACTTCTTGTTATTAGGAGTCTTTTGACGCCTTCTCTTTGCTTTAGGTTCATGCTTGATCTAACCTTGCTTAAGGGCGGAGCTCCTGGTCGGACAAGAGGACTACACGTATCTGCTGGTGGTTCGTTAACTGAAAGTGGGAACGGGATGTGACAAGCTTTAGCTTCCCGTGCATCGAGCAATTGGAGCAAGATGTGTCTGCACCTATACTGACCTTACGATTTTGGATTGACATAGTGGTGATACAAAGTTACATCTTAAAGACCGAGGTGGTGGTTTATCAGGATTTGGACAGCAGTTTCGTAAGCACATCCAGTGAGTTTCAATTTAGGTTATTCTAGATTGTAAGGGACAAAGAAAGGGATTTATTTAGTCTTTACTTTGTATGGACTGGTATCGGCTAGCTCTTCATATGTAGCCAACTCTCAACAGTTTATACCTTTTATGCCTTATAGGGTCTATTTAGTTTTATCAGCAAATTAAAGTTGAGACTATATATGCTCTGATCTCATTGCTTTGTGCTCCTGAATTTTCTGGTATGCTTTGGTCTCTAGTGGAAAAGGCTGGCAGAAACCCCTGATCAGAACTAGTCAATACTTGGTGAACTATTCTTTCTTAAGAAATTTACGAAAAGAATAAAGTAGTTTATAAATATTGCGTAGAAGATAACAAATTTGCAGAAATACATACAGTGATACAAATCGTCAATAGTAACTGCTAATGGCGGTATACCGCCAATACTAGTAATGGTTTGAGAGGGTTTTTTTTTTCCGTACTTTTTTAAAGAATTTCGATTGTAATCAGACTGCCGATAGCATTGGCGGTCTGGGTGAGACTACCAATAGTATTGACGGTCTTGAGGCAATTTGATTAATAGAAAATTATTTAAACGTAAAAGAACTTTCATTGTAAAGATCTAACTTTATCTTCTATTTAAGATCAATTCTAAATACACTTAGAGATATCTAATCCTATTCAATAAAATCAAACATTATCCTAATTTATTCTATTCTCTAAACTACAACCGAACACCCATATATGGGAGAATTACATGCATAAATGGAATACAAACTGTTGATATGGTATGTTGGGTGTCATATTTAAGTATAGTATAAGCACATGGGAATATCCTGAGGACATATTTGGGATGCCAGAATATGTCACAGGATATTCCATTATGAGATTATTGTCATAATGATTGAGATCATTGTATTAATCACTGTAAGGCTATATAATGCCAATGAGACAATCAATAAAATTATCAACTAATTTCAACATGGTATCAGAGCTATGTTTCCACAAACCCTAGCCGTCACCAAGCTTCCACAAATCCACAGGAGGATTTCCTAGATCTCCTCCACCGAACTCTTCCACACCCCCCCTTCTTCCCTTCTCTTCTCTTCTCCGCCCTTCGCAGGCCGCCCTTCGTTGTTGCTGCCCCGTCCCGCTGCGGCTGCTGCGGCTGCTGCGACTGCTGCTGCTGCTGCGACGGCGGCTGTGACATGCGTGCTGCCGTCTCCTCCGCACCAGCACGAGACAGCGCCTAATAGGGATGCCTAGATCTGAAAAAAGGGGGGACATGTTCGGATCTAGGAGCGGACGACGAGGACGAGCGTGAGTCGTGGAGCGGACGTGACGTGATTGGATAGACGACGCATCGATGGAGGAGATCATCAAGAAGCTAGATTCTGCAGAGGTGGCGACGTTGATGAAGTTGTTGACGATGTCGGCTGGTGAGAACACAACACGAACGTCGCCGGAGTTGAAGCTTCCCTCCATCGATCTGAAATTAGATGGACCAGCCACCTATCTGAGTTGGTCACGGCGGGTGAGAAGAACCCTCGCAGGAAAAAACATGGAGGGGTTACTGACGGGCGAGACGACAGAGCCGGACGAGGGCTCGACAGGACGCGATGAGTGGAAGTCCACTCATATGGTGATCTACATCTGGCTTCTCAACTCCTTAGTCCAGTCTATTGCCGTCACAGTAGACGGTATTGAGATGGTGAAAGATGTGTGGGAGAAGTTGAGAAGGACCTATGATGGTGTGGGGAACAACTTACGGGTCTTCCAGATAAAGGGGAAGATTGATGACACCGTACAGGGAGAGAAGACGGTGCAGGAGTATGCCACGGAGTTGGAGCGTCTGTGGTTGGATTATGATCACTCATCAGATCGGGCGAGCTGCGGGGACCCTAAGTGTAAGGAGAGACAGGTGTGTCTGCAGGAGAGGACGATGAAGTTCCTCAAAGGGCTGACTGCAGCTTTCGCACAGAGGACGGCCCTATTTCTAGTCCAACCAAAGATCCCTAGCCTTGAGGAGGCTATCTCAGCCATGATCCAGGAGGAGACACGCATCAGGCTGCAAGCCGGGACAGGTGGTCCCCCCGAAGCAAAGTCAGCACTAGCGATCACCAGCTCAGGTAACACAGGATCTAAGGGAGAGACCTGGCAGCATAACCGACAGTGCTACAACTGTGGGGAGATGGGTCATCATCGGTATGCTTGTACCAAACCACCTAAGGAGGGAGATTCAGGTGGTGGACGAGGACCGTTCGGCGGACGAGGATATAATAGAGGACGTGGTCGTGGTCGAGGGGGTAGACGAGGCGGCCGAGGAGGTTATCGGGCGAACCTCCTGACATCAGAAGGGAACGGAGAAGCTGATGGCACCTTTACTGTGGAGGACCAGGCACTGGGAGACATGAGGAGTAGAACAGAGGAGGCGTCAACCTCATTCTTTGTTAGGGGCAACGCTGCCATGTATGCCCATCCATCAGAAGGTACTGACGAATCACTTGCCCTTGCGTCTATCTCTTCCCTTAAATCATCAGACTGGATTATCGACTCGGGAGCATCTCGACATGTGACGGGGAATGCTAGTGAGTTTTCTTCCTACACTCACCTAGCATCAGCAGACAGCATTCAGACAGCTGATGGCACTTTCCAGCCAGTGGTCGGTAAGGGTACTGTTAATTGTACAGGTTCAGTAAGATTATCCAATGTTTTACATGCTCCATCCTTTCCAGTCAGTCTCTTGTCCATTAGTTCTATAATCCTCCAACTTAAATGCATTGTTTCTTTTGATATTCCTAAGGTGACCTTCCAGGAGAAAGGGACAGGACGAAGACTTGGGACTGGCACTTGGCATGAGGGACTGTGGTACCTAGATCGAGAAGGACTGGACTCAGCATTGGTATCTATGGCAGAGAAGGCTGGCATGGAAGGACTGCAGCAGAGGACTGAGGATACCTTGATACTCTATCATCGGAGGATGGGACATTCTTCCTTTGATACTCTAAGTAAGTTGTATCCAGAGATTTATGCAAAAACAAATAAAGAGAAATTAGTATGTGATGCGTGCGAGTTAGGAAAACTTACTAGGAGCTCATATGTTGGCACGGGTCATAGGAGCACTTTTGCTTTTGAGGTAGTACATTCTGATGTCTGGGGTCCATGTGCTACTAACACTATGAATGGTTATAAGTACTTTGTTTCTTTCATTGAGTGTGCCTCTCGTGTTACCTGGTTATATTTGATGAAAAATAAGAATGATGTACCTGCTTGTTTTCGGGATTTCCATAAGCATGTCCAGACTCAGTACAAAGCAGTTGTGAAGGTACTGAGGTCTGGCAATGGAACGGAGTATACCAACAGGACGCTTGCAGAATACTTGTCAGCACACGGAATACAGCATCAGACCACCTGTGCATACACACCAGCACAAAATGAAGTTGCAGAAAGGAAAAACAGACACCTTCTGGAGGTCGCAAGAAGTATGATGATCGACATGAATGTCCCACAGAGTCTGTGGGG
Organism: Iris macrosiphon; assembly: GCA_036927795.1. NCBI lineage: Eukaryota > Viridiplantae > Streptophyta > Magnoliopsida > Asparagales > Iridaceae > Iris > Iris macrosiphon. The sequence goes on along the minus strand of JAYESA010000012.1, from coordinate 175,924,709 downwards.
GCATGCAGTGTTGACAGCAGCTCAACTCATCAACAGGATGCCCTCGAAGGTCCTCGGATGGAAGTCCCCATGTGAGGTATTGCAAGGCAATAATAGTGGGATACTCCCACTGAAGGTGTTTGGGTGTGTGTGTTTTGTGAAGGACAACATGCCATCAGTTGGGAAACTTGACCCTAGAGCGGTCAAATGCATCTTCGTAGGCTACTCGGCGACCCAGAAGGGGTATGTGTGCTGGAGTCCAGTAGAGAAGAAGAAGTTTGTCAGTATGGATGTCCACTTTCGGGAGCATGAGCCATACTACCGCCAGGACGGAACTTCACACAACACGCCTAATACTGCCAGTATTAGGCGAGAGGGGGAGATGGAGAACTTGGTGGTAACCGATTTAGAAGTTTGGCATGGAGGCACGGAGAAGGGACAAGAAGGTGAAGGTGTTAGGCCTACGGCTCAGGGAGAGTTACTTACCTACAACAGGAGAGAGAAGCAAACTGCAGGACCAGTACCGACAGTGCCAGTGCCAAGTCCCTTGCCTGCGTTCGTCCCAACTCCTGAGGCACCGACACCAACCCCCCTTCAGGTGATACCCCTTCCTTCACAAGATATCATTCCTCCTACTTCTACTCCTCCCACACCACTATCTGTACGGAGGACCACTCGCAGCAATGCAGTAAATCCTCCAAATAGATATGGTTGGGATATTGCTCAGTTTGTTTCTTATGACCATATCCCTTCTTCTCATGGAGCATTTATAGCATCTTTGGATAGTATTACTGTACCTAACAATTGGCAGGTTGCCAAAAATGATCCAAAGTGGAAAGCGGCAATGCACGAGGAGTTGGGAGCTCTGGAGAAGAACCACACTTGGGAGCTTGTGAGACTGCCAGAGGGAAAGAGAGCAGTTGGATGCAAGTGGGTCTTTACCGTGAAGCAGAACCCAGATGGACAGGTTGAGCGCTACAAAGCTCGACTAGTAGCCAAAGGATACAGTCAGACGTACGGCATCGACTATGACGAGACCTTTGCACCAGTTGCAAAGATGAGCACTGTCAGGACTCTGATTTCTCTGGCAGCGAATGGTGGATGGAAGCTACACCAACTGGATGTGAAGAATGCGTTTCTTCACGGAGATCTAATGGAGGAGGTGTACATGGAGATACCTCCAGGATTTGGCACCAATCAGACAGTGGGCAAGGTCTGCAGGTTGAAGAAGTCCCTCTATGGACCGAAGCAGTCTCCTCGAGCGTGGTTTGACAGATTCAGAAGGGCGATGATAGGAATGGGATATCAGCAGATCAATGCTGATCATACTGTGTTCTTCCGTCGGAGTGGAGGCCACATCACCATGCTTGCGGTGTATGTGGACGATATGATTATCACAGGAGATGATGAGCAGGAGATCGCCCAACTCAAAGGAAAGCTTGGCAAGGAATTCGAGGTGAAGGATCTCGGCCTTCTTCGGTACTTCCTTGGGATTGAGATTGCTCGAGAAGCAGAGGGGATTGTTCTCTCTCAAAGAAAGTATGCACTGGATATTCTCACAGAAACTGGGATGTTAGGGTGCAAACCTGCAGCGACACCAATAGATCAGAGGTTCAAGATTGATGCTGAGGCTGGAGAACCAGTTGATCGGGACAGATACCAGAGACTGGTTGGCAAGTTGATCTATTTGAGCCACACACGTCCTGATATCTGCTTTGCAGTAAGTGTGGTGAGCCGCTACATGCATGACCCACGGAAGGGTCATATGGATGCAGTGTACCAGATTATGAGGTACTTGAAAGGTGCTCCCGGGAAGGGACTAATATTCAGGAAGAACAATCACGTGAGCATCGAGGGATACTGTTACTCTGACTGGGCTAGTTGTGCTGATGACAGAAGGTCTACCTCGGGATATTGCATATTTGTAGGAGGTAACTTGGTTTCCTGGAGGAGTAAGAAGCAGTCTGTGGTGGCCAGATCGACAGCTGAAGCAGAGTACAGAGCTATGGCCTTGGGAGTTGCAGAGCTGCTATGGTTGAAGAATATGCTGGTGGAGCTGAAGCTGGATCAAGGAGCCAAGATGAAGCTGTGGTGTGACAATCAGTCAGCTATTAGTATCGCCAACAATCCAGTACAGCATGACAGGACCAAACACATCGAGATTGATAGATTCTTCATCAAAGAGAAGTTGGATAGTAGATTATTGGAGCTTGGCCATGTTCCAACCAGGGATCAAGTAGCAGATGGACTAACCAAGGGACTCGCCTCAGTGAGCATGATTAGAGGATGTGACAAGATGGGCTTAGTGAATATTTTTCACCATCTTGAGGGGGAGTGTTGATATGGTATGTTGGGTGTCATATTTAAGTATAGTATAAGCCATGGGAATATCCTGAGGACATATTTGGGATGCCAGAATATGTCACAGGATATTCCATTATGAGATTATTGTCATAATGATTGAGATCATTGTATTAATGACTGTAAGGCTATATAATGCCAATGAGACAATCAATAAAATTATCAACTAATTTCAACACAAACAAATCTTCTTCATCTCTCTCTCTCTTTTTGCCCCCAAACCACCAATCGTATTGGCGGTCTCGCAATCAAACCATCACCAATGTTATTGGCGGTCTGATTACAAGACCGCCAGTCCATACACTCATATTATCATTACTATTAGCGTTTGCATCATTTTACGTTATCTCTGCAAACTTGTTATATCCTATGTAATATTTATAAACTTCTTTATTTTGTACATAATTTGTTTATGTTTTATGTTTCTTTATTGAGAGTTTAGCTGGCTAGAAGAAACTGAATAACAAATTGGACACGTTGCACGAATAGAAACACGACAGAGATTTTGACATGTTCTGTATTTTTGGAATTTTTTTAGAGAGCGTCTACGTAAGTGGGCTCCAATACATGACTGACATCGACCCGGTTCCAGTTTCTGAGTCTCTACTTTTTTAAGAATTTGACTGTACAATCAGTTGGTGCACGATACGACACTGCACAGCTTCTTCGCACTTTCCTGATGATTGTCATTGTCATTGTCATTGTCATTGCATAATCAAGAGTCCCATGATGGTGGTTTGGATTGAGATTGGCTCTAGTTGAGTATTATTCAAATTATTAGAACCAGTTAAACTAAGGTCATTCCTTAGTACTTTGATACAGATTGGAGGAAGAAATTCTTTCAAACCTTTGAAAGAGTCACATTATCATTACAATCTAAGTGCATCTGGACCAACTACTTTCCCGAGGTCCTTTGATTTCCCCGTGCACTAATTAGCGAAGATTGAGCTGCATCTGGACTGGACCTACTACTTTCCTGAGGTCCTTTGATTTTCTTGTGCACTAATTAGCTCTTTGCCCCCTCTTGAAGATTGAGCCTTCCATGTGGCCAGCTACACTAATGCTAATGGTCCCCAGGAAAAGAAGTTTTGCAAGGTTTAAACTTTGGCTAAATTATTCTAATGACATCCCAAGTATAGCGTTCAGATATTTTTTTTCACCTTAATTTTTAACTATTCGATTTAGGCACCCCAACTTCATAAACTGTTCTTTTAAAGCATTTTTTGTCAATTTTGAAGCACATCGGAACCAAATCACAAGCATATCTTGTTGTAAAAAAGTGCAATTTAAATAAGTTTATTGCTAGATATTTTTTTAAGTGGTCATGATATGCTTCAAAAATGACGAAATGTAATTCAAAATAACAATTTATAAAGTTTGTGTGCCAAAATCGAGCAGTGAAAAGTTAAGATAAAAAAATATCCGAACGCTATAGTTTAGTTAAGGTGCCATTAAAATAATTTAGTCTTAAACATTCAACCGTCTTCTATCTAGAGCAATAAGAAATGGGTCTCCCACCCCACCCCCCCTCAATGAGCCAAATACAATCAATATATTTACAAAACCAAAATCCTGGTTTCCTTTCATCTCTTTTTTCTTAAACCATAATCTCCTTCTTCCCCGCTCCTTCTCTTCCAAATACAATTCCAATTCCAAACCTTGAAGAAATGCTAGAAAAGAAGATCAAGTTGGTGGAAAAGATTGGACCATCTTTCGTGTTGGATCTTTATTGAGTTTGATCTTCAAAAAATAACTTTTAACCCTTCTTAATCCTTAGATAATTCTAAGAGCATGTAGGTTATAACAAATAAAAATTCTACCATTAGAGACATAAAATAAGTTAGAGAAGATCATAAGTAACGGTTATTTATTTAATTTTATATAAATTAGATGTATACACATGTTTCTTTTGTCCAAAATATTCCAAATTCGTTATAGCAATCAGAACTCTCGACTCGAAACTCTGTTTAATCTCCCATTTTTTTTAACAAAACCGCATCGAAGTTAGCTTTCCAATTCTATAAATAAATAGACCTAATTCGCACTGGAACTTGTATAAAAATGTTTGAATATCATATGTCCGTAAAACGAACGTGTTTCGATGTTTTTGCGATTTCGAAAGTTTTCGGACACGAAAATGCGATCTGTTTAGTTTTTCGGAAATATGATACGAAAGCCTACAACATAGTTTAACCTCAGAAATAATTGAATAAATCTAATAAGTACAGTATTATCTACCGAAATGAAAGTTTTAGACCACAGAATAATCATATCCAACAATAATAAAATTGTATTTTCTGGGCTAATCTTATTGTCACATCTTTACAGGGAAGCTAAGCTCCATCCAGATGTAAGACATTCTGAACAAATATGAAGAGACAGTCAAAAAAATGAAGCAACAGTTCACTTGTTGGCTACTTGGAATTGGCAAAAGCCTACAGCTGCCAACAGGTCTACTTCATACAGACATGTTAAAGTCAGTTACATGAGTACAATCAATGGCATCTGCAGCATCCTATTCTCAGGACAGCACCACATCGCACAGGCATACATACTAGCACATTGAAAAGGACATGGTGAAACAAGCATTTCTGAAGCAGAAACAAGTAGCAGCAAGAGAAACATGCTTGACATCATTAAATCCTCACAAGATATGCTCAAATATTTTCAATAACTATGCATGAATAATACTGGAAAAAAATTAACAGTCAGACGAGCACTTGTTATTTAATAATAATGCAACCATCTTGATTCTCCACGGCAACACAAACATCATCAAATGTTCAACAGTGGTTGAGCCTGTGCAGACATAGCCAATTCAATTGTTCAAAAACTCAATAAAATGAAGATATAATCCAAAATATTCAAGACTAGTTGTTGATATGGTATGTTGGTGTTGATATGGTATGTTGGGTGTCATATTTAAGTATAGTATAAGCACATGGGAATATCCTGAGGACATATTTGGGATGCCAGAATATGTCACAGGATATTCCATTATGAGATTATTGTCATAATGATTGAGATCATTGTATTAATGACTGTAAGGCTATATAATGCCAATGAGACAATCAATAAAATAATAAACTAATTTCAACACTAGTCCCTCGGGATATAGTTAAGATTCAATAGATCCTTGAACACTCAAAAACAATAAATTTCAAAATGACTTGATCTGCAATTTCAAGAGACAGGAAAGTCGCACATAATAATGCGAATACTGGTCAGGCACCAACATACAAAGATAACAGGAATGGCAGATATAATATCCCTCAATTATCTGAGAATCAATGCCTTGCAGTAATCCATTGGAAGATAAGATGACGCTTCTTGAAAGCTTTCACACAAATACTTCAGTTACAACATAACATGAACTCATCATACTTTGTTACACTTTTATACTCTGCACTCATTGTGTCATTTTTCCTTTTTCACAGTGAATATTTGATAAGGGGAGAATGAGTCAAGGGAACTGTTGTACATAAAGACCAACCCAAGCGCCCACTCGCTCCCCCATTTCTTAATTTCTCCCCAGAAACAAGACCAAAACAAAATATAGAAAAGAGCCAAGAATGAATTGCCTTCAAACATCGGATTCCCATCGACTCCAGGGCCCCCATGTCTTCCAGATTGCTCGCCCACCTATGCTCCGAAGTATTGATGATAAACATATAACATACGGAAAAGTGAAGGTAGTCGACCACACTGATACTTCAAAGCGGCAGGGCAATACTGGAAATGACCTGGCCACTTTTGTCATCACTGGATGGCGACGGCCCTGTTAGGAGGCCGACCCACCAAGATCCTACCACCTCGCTGCTGACCTGAGCAGTCCCCTTCCTCCAACCTTTCACCTGCTTGTGAATGGAAGGCTGGCAATTGGAAGGAAGAGTGCTGCTGTTGATAAGTATTGTTACTGTGTTCACCGTATTTACCCTGCATCATGGCTGCTGGACTGGCTGAATCTGGATTTCCATTACAATCAGAGGGCAGAATTTTGGGGCTAGAGGAGCTACCGACCTGTGTCTGATGTTGTGCACTTAAATTCATCCCCGTCTCAGGGTTAGGATTACCACTATTAGCGTCAGTCTTCTTCGTGTTGAGAAAACGACCACCACATCCCCTTTGCCTCCTCATTGCATGTTGATGACGAGATTCATGAAGATATGGCTGTATAAAGTGAAAACAATTTATATACAGCTTTCCCATAATTATTTTGCAAGTGTCCTATCGGAAATCAGTAATAAAAAAGAACCATAATAGTATCAGAATGGTCAAATACGCTATCAGGGTTCAACCAGTCTCAAATATACTGCAAGGCTGACCTTCCTAACCAGACCACTCCTCTACCCTTGAGCTGAAATGTTAAATAAAGACGAGAAAATCACTGACACTAAGGCGCATCACATACAGCCTTTTTATGTGGAAGGATTATTATGTAGCCACCACCCAGAAAGGCAAAAACACAAAACGAGCACACCCTTTAGTGCCAAAACTGGGATGAAAAAACACAAGACCACAAGATATCAATTCTCAGATCTTTAGGAACTGGAGACGTGGAACTTAGGAAAAAGTGCAAGAAAGCACAGGTGGTTAATGTGTGTGTGATGCTAGAGGTTAGCAGCTCATCATTCAAGTTACAACATTATTACAAAAGAATAAGGAAACCCAACAGTTTTTTTCAGTTAATTAGCGGTCGGTTGGGATAATGCAAACACAAGTAGCATGCAGCATAAAAATTGAAGGAATGAGTAAGACTTGTTTGTGACAATTTAAATAGAATTAATGGTGGAAAGTGGCTTATTAGCAGCTAAACCAACTGTTATAACTAATGAAGAACTTTGAAGAGAGGTGGAATAAGTTGAACTACAAATGTGGTTCTCAAAGAAGGCCTCAAAGCAGAAACAAAATCCACCTATCCTAACTAGATCAAAGAAAAAACTATAGTAAACACCAGAACGACCAACATCATCATCACCACCACCTTTCCACACTACTATAGGGTGTGCCAGTAGAGCACAACATAATGTAGAGAGAGAACCACAAAATGATTGACGAAGTTCTTACAGGCACTAGACTGGGGTGTGCAAGTAGAGTACAACATAATGTAGAGAAAGATACACAAGAGAATCAGCAAAGATATTACAGGTTGTCAACCTTACAAGTCATGTTTGAGCTGGTGCCAAAGTTATTACAGGAACTGAGTAAGACGATGCCAGGGCATAAAATCTCAAAAGCCAGTTGGAGTAGGTACTTCTATAGGTCATGTTGTCTAACTCACGCAGCTACTAAGGATAAAAACTCCCAAATACCCCTTGACCAGGAGAGAGTACAAGAAGAGATGAGAACCCTAAGATGGTAATTTATAATATATGGAGAGGAAGTTGGACCTTAGAAGCCAGAAACTCCTAGGAGGTCAACGAATCTCAGTAAGAACCTTCGATTCGGCGTTTCTTACTTGAGAGCTCGTTTGGAGCTCATTTTCCCAATGACGGGAGCTTCGTTTCTCCGGGGACGGAAGCTCGTTTCCCCGACGACATGATTGCTTCCCATAATATGACCATAATTTTAGAAGATGACATAAATTTTGTGAGAGAAATTGGAATATTTTCAATACACATTTATCAAATTACCAAGAAACTAAATATTTCTTACTTTGACGTCATAAAAAATTAACGTGCAAAAGATCTCTCCGTAACTTTGAATTGAACTTTATAAATTCTAATAAATTTTAAGATATTTATAAGTTTTGATAACAATAATTAATAAACATTAAAAATTTATTAGCACACGCTCCCATCACGCTCCCAAATTTAGAATCTTCTAAGTAGTCGCGCTTCCCCGCCCCCGCTCCCGCTCCCGCTTCTGGCTTCTAAGAGTTGGACACATGCTAAGAGAAACATTGAAATCCTAGCTTCAAACCTAGGGTCCTTCTATCATTATTTCTTATTAAAAATGGTTAAGGTTTTCTGCAGGAATTGCTCTATGACAGTAAGACAAGAAGCTAAATGGAATCATATCCCTGAATACATTTCTATATTAAGATTCTTTAAATATATTGGACATAACCTTTTCAAACTTTCTTCCTTGGTATAACAAGTTCTCAAATTCCAGAACCTACTATATCACGATTAAATTAACCTGCCATACTATCGTATAAATTCACTCCAATGAGTTGTTTCAAGCTCCTTTTGAAGGTTTTATATGATTTGAAAAAAGGTAGCTGAGGAGGTGTGCGCTCTGAATTGTTTAAAAGATCAGGAAGGTTAATCAATTTTTTTTCCGTCAAGGGATGTAGGTGGGGTGCCACTATTTTGATGTAGTGAACAAAGCATATAAGATACCAACTATTTTACATAAAATAGCTAAACAATTGATTTGTATATTCCTGAAAACTGAAAGGCTGAAAGCTAACATAACTGGAATAAGGTATCTGCTGCTGCATTTAACTGGAAGAATAGTCATATCACAATAAAGGGAATGTTTTGAGGATCCTAGGATAATTGTTTTTGGAACTATGCAAGAAGTTAAGAGATGTGTTATTTTTAACTTCATTCTTTCTTTTGGTTAGAATGACAAGGAACAGGGACTATAGTCACAGACACAAAGACATCACATGGGCCATAAAACAAAAACATATATATAACAGAAGTTTGGATTGCATAACATGGATGAATTTTTATGTTATGACATTAAAATATGGAGTGTTCATTAGATTAACTTTTGCAGAAGCTACATGTTCCAGCCAAACAGTCATTTAAGTTGAGTGCTTTTTTCCACACAGTGGGAAGATCTAATCTTCCCTAGACTATATGAATAGCAGATTACAAACAAAAAATCAGAGTCGTATAAGCAATAAGGAATGAGTACTTCCACACAACATTGATTTTCCATGTAAACAAGCAACCAATCAAGAGTTCATCAATATAGCACAAACACCAAGTTCTATGTGTCTACCTTTCTAGCTTTTACTACTTTCTTTTCAAGTTCTGCCTTGGCACGTGATTGTCTTCGCCTTAAAATTCCATGGTATTGCTTGGCATTTACATAAACAGGCTCCTCTGTCATTTCCAGAGGCAGCTGCATCCGATTATGGGGCATTCCAAGAAACTGGGGATGTACCTGAAAGAACTCTGATTGAGAGTTAGGGATATACTCTCAGTATTAACATTTATAAAATAGAACTATCTGCATTAAGTTAAGAATCAATTGTTAGGGTTTCTTAAAGTAATGAAAGTAATATCATTTCAATGTGTTCATATTACACCACAAAGCGCCATGTTTAGGTAGTTCCCATTAATGAATCTAAGGTTCTTTACATCCAGAGGCCTATTGTGAACCTTTAAGATCCATAAGGTAATGTTTTCTTATACGCTGATATTCATATTATGTTTGTGTAGTTAGTAATGAAACAAGTAGAACATTTGATATTTACTCCAAACAGTAGCATATCAACATACATGGAAAGAAAATTCTCACAGGCAGGAAAACGAATGAAGCTTAGACTGCATATTCTGGCACAGTTGACCACTAAAAACCATTAACAGCAGTGTAAGGCCAATCCTAGGTGATAATAAGTGGAAAAAGTGTGGGTGTTCTGCTGCAGCAGCCTAGAAGCCAGGAGGAGCACGTGGGTACTGCTGGTCCCGATATACTTTGTAAATTATATGTGGGGATGTCATTCCTCTCTTTCAGTTGTGACAGAGAGATGAATGTTTGTATAATAGATGAGTCATCTAAAATCTCCTTCTGGACTCTTTCTTAGTTTTGAAGAACTTGATTGCTGTTAGAGTTGGGTAAATTACATGAAACCCTCCACACGTACGCCCTCCTAACGTATGCTATTCCACAGGTATCCCCCTAACGTAAGAATTTTTGTAGAATTCCTCCCATGTCGTCCCATTTTGACTTAATCTGTTAGTGAAAGGGTACAAAATGTCTATTATGCCCCTAGTTTAAATAAAAATCAATAACTTACTAGAGAAAATAGAAATGCAAAAAAGAAAAAGAATCCCAATTCTCCCAACCCCTCCTTGTTGTTGCCATCAACCATGCCGGAGGGAGTGTTGTCATCATCGTTACCGGCGGAAAAAAAAAATTGGGGTTGGGGGTGGGGGGGGTGGTGGTGGTGGTTGGTCAGGGCTTTAAACATGAGTGAATTAGGGGTAGGTGGACGGCAACTAGTTCAAGCGAGGGAGGAGATAGGAAGAAGGGTTCAACGCCTGCCTGCAGACGAGGGCGAGGGTTGTTGCTCGCTCGCAGAAAGGCATACGTTTGGGGTGGGTGGGTGGGTGTCTTGTAATTACTAGTTAGAGTTTTAAGTGGTTGTAGGCCGAGAGTTCGACGAAGAAATAGGTGGCTAACCCTATGTTGGAGAAAACCAACTCACTTCCCCAAAGAGGAGACAAATCTTATTTACTATTTGAGGTTTGAGAGTAGACAAGACAGTTCATAAATACACTTGAAAATCTAGGGCAATATCTGATGCAGGAGTAAGTGGCAAAAGAGAAAAGAACATCAAAGGAGCACTTGTCACAAGAGAATGTGTCAAAGCTATGAGACATTACATGTAACAACAGGTGTTGGCGGTGATTAGCAACCCTAAAGCCAGCTGCAGGTAGTTGGCAACCGACTGCACTCTGAGATGGTAGTGGTTACAGAATCATCTGTGTCCCCGTCATACCTCCAGCAACAGTCACAGACTCAAACATAGCTGTTTACTAAGAGACATATACAGAGAGTAACCGCATACAGATGAGGACTCTTTGCAGAGGGAAATAACAGGGAGGCTAGAATTTGAGCAGGGAGTGATCAAGAGAATATATTAGTGAATCATTGTCCCCAATAGTGAATCTATTTCAATCCTCCTCATATAGCCATGGCTGGGCAAACCACATAAATCCTTACCTCTATTATCTTTTCTGTTTGTGGCATAGGGTTTGGAGGTTGTTTGTTTGTCATCAACGCAATGTCATATTCTTCGCATTATAAAAAAATAATCAACAAAAAAAAAATTATCCCAAACATTTTTAAATCTGCTACAGGATACAGAACCAAAGCCTTAATCCAAATTTTGGGTGTCAGGTGCCAGGATCCGTCATCTTCCATTCCACTGTTAAGGGCCATGTCTATTAGGGGTGAGCATCGGTTCGGTTCGGTTCAAAACCGAACCGAATTAGTAAAACCGAATTCGACCGAAAACCGAATAAGGAAAACCGAAACCGAACCGAATTAGACCATAACCGAACCGAACCGAAATAAATCGGTTCGGTTTTCGGTTTGTTCGGTTTTTCGATTTTGGACCGGTTTTCGGTTTTCGGTTTATGGTATATTCGGTTTTCAGTTTATTCGGTTTATTAGTAGTATATACCTATATATATTTAGTATATACATATATATATATATATACATATATATATATATATATATATATATATATATATAAATTATATTTTCTTATTCGGTTTTTGGTTTTGGACCGAAACCGAAACCCGAAACCGAAACCGAAACCGAATAAGAAAATTTAGCATTTTCAAAACCGAAACCGAACCGAATTTTTTTTAAACCGAACCGAATCTCTTATTCGGTTCGGTTCGGTTTTCGGTCAAAAACCGAATAATGCTCACCCCTAATGTCTATAACATTAGCAGAAGCCTCAAAAATTTCAGTCTCAATCCATGTTTAGGTCGACCCCTAGTTCCAACAGATCCTTTTGCCAACATCTTATTACTCTTTAACTGATAGCAGTCATTGGACTCAAAATTTTAATAACTAAGATGTAAAGGACAGCAAGCCAACCTTCAGCTTCAATATTCCCATATAACAACTTAGTTTAACTCACTTCTCTAAACATTATAATTTTTAAGTTCCTGTTTATTGTGTAACGAGCTGCCAGGCTATGTTTTGCTAATTTTTAAGTTCCTGTTTGTTGTGTAACGAGCTGCCAATAACTGGCAAGAAAGTTTGCATTATGGTATTTGCAATGTGTTTCAGAAAAGTGTCTTAAAGGTTCGCAATATCGGTACCGGAACCGGTTTCGGACATTTCATATAAGTGTCGGTATCAACGGTTTTGGTAGTTTCAGTAGTTCCAGACAGGAGTTTCAGAAAGCCGAAAAATAATTAAAATTACCAAGTGTAGAAAAAATATTGATACATTTAAGTATAATTTTATGTGTTATTTGTTGTGTAACGAGCTGCCAATAACTGGCAAGAAAGTTTGCATTTTGGTATTTGCAATGTGTTTCAGAAAAGTGTCTTAAAGGTTCGCAATATCGGCACCGGAACCGGTTTCGGACATTTCATATAAGTGTCAGTATCAACGGTTTTGGTAGTTTCAGTAGTTCCAGACAGGAGTTTCAGAAAGCCAAAAAATAATTAAAATTATCAAGTGTAGAAAAATTATTGATACATTTAAGTATAATTTTATGTGTTATTTGTTGTTTCTCTTTAGCTTTAAGTGGGAATTCGACCAATATCCAACAACGATCAACCGTTTACCTGTAATTGATACTATTATTTTTATTACTGAGTTTTAGACATAAACCAATGTCGGTATCGACAAGTATTTGTTGTTTCTCTTTATCTTTATTTTAAATTATTCTTAATATAATTGACCGAAAAAAGGAGTCTCAATTGGTATCAGCTAGTATCATAATTTCGTGTCGGGATAGACCAAAAACAATGTGTATCGGCATCGGCCGAATACCGATATGCAAACAATGTTAGAACTCGTTGGAGACTCCAAAGTAAAAAAAAAAACATACACATAAGAAATCAGGGACATGCCTAAACAGTACTAGGATTTCCTTGCTGGTCAAGCAATATCCCAGTGAATATGGTGACTAACACAGACAAGGTTAAAGTTCTGTGAGGAAAGATGACAATCAGCTAACAATAATAATTATCTGCAAAACTGACTAGTGGATACTTTGCATTTAAAACTAACTTGCCAAAAGAAAAGGACCAAGAATACAAATTACATACCAGAGCTTGAGGTCCATAAGCCGTCATCACTCCAGCATAAGGATCAGAATATGGATATGGAGGACAAGCCTACAAAAGCTAGATAACAATCAGAAGATATCTTAAGCAATAAAAATATCAAATCACATTCTAAAGAGAGAATTCTGGGCAGGTTCACTATTTTTCATATTTTAACACTGAAAATTTTCTGGGAAGGATCTTTACAGGCAAGAAGAAGAGTAGGATGCTTCTTCCAGCATCTGGGCCTTCAGGAAACAAGAAGATAGTATCTGAAAGAGCTTCTGACAGTATTGATTGATATGGGTGCAACTACTTACCAGAGTTCAGTTTGAGGTATGGTACTTGTAGTTGGTTTTAGCTATGAGAGGTGTAATAAATTCTTTTGAATAATATGTTTCTTGGAATTATTACTAGTTCTGCAATGGGGGGAGTTCGTTGGTGATTTGCTAAACCTTCAGTCTGGATAGTATTTGATTGGAGTATTATGAGGGTTGTACTAGCTTTTACTAATTCACTAAATTTGACTGGTGAAGGATGTTTCCTCACTTCTATTCCTCTTAAAAAATGTTCATTACGGAAAATTGAAAAGAAAGAAAAGAAAGTACTCCAATGATAGATTGACCAAGTTCCAACTGCGTATGTGGCACAAGATACTCAGGTATTGCATGAGGCGCATCAGATGGAGGTTGGATCTGCTGATGTTCTGGTCCCAAGCTTCTATCAGGCCCTACAATTGTGTATCAGAGTTATAAACAACCACTACAAAGTACATCATAGAATAGACAGCAGACTATGGCATATGGCAAACTGGTTATATATATGTTGACAAGCTTCACGAAGATATGACTATCAGATCAATCAAAAAGGAAGTACAAGGATCATAGTGAACTTTCAAGGTAAGTAGTAGGCATTCTATGACATAGAATAGTCGACATGTGGCATCCAATTCTGTTTACATAAAAGGGTACATATTTCTGCGAGTATGATAAGGCTAAATATAGGCTCTAGTTGGATCTATCCTCAACAGGGCGTTCCCAAAATCCAATTAAAAAGATTAATGCAGGAACCATCAAGTCTTTGATCATCATTATCAACATATAAACCATCTAAGCCTTCTCCCATCAGAATGGGGTATAGCTATAGAGCATAAGAAAGCTCAATAAAAAGTTGATGAAGTTTTTATGACACGTTGTTGACCTGACATCAACGCTCCATTCGGTGCCAAATTCATGGCCAAGGTATATATGAGCATAAAACCTAAAAGGACCAGTTGGCGGGTAGGAAGATCTGAACGAGAAAGCAGAACAATTACTTTTGTTTTATTATCATCTAGGGGCATGGAAGCTCTAAAATAAAGTAGAACACACCAAAATTGGTGTCATGTGGATTCCTGTGTCCATAATGTTTTTTTTTTTTTTTTTTGTAGTTGTATCCATGCAGAATATAGTCAATATACTAGATTATTGATGATGATGACTAATAACAATTCTGTGACAACATAATGACTATTTAGGAAATGGAGAAGTGGTAATAATAAATCATTATTAAAATGTAGTGTTATTTGTGGATGTTAAATCTAGAAAAGCAAATAGCAAAATACCTATAGAAATTGACTCAATAATTTTCCGCAAGTGTCCATGACTTTGCACCTATTCAAATAGAAAGTACAAGAACTTTTAAATTTGAGTGGTTGGGCCAACAAGTTTCCAACTTTTTTTCAACGGAGCCAAGGGATTTTAGTTAGTTGTGATCACGATCAGGAGTCCCTTCCGTGACAAAAGGAACAGAATATCCATTGAGATAGTAATGGGCAAGGCGCACGTTATTCAAATATATATTTGCTTTTGGCATGAAAGTTCCTTAAATCTACCAAACTTTATAGAAGTCCCCAAATCTTGTTAATTGCTTACAAATCCCCCCAAAATCACTAACAATCGAGTTTTGAACCCCCCACCCCCCCCCCCCCCCACCCCACCCCCACCCTCTCTCTCTATATATAACATATAACCAATGAAAAATGGGAATATTTCGTCAACTTAAACGGATTTTTTGAACACTTTTATCATTCACCATCCCTCTTCTTCCTCCTCGCTCATCTTCCCTCCCCATCCCCGTCCACTACTCATGCATGAGAGCCCACTTGTGCAAGCAATGGGCAGGGAAAAGAGGAAGGGGCATCGAGGAGAAGTTGTTGTGGATCTCTAGTGGTATAGGGGTGGAAGGGGAGAAAAAACGGAGTAGGTGTTGGGGATGGAGGAGTTAGTAGTGATAGCATTAGAATGGGGAAGGAGGAGCGGAGGGTAAGAAAAAATGGTTGAGTGGGTATTGAGGAAGAGAAAGGAGGAGTAGGTAGTAGTGGTTTGGAGTTGGGATTGGACGGGGAGAGAAAACAAGGAAGAGGAAGAAAGGGAGAAAAAAAGTCTTTTCAGTACCAGTTACATGTTCTGGTTGATATTGACGGAGTGGGAGTAATAACTCAATCGCAGTATACATATCGGCGATATCGATCGATATATCGGTTTGAGGCCTAACCGACATATATTGGACATATATATTGTATCAATGTTACCAGGATCGTGGGTTGCTTTGGTACGTGGTACGGATACGCGGTACGGTACCTCAGTCGGTATGCGGTGCGGTGGTGGTAGGCTTATTCGGTACGCTATTTGGGGTTGTTGTTCATTTTTATCTGGATCGTTTTTTGTACCATATACAATTATATAGAAGTATACACCAAATATCATAAGTTCATAACCAAAGCCATCAAAATCCAAGTGAAGGAAGGCAAAGATAATATTCTTGTAACTAAACCAAATATCATAAGTTCATAACCAAAGCCATCAAAATCCGAGTCGCTAAATTTGACGAACGGGTCGCGAATATCGAATATTATAAGTGAATAACTGTTTTCGCGTCGGATTGGATCGGGTTAGTAGATTTTTATAACGATATTATTAATATTACTAGTTTTTTTTAATTTTTACTTGTAATTTTATACTTATTCGTTTGTTATCATGTTATGATGTTGTTTTACATATTTTTAGTTAGTTACTTAGTTTTAGCCTTTTAGGACATTAAGAACATTTAGTACATCCATAAATTTGAAGTTGATTGGGCACTTAGTATATATAATATATTATATACAATACATAATATATTATATATAATGATATATGATATTTCAATATATCTCCGATATCACATTCGATATCACAAGACGGACCTAAACTAATATAAACCTGACGTCCAATATCTCGAACATTGCTCAATTGTTGCTGATTTTGGAGACCTCTAAGCAATTAATAAGAATCGGGGTATTTGTGTAAAAATAAGGAAGATTCAAGTGCCTTGTATGAAAAAAAACATATAATTATTTTGTTCCACGATCACGGATGTGCTCATGAATATCTTCCTCATAGTCGGCTCTAGGGAGAGGCGGACTAGGCAGCCGCCTAATACGTCCACCCCTAAGGGGCCTCAATTTTTTAAAAATTTTAATCATATTTTGAAGTAGTTGCTTAGACCGTTTAGGGCCAAAAATGAAACTATAGGCCTGGAAAAGCCCGGACTGAGAAGAATTAAATAAAATCTGCAAAAGACACTTTTGGATTTTTTATTTAACTTAAGCCAGTTGAAAGCTGTAGAAGATGAGGGTCCGTTTGGATATGCTTCTTGATTTTTTTTTTCTAAAAACAGTTTTCTGAAAATAAGTTATAAAATTATTTTCTGAGTATGAAGATTTTACATTTGGTTACTTTCATCTGGAAATTGATTTTTAGAAATCAAAGTTGAAAATTCTGTTTGGTAAAAAAAATTCAGAAAATTAATATTTTTAATAAAAGTAATTTTTCAGAAAATAATTTGTGTTTTCCATGTCTCCCACGTTTTTCGTGTTCGATTCCATCCAAATTGTATCCGCGGGAAGGCCGTTGTTCCTCGCTGGCGACGGCCTCGTGAGCTCGACTAACCCACCGTCGCCGTCCTCGAGCTCAACCACCGTCGGTTGGTCTAGGCCAGGCCTCCGACACCCTAACCCTAACCTAGCTCGAGCTCCTCGAGCTACCCACCACCGTCCTCTAGCTCCGACACCCTAACCCTAACTCAGGCGTTTAGTGCTCCAACGTCGATTTGGGTCGTCTTTGAGTTCGTCGTCGATCGTTGAGGGAGAGGACAGAGAGCTAGGTCGAGTCGAGTCGTCGTCCTCGAGTCATCATCGTCGTCCTCGACGTCGAAGCCCTAGACGCCTTAGCTCGTCGTCCTCGACGTCGGAGCCCTAGACGGAGCCCTAGACGAGCTTGGTCGTCGTCGTAGACGAGCTAGGTCGAGTCGAGTCCTCGCCAACGAAGTCGTCGTCCTCGACGACGCTCCAGTCATGGTCGAGTTGAGTCCTAGGGCTCCGGTCTTGGAGAGGGAGAAGGGGGTGGAGCTCGGGGGAGAAGAGGAGAGGAAGATAAAAAAAAGTGAGAGGAGAGAGGAAGATAAAAAAAAAAGTGAGAGGAGAGAGAGAAGGGGGGTTGGTCAGGGAGGAGGCAAACAGTGTCCGCAGAAACAAAAACGATGCTCCGAAAGCAGCTTTTTCTTTCTTCCTGAAACTCACGTCTAAACGGAGGGTTTAGAAAAAAAATTGGGAAATTTTTTCGAGAGCCTCCGACATCCAAATACAATTTTCAATCGGTTTTGAGTTTAAAAGTATAAAATTGCTTTTAAAGTAATAGGAAGATGCTTATTCTTTGTGGTACAAAGGCGTTGTCTTTTTCTGAGAGCAATAGGAAGATCATCTGGATCTGTGGTGATGGGAGCAGAAACCTCAGGCACGGAAGATGATTGGTTGAAGGCTGAATTTTGCAGAACCACTGGTCTGTCCTTGGATCTCTGATAAACCTGTAAATGGGGAATGGAGACAGAAATTGATTCAGGAATGGCCGGAAATGGTATGGAAGATATCAAATTTGTTGTAAAAGGAATACAACGGTCTCCTGAAGGAAAGAAAGGGGTAGACTCAAAGAATGTAACATCCGCACTGACATAATATTTGCGTGACTGTGGACTGTAACAACGATAACCTTTTTGAGTACGGGGATAACCAAGAAAGACACACTTCAGAGATCTAGGAGCCAACTTATCTCGATTAGGTTCCAAGTTATGAATAAAAGCGACACACCCAAACACTCGAGGAGATAAGGAAAAAGGTGCGACATCTGTATGTAATATGGTAAATGGAACTTTGTTATTTAATATAGATGATGGCATGCGATTAATAAGATAACATGCAGTAAGAACGGCATCTGCCCAATACTGTTTAGGGACATGCATATTGAACATGAGAGTTTGAGCCACATCTAAAATGTGTCGATGTTTGTGTTCGGCTATACCATTTTGTTGAGAGGTGTGGACACAACTGGTTTGATGAACCATACCACGATCAACACAGAAACTGTTCACAGAAGATTGAGTATACTCCAAAGCATTATCAGAACGCAGAATTTTGATACGTTTATCAAATTGAACATAGATTTCATTATAAAAGGCAGATAACACATTTGGAAACTTAGATCTTTCTTTCATTAAATAACACCAAGTCATTCTGGAATAATCATCAATAAAAATAACAAAATACTGAAATCCTTTTGGACTTTTGACTCTAGACGGACTCCAAATATCAGAATGAACAAGATCAAAAGACTCTAATTGACGACTCTCACTACGACGAGGAAAGGAACTACGGTGATGCTTGCCTAACTGACAAGCCTCACATTCAAGACTAGAAATATGACTCAAACTAGGAACAACTTGACGCAACTTAGCCAAAGACGGATGTCCCAAACGATAATGCCACTGCAACGGAGAAGTAGAAACAGAAGTGAAGGCCTTTCCAGGTAGATCCAAGTAGTACAGTCCATCTTTTTCATGCCCCGAACCAATCGTCTTCTTCGTCCTGAGGTCCTGAAAAACACACGAATTGGGAGAAAATGTCACAGAACATTGAAGAGATTTGGTTAACTGGCTCACAGATAACAAATTAAATGGAAAATTAGGCACATATAATGAATCAAATAATGATAGTGATTGAGTAGGGTGAATAACACCTTTCCCAAGCACAGGACGAGTAGACCCATCAGCCAAGATAATATTATGTTTCATGGAACTACGATTATGAAAGATAGATGTTATACCAGACATGTGAGAGCTTGCTCCTGAGTCGATGACCCAAGAGGTGGATGGTGACTGGGTTGCCACAAAAGCAGGATTACCTATATGTGCCATGGTTGCAGTAGGTTGGGAGGTGGTACTAGCAAGCGCGTTCAACTTCTGGAGGATCTGTTGAAATGGAGATGAGGTATCGGACGTTGAAGTCTGATTGAAACCCGAAGTATCATCTCTGGGAGCAGAAGTGATGTCCTGGGACTGCATATTTTCATCATGCACTTGATGTGCATATTCTGGTTTGCCCCATTTGTCCCAACAATAGTCTTCTACATGACCGAACATTCCACAATAGTTACACTTTCGTGGTTGACCATGGCCACCACCACCACCGCGGCCACCACCACCACCGCGACCACCACCACGACCATTGTCTCTACCACCACGGCCTCCTCCTCGACCAAAACTACGACCACCATCTCTACCGCCACGTCCAATACCACGTCCACCACCACGACCAACAGCACTAGAAACTATGGCAGAAGAGTCAGTACTCGGCACCACAGAACTCTGTCCCAGAAAGGAACGATTGAGACGGGAGAAAGTATCTGCCACCGTAGGTAACTGCTCTCCAGCAAGGATTTGAGCTTTATAAGGTTCGAGCGCAGGATCCAAGCCGGCTAGGATGAGTGAAACATGAAACTCTTCCTTCTGTCTCCGAGCTTCCTTCAAATCAGTAGTAACAGGATGATATTGAAGCAGTTCCTCCCACAGAGCCTTCTTTGAAGCCAGATATTCATTCACAGGCTTCCCATTTTTCTTTGTATTGAACAATAACTCGTACAACTCATAGATACGGGCAACGTTTCGCTTCTGCGAATATGATTCTTCCAGAGATGCCCAAATCTGTTTGCTTGATTCACACCACTGAACATTAGCAGCGATATGTGGTTCCATACTATGCCACAACCACGACATAACGTATGCATCTGCACTCATCCAATCTTCATACTCAGCGGACGTTTCAGGCAGGGGTTCTTCGGTCAAAAACTTCAACTTCTTCTTCGCCCTTAACACCACTTTGATAGACTTGGACCAGGCAAGGTAGTTCGCACCATTGAGTTTCACCGCTGTAATCGACTTTCCCAATTCATCATTATGAATAACAGTAAAAGGAGAACCACCTCCGCTACCACCACCACTATTAACCTCGCTAGAAGATTCGGTCCCCACCATACTTGCAGATGCAACAGAAAGACGAGATCTTTGAAACCCTAGATCTCACAACGAACCTCAACCGACGACAAATAACCAACGGAGATCTGTAGAAACCCTAGATCTCATAAACGAACCACGAACGACCACGAACACCGAACGACGAACGGCGAATCATGAAAAGTAGACGAAAAACAGCCGAAAAAATTTCGATCGACCCTGTCGGGGATGGGATGTACAGTACTTACAAATATATGCTCTGATACCAAGTTAAAATTTAGAGATAGAGAGGAGAAGGGGAAGTAGAGGAAGAGAGAATATGAGAAAGAAGATTGCAAGGGCCTTAAACCCTAGGTTGCATCTCATGTCTATTTATATTGATATGCAATACACCCACAATTACTATTATACCCTCATATGATAAATAACAAAATAAAATAACTCTAACAATTATTTATGCAAAATTTAATACCAGACAAAAGGGCATCCATATTTGCATGAATACTTTGGCCTCCTTTAATAATTATTTGGAAAGCTCCTAACATTTGTCCCTCTGTGCCTCTGATCACTCCTCCACGAAATGAGTCTACTCCATTGTTTTTCGCTATAATATTCAGCTTCAAACCCTGGTCCGACGGCTTCCAATGAACCCAGGTGCCTCTAGCGATGGTGTGAGTTTGAGGAATAGTATGGAAGGATGCCATTATATTTTCCTCCTCCACAGAGCAACTATTTTCGTGTTGAAAGACTCTCAATGTAAGTTGGAGGCTAGTGGTAATCCGACGAGTAACCTCATTGGCATTAAGGCCATTATTCTAAAAAATAATGTTATTTCTATGTTTCCACATTTCCCACACGCTCGTAGGAAAAACAATATTATAGAATAATATTGATTATACTAGTTACAGTAGCTATTTCCGAAAGAAGTTTCTTCAAGCTAAAATTGATAAAAAAAACTACATTTGATCAACTATGTCACAAGATAGATTGTTAATTAATTGTAGAATAATATTGATTATACTAGTTACATTTGCTTAATTTATTGGATCTTGGTGATAATTTGTGTGTAATTCAAGAACTAAATAAATATATTGCATTTTGGATTTGTTGTATTGTGGATTTATAAAAAAAATTATATAGAAGAATGAGGGCCTCATTTTTGGGACTTGTCTAGGACCTCCAAAACACTGGAGTTGGCTCTGTCTTCCCTCTTGATTATTGAAAACTAATACTATAGGTCCTATGGACAGGTCACAAATACAAACACAACATGGACTCAGAATACAATATCTTTTAGAAAACCTAAGAAACCAATAGGACATGGATACAATTTTTTTTTATTAATACGCATATGTATGATTTAGAGTAAGTAGCCTCTGGAAAACTCTATGAAGGATACTTTCTTATATCTCGATTATATTTGGCACTAATGTGAGAATACCAAAACATTTATTGCTTGCAACTTAGATATGGTCATGGGTCGACCATGTCTGACAAGCATGTCGAGGAAGTCATGTATCGGATACGTATTGGACACGAATACGATTCTATGTAGTGAGTTCGTGTATCCTAGCAAAACACTCACTCTCTGATAATGGATATTTGGCAGCCTAATGAGCATAAACTGGAATAGTGAGAAAAGTGGCTTGATTTCACTTGAGAGCGTTTGGTGTTCAGAACAGAAGTTTTGCAAAATTTGAATTCAAAGTTCCATATATTATAGGCAAATGGAAAGTTTGGCTTTAAACTACTAAGCTCACATAAGCTTTAACTCACTTGCATCCACCAACTCTTGAGACCAACTAACACAGTAAAGAAATGTACAGAGCTAGACAATTGTCTTGAGTCCAGAAGCAAACACACCCTTTTTTTAAAACTTATTCCAATTTCTAAAACTTAGTTATGTAACTATTTTGCAGTTTCGAGTCACCAAGCAAACCCATAGCAGAACATGCAAGTAGTGGAAAGTACCGGTTTCCTAGTTTCCTTCCATCTTTTAATTTACCAACACCCTGAGATTTAGCTATTCAGGTATCCATATCAATTTGTTTTCGAAAGAGAATATTCACAAATACCCAAAAGAAACTTCAAGTTGGCTTCTAAAATGGATAAACACAATTCTAATAGTCCCTAAGTTCACGGTATTAGAAATATATATTTGGGTTATTTACACTAACCTCCCCTATATTTTCGGTTTATTAAACATACATTTCTTACTTTGAAAATAATTACACGGACCTCCCCTCTGTTTTATTTTGTAAGGGTGGTTAATAGTGTAATAACTCTTTACGTAAAACATAAAACATAGGGGAGGTTAGTATAATTATTTTCAAAATAAGGGAGATCCGTTTAATAAACCGAAAATATAGGGAAGTTTAGTGTAAATAGTCCTTTATATTTTGATAAAATTCAGTGTTCTAAATGGAGGTTGAGGCGGCCGTCTAGGTGCTCTCTCCGCACCGCTTTTGCGGTAGGCGGTGGAGTAGGCAGCCAACAGAGGTTTGGCAGCGTAGGCGGAACAATTCCTAACAAGATATTTTGGCCAAAATATTTTTCAAGCATTATGGACCTATGGTTCACTTTTACAAGACTAAAACTTCGTACATCATTACTCAACAACTTAGTTATGCATGAAACACCCTTAAAATATGCTTATTATGCAAAAATATTTTTGGCAAAATAGTAAAAATTATCCAAAATATATAAACCGCCTAGGCCGTGCCTAGACGGTAGGCGGACTCTCTCCGCCGCGCACCCGCCTACCGCCGTTTAGAAACTTGATAAATTTTTTTAAGTATCATGAATTTCCAACTACTAATGATGCGGCTTCCCCTCATTAGCTTTAATCCCATACCCTCTACTAAAAAGCATCATTATCAATTATCTCAACTCCTAGCCAAGGTTGTTTCAGACCCTCCACCGTGGTTTCGGCAGTTCCGTGGGTTTTTTATTCGGTCCGCAAGCAAATTCTGGTCCAAAATGGCCTAAATGCATCAGTTTCTCCCCACCCCCAATACTTATCTAGCCTACATATTTCTCTCTCACATGAACAGCAACAACAACAACTTGAATTAACAGACAAAAAGGCGAGAGATAAACCTGCTCCCCTCCCCAAATTCTGCGCGCCCGCGGCGCCCCCTCCCCCCGCGCAGTCGCCATGCAGCTGCGGCTGCCCGGCTGGCAGCTCCGCCGCGCTCTCCGGCGGAAGCCCGCCGTAGCCCGGACCGTGCCACCACGGATGGGGACCCATCCTGCCCGCCAGAGCGCCTTCTTCGCCGCTCTCCCCTCCGCTCCCTCCGGATCTCGACGCCATAGCCTCCGAAATCTCCAGTTCCAGGAACCAACGACTATATAATCAAAACAGCGATTAAAATGAAGAAACTTGACCAAATTGGAACACTTATAGTTGATACAAAACAGGCAAAATTAGGTACGAAACAAAAACCCTAGGTAATCCAGCATGAAACCCTAGAATCATCAACCAACCGCCATGAGAGCAGCGAACAGAGCTATACTCACAGTTACAGGAGGAGGAAGAGAGGATGGAGAATAAACCCTAGAAATTTTCTCACTCCAGTTAGATCTGCAGCCACTAGTTTCTTGGAGAATTCGTGTTGTCTGTCACTGTTGGAATTTGCTCTCTTCTTAATTTCTACTCTCTCTCTCTCTCTCTCTCTCCTCTCTCTCTCTCACAATTTTTTTTTTTCCTCTTATAGATATTTTCTTTCATTTTCCCATTTATAGAATACCCTGGATAGACAGTTTTGTCCTAAATCCTTATCCCAAAGGACAGATGTGTCCTTAGTATGGAGATATAGAGGACTGTACTCTCTCTCTCTCTCTCTCTCTCTCTCTCTATCCAAAAAAAAAAGAGCAACTACTTTTGTGACAACTGTCCTAACATAATAAACACTTTCTTTTATTGGACAACAAAAATTAATTAGTGCAAGTCTAAGTTGATGATAGGAAAAAAATACTTATTGGGCCATAATTTTCGGTCATCATCGAGTCACCAAATGTAAAATATTGAAAACTGATTGAACAAACGCTATATACCAAACATGGGCAAAATTAACCTTATACGATGACGGAAACAAAATTCGACTTTGGCTGGACTAAAGTGGGCTAGCTCACACGAAAAAAAATAAAAAAATAAAAAAATAATTTTTTTTTATTTTTTTTATGGATTGGAGGCCATTCTAGTCTCTAGGTATTTTGTCTCGGTCTTAGATGTCTTTAAATATATTTTTTTTAAAAATATTAAAAAAATTATTTTAAAATAACTAAAAAATATTTGACTTGAAAATAACAAATAAAATAATATAACTTTTTGTGATTAAAAGTTCTTTGACTTTTTATACATAATATAAAGAAGCTAAAACTTACGCCAAAAATTCAATCTTAATAGTGGATGAAAATATGCTAATTATGTAGTAACGATAAATAACTAAATGTGGCAATTTAATGACCTTAATATTAAGAGATCATTTAGTAAATGTCTCCACTACAAATATATAAACTAGTATATACCTTAATTTATTAAAAAATTAGTAAATATTTCCATTATGTGTAAAATAATCAAAGTTTCAATTAAAGTAGTGGGGGAATATCTTAAATGTTTAAATGTTGCATACAAAGGAATGAAAATATTTGCTAGTTTTTAAAATAAATGGAAGTATATGCTAGTTTCTATACTTGTAATGAAAATATTTGCTAAAATATTCCTAATATTAACTACTTACGTACACGTGCGTTGCACATACAAAAAGGAAACAAAAAAGTATGATAGTGTTACAAAATTAGATAAAAATTTAAATGATATTAAAATATTTTAAATATGATTTGAATATATTTTTATTAGAATTATATATATATATATATATATATATATATTTATTTATTTATTTATAATTTTTAAATATAATTTAAAAATTGAATATATTTTAGGATTTATTATATGTTAAGGTAGGTAGAAGAATATAGATTTATTTTTTTTATTTTTTTAACTACATGAGGTAGGTACATATGCGGTTAGAATTTTTTTTTTTTTAAATTATTTTTTGTTTAGTTAAGAGATATATATACAGCTTTGACAGTTTATCTTTTAGCCGTTTTAAAGTCGCAATATAATAGTAGAGATGAGCACAAAATTTTCAATTATACTTTCTAAAAATAAGAAGGACTTTATTGTCATTTTAAATATCGTTTTTGCCCTTTTATTTTCACCCAACCGCCAATCAATAAATTCACTATAGAATAAAAGTCAAAACTTGACCGATCTTTACTCATCAAGCAATTCCGGCAATCAGTCCACCTGGAAAACTAACCGCAGCCCGTCCACTTTTACTGACCAACCGCCACGTGTCCAGTTTGGGGCGACATGACCTGACGGAGAGTTAACGGCGAATGCCGTTAGCGCATGTCCGCTGAGGGGTGGCAGCCGGGACTGAGGCGGACAGAGTAACGGCATGTCGGGGACCACTAAACGGAGGGCCGAGAAGGTGCCACGTGGGCTTAAGACGTGGGTGGGCCGCAAGACGGTGGACACGCGTCCCGAGGACGTCGCGTGGGGAAGGAGGGACAGGCCAGCTCATGGGCTTTGTTGGGGCGCTAGACGACAAAAAGCATTGGTGACTCATTTTGATGAGAGAGAATATATTCGTCAATTAATGAATATTGATATAGGGAACTGTAATGTAGGTGAGCATTATTCGGCTCTTGGATAAATCGAATCATTCGAATAGTTGATTCGGTTTTATTTAAAAAAAAAAAAAAATTCGATTTCGATTTTAAAAATACTATTTTTATTGAGTTTTAGTTTTATGTTTTGATTTCGATACAAAATTAAAAATTATATGCAATTATATAAATATTCTCAATTATATGTATATTTTGTAATTAAAAATGTATATATTTTGAAAACAATAATTTAATAAATATGTTTTGAAGTCCAATTTGGATAATTTAACAACTAGTCTAGTTTTGGATACAACTTTGACATACAACAAATATGTGTATAAATTTTTTTTTTTTGATATAATTTAACAAAAAATTCAACTTTGGACCCATTAAACGATAGAAAATTGTCCAATCGAACAAACCGAATTGATTATTCGGTTCGGTTTCGACTTTGGCTAATTTCAGTTCGATTTCTGTTTGAATTTTTAGAATTTCGGTTTATTCGGTTTTAACTATTTCGGTTCGGTTGAAACCGGATAAATCGAACGCTCACCCCTAACTGTAATAGCTAAAAAAAATTTTACAATGTCCATGAATTTGAAGTTATAAATTTTATTTTTAAAAACTGTAATAAATTAAGGGTAGTTTTGGAAACCCATATTAAAAATCCAAAAATGTTATAAAAGTCTCATTGACAATTGAAATTCTCTTGATATATAGCTCTTCCTTAGTCCCTACCCATTTTTATATATGACTGGTAACGTACACGTACAATGCACGCACGTCCCACCGACAGATGCTTGGGTGGTAGGTTTAGCTTCTGCTGAACTCTTTCTGAGGCCAACAAATGTCATTGTTAAAAAATTTAAATTATAATTTATTATAAATAACGTAGTCCCATGAAATCGAACCAATCCAGCCAAAGATAATGCCTTCCGCATTAAACACATGAGTTAGAAGTACTTGACTATAGTTAGATAAAATTAGGTTGTTAAAAAATTAGTTACAATTTAATAATTTTTATTACGTGGGGGTATAAATACAACTTAAACAGTTCATTTTGAACCATTTTTAAGACTTCTTATAAAGAATATAAATTATTAAATTATTAATTTTTATTTACGTGAGAATATACATACAGTTTAAACGTCTATTTTTTAGTTATTCTCAAGCCTTCTTACAAAGAATAGAGATATTTACATTTTTATAGTCAATAGGAGAATAATTACCTTTTCAATTACAATATCTTTCAATTTTTAACTCAAAATGTGTATTTTGTTAGCAAATAGTAAGGAAATGAGATTTATCTACTTATGTTTCATTCTCATATGCCTATTAAGTTTAATTTATTGAACCTAATAATAAATAAAAGGACTAATTTAATTTTGGGTCTAAAACGTATTAAAAAAAATAATATTTAAATTCTGAATATGTTCAACTTAGATTTTGTATTCTGATATTGATTGTTGACATCTAAATCCTTGACAAAGTAACTCTACTCAACCTCATTGTTACAATACCATGAAGAGTGTTTCCCTCCCAAATCTGTAGCATGGAGGAACACCACAATAACATTTTCTCCTCCAATTCTCAATCTCAGACTTATCAAACATGGTTAAGAAATCCAAAATACATTATCAAACCTCTAAAACTTGAACCAAATAGCATATAAAGGTATTCCATAATTAAATGTTTCTTTAACAATATTTCCAAGTTTTTTTTAGTGTACTGACGATTTCTGAAATAACCTTCTCTTCCCTAATTCATCTTAAAAAAAAAAAATTCATAAAACAATGAGATATCTGTGTCCTGATTTCACAAGACAATGATGGACTTCAAATACTCATAAAAAAATAAGAATCCTTAATTTATATGAATTAAAGGTTTTAAATCAATATACAACAACACAATGTATGTTGGATTCATACTCATAAAATTCATAAAGTTGCAGCGAGATGGCTATGTTATGACCGGTTACAGAAAAAACCTACAAAGTACATATAAAATAAAAATTACAACAATGAAGAAAGTGAAGATTACATGATGCTGAAAATGAAAGTCTTAAAAATATTTCAACACAATTTCTACAACAAGAAACAATAAAAATAACGATATAAAACTATTGTTTGGGGTAATGAAGATTATCGTTGGTCAAAGCAAGATTTAATAATTTACATCGATCTGCTCCCAGGAACTAGTAAACTCCAAAAATTAAAGTTACGGAATGATCGTCGGGCAATACTTTGTGGCTTCAAAATGTTGATGCTGCTAACTTTTACATCGTAGTATATATTCTCTAAGTATCTGTCCAAAGAGAGAAAGACTAGAGAATATATATAGGGGAGCCAAAACCCATTGCAACCGCTATTGTTCATAATGGACACTAAATTCGGAGAATAATTTTTCATTAAGTGGGCGGTTACAACTCTTCTATCACCCTCGAAATGGACTGCGAATGTACAACACTTCGATCGAACAACACTTTGTGGCTTCAAAACATTGTTGTTGTTAACTCTCCTCTCATAGTATATATATTATCTAAGTATCTGTCCAAAAGAGAAAGACTAGAGAATATATAGGGGAGTCAAGCCCCCTACCGGCCATTACTGTTCATAATGGACAATAAATTCGAAAAATAACTTCCCATTAAGTGTGCACGGTTATAATAGTAACCCATACTAAGTTGGCAGTTACAGAAACTGAAACGTTCACGTTGAAGCACACGAAATAACCACACTTGATCACACGTCCTGTCGGGGCAGACTCCTTGCTAGAACCAAGGTCCAGCGGGAGCAGCCTCCCCGCTGGAGCCAAGGTCCAACGGGAGTTGACTTTCCGCAGATCCACAGCCCCATGCGCCCTATTTTTTTTGCACTGGAACGGACGTTGAACGACGTAATGACGCACCCGATGCGTACGTACGAAGTGCAAAGTGCGTTATGAAAATGCCACTTTGCTCTCTTCGCCCATGCTACGGTCCGAGTACATTCAGGACCTAGCTCCTAAGAGAAAATACCCAAGAAATGAGTAACAAAAATAAATATTTCTTGGAGAATTTTAACCTTTTCCTCTAGTAAAATACTATACCATAGCAACCACATGAGCTACCATTCTCCATGTTTACAAGTCAATAAAATAGAATCTTATATTGTAATACACACTTAAAATTTGTCACATGAATGTTGAACCACTTTCTAGAGAATAATTCAATAAACCCTAACAGCCTCCCCATATGTCACAATTTAGGTTCATTTAGTTTTAGGGTCTCATATAATATTAGAAATTTACGTTTAGGTCTCCACATTGTCTAGAAGAGGGTTTGGATCTCGTCCTAACAGCTGATTTTGGATGACTGTCCAAAATAGAGGAAAAAAACTCAAAATTTTAATATTATACGAGACCCTAAAACTAAACAAAAATATGTGAGGGTTATTTTGCATAGTAAAAATTATTTGACTCGGATTATTTAGTTTTGTCATAACCAATCGAGAATGAGACTTGTGATACTGTTGTTTGCTTCTATCATGATCTCAGCAGCCACACAACTCTCGAGGACTCTTGAGTTACAAGTGTCAATCTCCGTTCCCAATATACGTATTTTGAGCGTATTATTTCTTACTTGCATGTTATTTGGTTGCATGAGACTAGACTCATTCTTTGGTTTATCTTGGTTCGTGGTTTATTTGTTTGGGTTAGTTTGGTCATGAGTTGAACCCATGGTCTAAACCTCAAGCCCTAGCTATATAAGCCAACTTTTTTCTCACTTCCATCATTCTCTCATTCTTCTCCCTCTTTTAGGCAAGTACACCTTACATGATCACACCCGATTCCATATTTGGTATTTCTTGAATTTCTAGAATTTAATTTTTTTCTATAATGTATTCCTGCTGTATTTTCTCATGTTGGTTCCTGTCATTTTATTTATTGTTATTTATTGTTTATTTTTTATTGTTGAGAGAGACTACCCGAGACCAGTAAAATACCCATTGGCATTGCCATAGACCTGGTTTAGGACCCACATATAGAATGGACACTTAGTTGGTTCATTTGGTTGAACCTATGACTAAACCATATTTCTTTCCTCTTAGTATATATATGAGTATTTCTCTCTTCACTAATTTTCTCATTCCACTCTCCTTGCTTCATTCTTCCTCCTCTCCTTCAAGCTCTCTCTAGCCAAACCCTAACCCTAGGAAGAAGTTGCTGTGACTTGGACCATGAGAGGTAAAGACGAGAAGCCACCCAAGGCAAGTACATCTTGCTCAATGGTGAAACCTTGATTTTTGGATTTTTTATATATGTGTTATTTTAAAAACGTGTTTGATGGAAAATGTTTTTCTTGTGTTCCTCATCATTTTTAGTTCTTGGAGTTTTGGCAGTTAGATTTTAGCATATATGAGTTTTAAGTTTAGGGTTTTCATGGGTTCCAATAGTTTTCGTGAGTTTTGATCTATTAAAACTTAGTGTTTTCGAAAACTAGTTGTTCTTTATATTAGAGCATTTCATTTTGTACAATTTGGCTTTTGTTTCTCTTGATTTGGAGTTAAAATAAAAATTTTATAAAGAAAATATTTTTTTGGAGTTTCTGCCTTGACCGAACCTGTTGTTGGAGAAGACGAAGTTCACATGCGGCCAGCGAGTTATGCGGCTGAGAGTGCCATGTGGCCTGAGAGGGTTATGCAGCCTGACTCTTGTCGCATACTGACATCATGCGTCAATCTTGTTGGAAGCATGACTGCTTATTTATACAAGTGACCTTGAACTCCTTGTGTTTTCACTCGTTGAACGAATGAAAAATTTACTAAGTCCAAAGAGCACATGCAGCCAAGTGACTTATGCGGCAAGCCGAGTATGCGGCCACATTTACTTGGATGCATGACTCTGAACCTTGGAACATCTTTCTATGGTTTTATCTTTTCTTCCTGACACATTTTATGGCATGCCACATCAATCATCTTTAGTCAATTCTATTTCTGACACTTCATTTTTGACCCATCACTTAGCACTTGGGTCCATGCGGACAGTGGGTGCATGCGGCCAGTGAGTCCATGTGACCAGTGGGTGCATGCGGCCAGTGAGTCCATGCGGCCAGTGGGCACATGCGGCCATGAATTCTTGTGTGCATTTTGTGTTCCTTTTAATTATGTCCATTTAATAACTCCTTTAGTGATTATTGCTGTGTGCTTTCTGGTGACGATACAAGTTTATATTACTAGATAAGTTTTGCATGTAGTTCACGAGATAAGTTTATGTACGAGTTCATAATCCCCACGACACTGTAGAAATGATTGTGTATGGAAATCTTTTGCATTTGGTATCAGGTAATCGAGTGTGAGTATTGCCCAATGTATCGCGTATCGCGAATACGATAACTCGTGAAAAGCTCGTACTCGTGACTCGTCATTCTAGGGAGTTCTCAAGTGTCGATGACTCGAGAACTTGTAATAATTTAGTAATGATTAAACAAGATAAGATTTACCTAGATCATTGGGAGGAAAGAATATTGCGCTATCGGCTACCCCGATCTCTAAGGGCCCCATGCAGCATGGACCACCCTGCTAAGCAAGGGCTCCATGACTGAGCAAGTTTACGCGTGCTGCGACACTTACAAGACAAATTTATATACAAGTTTATGTTTATAAAGCAAGTTTATGATCACAAGTTTAAGTTTATGTTTACAAGTTTAATTTCTGTTATGATAAAGAACAAGTTATGTTGTAGTGATGTTGAATGTGCTTTTAAGTTTACTAGACAAGCGTACCCTTGGCCATCCAGGTTAACTGCAGTGCCGGTGGTAGCAATATTCTTAAATCATGTATTTAGTAATTAAGGCATGTGACAACCCTAGCTAGTTAATTATAGCAAGCCGTAGAGCTGTTTGGCCGTACAATGAATGATGTTACTTTTATTTATAGCTCGCTCTTCTAGTTTCTTTTCTTTCGACGTGCGGTAATGCTAAGTTCTTCGCGGGTGAAGGTCTGCAATCCAGGTCCTTGTTTGGTTTAAGGGTTGTGGTCCCGATCAAGAGTAGTTCCTATGCCTTCTTGCCGCTCGTCGCCTTACTTTCCTTTATAAGAATTTTGTTATCAGTTCTTTCAGTATATTCTTGAGACAAGTACATTGGTACCGTACAAGTCTCGATCTGTATTTCTTTTATGTCTCTTTTCTGTTGTATGTTGTGATATATTTGGTCTATCACCTTGAGCTCCTTTGTGGTACTTGTTGCTTGGGGTCTTGACCCCACTAGTTTTGTATGGCCAGATTATCCAGAGGAGAACTAGGATCCACCGCACTTCCAGCAAGATGACTCTCACTCGTAGGACTGCAACCAAAGCTCGCGAGTGAGTTTACTTCTTCCACCCCTCGTAGTGTTATTCTTTTTTGTGGTGTTTTAGCAAGAGGCAGCGTTATCCCATTTTTTTTAGATTACTTCTCTGACTTCGGTCAGTATGATGTATATATTAGACCATGGCTGATATTTTTGATCATGTATTATTATACTCTGCTAGTGCAACATTTTGTATTCACTAGCTTCATGATCATATGTGGTATGTAATTTAGAACGTCTTTTTTACTTTCATATATGATATACTCTTGTACTTGTTGTTGATGAATTGAGATACTAGGATTTGTCGGCCTTAGGACTGATGCCATAGCATGGTAGAGTTCGCCCATTTATCTTCTAGACAACCTTAACACATTGCGGCTTACTTCGGTATTATGCAAGGTGTTGATGACCATGTCAGTCCTCGTATTTATCCAGTATTCTGGGAGCAAAATGTGACAAAAAATGGAGAAACCCTTCATATTAATAATCCATTATGTTTATTGTGTGATTATATGCATTCTTAGAACTTGAAGTTTTCAGTTTTGGGGGATGTATATGAATAGATCTACATTTTAAGATTTGGGTTTTCATGGGTTCCATGAGTTCTTCTTGGATTTGATCTCTCTAAACTTGGGATCTTCAAAAACTAGTTATTCCATGTGATAGAGCATTCAATTTTGTGTGATTTTGAATTTTGTTTCCCATGATTTGGAGTTAAAATAAAGTTTTTATGAAGAAAATAAGTTTTTGGTTTTTTGAGCTTTTTTCATGGAGTTCGTGTTGTTTTGGGACGAAGAAATCTTATGCGGCCAAGCTCTATGCACCCTTCCAGCATGCGTCTATCTTGTTGGACGCATGCCTGCCCCTGCATATGCGCCTCTAAGCCGAATGCATAGAACCCTGAACGCATGAGATTTTCCAAGAGCAAGAGCTCATACGGCCAGAGTCCACGTGGCCAAGAGTTCATACGACCAAAGTTCATGCGGCCAAGTGTGCATGCGACCAGCTTGTCATTCGACTTAAAAATGACATATGCATCTCTTCCTGGAACGTTTTGTCATGCACACATTTTTATATGCTTTCGTCTTTTCCTCTGACACATTTTATGGCTTGTCACATCCATCATTTCAGTCACATCCCTGACATGCATTAAATGCTCGTCACTTAGTACTCGTCCCTAGGAGTGGACTTTGCCTTGACCCATGCGCCAGCTTGACTTATGCGCTAGTTAATCTTATGCGCCCCTGACTTTATGCGTCATAGATCTTTATGTAGCCCTATGTACAAGTTTATTGATTGCTTGGTTTGGATGCCTTATGTGGACTTTGTGATTCATATGTGTGACCTTGATGATTGTAAATGTATGAGAACTAAGTGATCGTGTGATGGACTATACCATGCGCCAAGTGACTATGACTACCTATGTGCCTGACTTAACTTATGTGTTGCTATGGGTTAGAACTCACATGATTTACCAATAATTGGTAATTGGACTCGAATACTGTAATCGTGTCGATACAATTATTGCATGTTAAGTGTACATGACCTAAATGTGCACTGATGTGCGACATAAGGTGTTACGTGTTAAGTGTTAAGTGTTAAATGATTTCATGTTTAGGTTGTGCATCGAGAATGCCTCCTACAACTCGTGAATACATGTACTCTATATTTTTTCCAGCACGGTCATGATAAGCGAGCCAAGTACCAAAGTGTAGCTATGATATTGATTGTTGAATGTTGCATACATGCTCGAATGAATCAAGACTGAACTTCTATGGATTTGTATCTAGCGTACCCGTACTTTGTACGAAATCCTAAGAAAAATTCTCATGTGGCCACGCCTTGAGATTTCAAACCAATATAGGGTTAACTAGGCAACAAAAATTTGTAGATCATAGGGAGGAAACGATATGTAACAACCCATTCCACTCAAGCGGACAGTCGATTCAAACGACAAAAGTGCAATGACCCGACCCACTTTGCTCAGCGAGAAGACTCGTTTGAGGCAAAAGATTTTCCAACTTGGCCCTTCAGGAGTTCCGGCTTAGGCTTTCAGAGGCTCGCTCGACCGAGGCGAATCATCGCTAAGCTGGGTGGCTATGATGAACTTGTCTTTGCTTAGCCAACACAATTAAAATATGGATGATACATGCTAGTTGCTAGGTGAATCACCCCCTGCATGCTAATAAAGAATACAACGCACCTAGCTAAGGGAATAATCCCAACTTGTATTGCTTGTGGTAAAACATAAAAATTAAACTTTGCTTATATATGGACCCTCGCATTGGTCCTTTTGCCTTGTGCAACTAGACCCCGCTATGCCTCGAGTAGAACGATATATATATACTCTTTGCAGTGCACTGTTCACTTGCTTACAATGCACGTGCCATAGATAATATCGCTCGATATGTCCCTTTACGGTTTCACTCCTCGCTTTACCCTAGACCGTGCCAACGTAAATGTCTATGTTTTCATAAAAATGCATGCTTGCCTGCTTATATGTTAACTTGTACTCGTTTCCTCATCTCAATGTTTGCCACACAAAATTATACCACAATCGAGTAACGTTATCCGTATCGTGCATGCATTTAGTTAGCCATAATACTATCGAATAGTCCTTTTGTGTAATATGAACCTGCAAGTATCCGGGACCGTTAGGTCGCCAAGGCAATCCCCGAACCAGGGGAATGCATCAAGGCAAGTGGAACACTGAACGAGAATCATGTGAAGTTTACATCTGAACAAGAATCATGTGTAGCAAATCAAGAATCATAGCTCGTGGAGCAATACTCGTTCAGAACAAAAATCATGGATTGTCTTGTCAAGTTGTGTAAATTTGGAATGACCCAAGACTTGCATATCACAGACAACTTAAAAACAAGGGAGATCTTCGGATCTCGTTCCACGGACGGTCACCGGGGCACCGGGGCTGATCTGATCCTGATGGAACATACTGTATAACAGGATGGCATGTGCGCTTCATGCTGCACCATTCTCGCTAGTGGGTCTACTGTACTGGCGGGATGGCTTGCAGCGCACCCTGTACTTTTGTAGCTTTCCATTCTCGTCAATGGCCCGGGGTCTACTGTATTGGCGGGATGGCTTGCAGCGCACCCTGTACTTTCGTTGCTTTCTATTCTCGCCAATGGCCCATCCTTTATGGCTATGCCAGCGACTCCTGTTCATATAGATAAGTCATCATCGCTTAGCGGCAATCCGTGTGCGAGTAATTGCATCGCATCCAGTAAATTGAAACACCTGAACGATCATGAGTATAACACACATGTACATATGGAGCACTTGAACACCTTATGCAACACACCTGATAATCTGAGTAACTCGTGCATCTGAAAACATAATCTCGCTCACGACACTTGTGTTTGCTTATGCAACTGCCCCTGGATTTTAATATACATGCTCGTGCTTGATTTAACTTGGTTTACCTTGGACAGGAAAGGACGAATGGTAAGTTGGTAAGTCTCGCCGTGTTCCTTTATATCACACGACACACTGCCATACGAGTTAGGCTATTCATCATTGCCATGAAACTGATCCTAAGGCAAGAATAGAAAGATAACTTAATAGATGTGTCATGCCCCGATCTCCCGCAGGCTAATCGGCCGTCCCCGCTAGGCGGGAATCACCCTCGCCAGCGCTCCCGCGGGACGATCGCTTCGACCCATCCGGGCGTGATGCCGCACGAGCGTGATCCACGCCCGTGCAAGGCTGTGAATCATTGGCTGGCGGTAAGAGTTCTAAGCCACAGAGTCGCACAGATTGTCCAAGTGTAGCGGAGTCATGAACGCATAAGCGATCGGTAACAGGTTCACTGAGTTGACAATATAGCGGAAGCATTGAAACACAAGTTTTAAGTAAAACAACTCTTTATTGATATGAACAAGTGTTACAGGCGGCGTATAGCCGAGATTACAAGTCGCTCGAGCCTCTCTCACTGAAACAGTAAAAGCGTGCCAAGTGGCCACAATTTTGGAATGATTGTACAGGCGATGATCAGGCGATGTTCAGGCGATGTTCACAACATTATGTCTTGTATATGTGCTTCCGCTCCGGACGCACCGTTGCTTCGGAGTGATCACCACACCTTAGCACGCACGAAGGAGGCATCCGCACCGAACGAGGTTTTCCCGTACCCTGCATACAAACTGGTGGATTATCAGTACATTGAATGCACTGGTGGGGAAGTTACTCGCCCGCTCGATAAATCCAAACACGTAATACAAGTTCCGTGCACAACTATTTAGTTGTCTTTCTAGTTGCCTTAGGATCAGTTTCATGCAAGATTTGAATAGCCTAACACGTGTGGCAGTACGCCGTGCAACATGGGAGGAAACACGGCGAGACTTACCCTTTGGCCTTCCCTGTCCAAGGCAAACATTATAAATTCAAGCACGGACAAGTATAACATTCAGGAGGAATATCATATGCAAACATGAGGGTCGTTATAACATGATCGTTCAGGTGTTCAGTCATTTCTTGATGCGATACAATGACTCGCACGCGGATAGCCGCTAAGCGAGGATGACTTTAATCTTTCGTTTTACCAGCAAGCATGCAACAAGCTAAATACAAGGCGATCACTGGCGTATGCCATAATGGATGGTATAGTCTTTGACGAGAATGGTGTGCAACAAAAGTACAAGAGGCACTGCAAACCATTCCACCAAGAACAAGAGACAAACAATTGGTCTCGCCCGGACCGGTCGATGCCAGTGCCCCAGCATCGCCCGCTAGACCGACCCTGTGCACAAGTTGTCCGTGATCGAACGACGTCTCGGGTAAGTTATCCATTTACATGGTTGGGGAAACAAGCGTACAAGACAAGAGTACAAGACAAGAGGCATGCTGTTGAGGCAACAATAGTACAAGACAAGATGCATTGCCTGATTATATCCGCCCGGAGGCTACGTTAACAATCATTCGCCCGAAGGCTACGTGAGTACAAGACAAGCAGTATTACATGATTCATTTTGCTTAGTGAATGTCTTTTGCCTTGATGCAATTCTCCTAAGGCGGATATTGCCTCGGTGACCTAGCGGTCCCGGATACTTGTAGGTTTATTCAGGCACGGAACGACTATTTAGTAGTGTTCCGAGTTTGGATGAAACAAGGCAACAAACAAGCAGACAAGCATGCGTTTCTAAGGAACGTAAGAAGACACGTTGCTCGGACCCGAAGGTAAGCCGAGAGTTATATCGTTAAGGGACTTAGCATGCGAGGGTCTGAATATAAGCAGTATTTCAATTTCCATGTTCTAGCATAAGCAATACAAGTTGGGATTATTCCTTTAGCTAGGTGCGTTGGATTCATTAGCATGCAGGGGGTGATTCACCTAGCGACTAGCATGAATATTCCACATTTTATGTGTGCTGGCTAAGCAAAGACAAGTTTACCGTAGCCACCCACCTTAGCGATGATTCGCCCCGGTAGAGCGATACGCCAAGCGAGCCTCTGAAAGTCTAAGCTGGATTCTTGTAGGGACAAGTCGGGATATCCTTTGCTTCTTGTTTGAGGCAAGGCGGGTCGGGACAGTTGCACTTTTGCCGTTTGAGTTGGCAGTCCGCTTGAGCGGAACGGGGTGTTACATCCTACCCAACTCAGAAAAAGTCTCGTCCTCGAGACTTACTGAGGACAAGCAGTAATCTAGGGTTGAGGCAATCCTAGACAAGTCGTTGTACTTGTTAATTTGGATATTCACTTGCACAAGCATCGAAATCAGCATATCGCTTAGACTGGATCGTGCGCACTTTCGAAGGGCCCCTCTAGCGTGAACACGTCAACCAGCTTAGTGATAGCGAAGTCTTAGCACTCGAGTTTCACCCTTTTCTTAAGTCTTGGGTGGTGCACAAGTTCAAGGCGTCCCTCGAATAGATGCATTCAACCAAACTTAGAGTTAGTGAAATCGGACAAGCTACTAGCGATACTCTCAAGGGTTCGCACAGGTTGGCACAAAGGCCACTCACAGCACAACAGTATACAAGCAAGCATATCATTCAAAACGCATTTTGAAAGTACTTAGACTTATTGTTGGAACATCCCATCGAGGCATTGAGAGAGAGCGTGCACATAACCCACGAACGAGCTTTCGAAACAGAGATATCAAATCGAAGTCCAAAGGCGTAGAAGCCAAGCTCTGATACCAACATGTCACGCCCCGATCTCCCGCAGGCTAATCGCCCGTCCCCGCTAGGCGGGAAACACCCTCGCCAGCGCTCCCGCGGGACGATCGCTTTAACCCATCCGGGCGTGATGCCGCACGAGCGTGATCTACGCCCGTGCAAGGCTGTGAATCATTGGCTGGCGGTAAGAGTTCTAAGCCACAGAGGCGCACAGATTGTCCGAGTGCAGCGGAGTCATGAACGCATAGGCGATCGGTAACAGGTTCACTGAGTTGACAATATAGCG
The DNA here is from genome assembly GCA_036927795.1 of Iris macrosiphon. Taxonomy (NCBI): domain Eukaryota; kingdom Viridiplantae; phylum Streptophyta; class Magnoliopsida; order Asparagales; family Iridaceae; genus Iris; species Iris macrosiphon. The sequence goes on along the minus strand of JAYESA010000012.1, from coordinate 175,885,595 downwards.
GAAGCATTGAAACACAAGTTTGAAGTAAAACAACTCTTTATTGATATGAACAAGTGTTACATGCGGCGTATAGCCGAGATTACAAGTCGCTCGAGCCTCTCTCACTGAAGCAGTAAAAGCGTGCCAAGTGGCCACAATTGTGGAATGATTGTACAGGCGATGATCAGGCGATGTTCAGGCGATGTTCACAACATTATGTCTTGTATATGTGCTTCCGCTCCGGACGCACCGTTGCTTCGGAGTGATCACCACACCTTAGCACGCACGAAGGAGGCATCCGCACCGAACGAGGTTTTCCCGCACCCTGCATACAAACTGGTGGATTATCAGTACATTGAATGCACTGGTGGGGAAGCTACTCGCCCGCTCGACAAATCCAAACACGTAATACAAGTTCCGTGCACAACTATTTAGTTGTCTTTCTAGTTGCCTTAGGATCAGTTTCATGCAAGATTTGAATAGCCTAACACGTGTGGCAGTGCGCAGTGCAACATGGGAGGAAACACGGTGAGACTTACCCTTTGGCCTTCCCTGTCCAAGGCAAACATTATAAATTCAAGCACGGGCAAGTATAACATTCAGGAGGCATAGCATATGCAAACACGAGGGTCGTTATAACATGATTGTTCAGGTGTTCAGTCATTTCTTGATGCGATACAATGACTCGCACGCGGATAGCCGCTAAGCGAGGATGACTTATTATCTTTCGTTTTACCAGCAAGCATGCAACAAGCTAAATACAAGGCGATCACTGGCGTATGCCATAATGGACGGTATAGTCTTTGACGAGAATGGTGTGCAACGAAAGTACAAGAGGCGCTGCAAACCATTCCGCCAAGAACAAGAGACTAAAACAATTGGTCTCGCCCGGACCGGTCGATGCCAGTGCCCCAGCATCGCCCGCTAGACCGACCCTGTGCACAAGTTGTCCGTGATCGAACGGCGTCTCGGGTAAGTTATCCATTTACATGGTTGGGGCAACAAGCGTACAAGACAAGAGTACAAGATAAGAGGCATGCTGTTGAGGCAACAATAGTACAAGACAAGATGCATTGCCTGATTATATCCGTCCGGAGGCTACGTTAACAATCATTCGCCCGAAGGCTACATGAGTACAAGACAAGCAGTATTACATGATTCATTTTGCTCAGTGAATGTCTTTTGCCTTGATGCAATTCTCCTAGGGCAGAGATTGCCTCGGTGACCTAGCGGTCCCGGATACTTGCAGGTTTATTCAGGCACGGAACGACTACTTGGTAGTATTTCGGGTTTGGATGAAACAAGGTAACAAACAAGCAGACAAGCATGCGTTTCTAAGGAACGTAAGCAGACACGTTGCTCGGACCCGAAGGTAAGCCGAGAGTTATATCGTTAAGGGACTTAGCATGCGAGGGTCTGAATATAAGCAGTATTTCAATTTCCATATTCTAGCATAAGCAATACAAGTTGGGATTATTCCCTTAGCTAGGTGCGTTGGATTCATTAGCATACAGGGGGTGATTCACCTAGCGACTAGCATGAATATTCCACATTTTATGTGTGCTGGCTAAGCAAAGACAAGTTCACCGTAGCCACCCACCTTAGCGATGATTCGCCTCGGTAGAGCGATACGCCAAGCGAGCCTCTGAAAGTCTAAGCTGGATTCTTGTAGGGACAAGTCGGGATATCCTTTGCTTCTTGTTTGAGGCAAGGCGGGTCGGGACAGTTGCACTTTTGCCGTTTGAGTCGGCAGTCCGCTTGAGCGGAACGGGGTGTTACAAGATGTGCACGAAACCTATATAATGTGTTTAGATTTATCGAGCGGACGAGAAGCCTCCCCACCAGTGCATTCATGTACTGATAACCCACCAGATTGCTTGCAGGGTACGAAAGAACCTCGTTCGGTGCGGATACCCCCTTCGTGCATGCTAAGGCATGAAGTTCACTCTGAAGCCTTGGAACATTGCGTTCGAAACTGAAGCACATATACAAGACATAATGTTGGAACATCGCCTATGTATTATTCCACAAATATAGCCACTTAGCACGCTTTTACGGTTTCAAAGAGAGAGAGAGAGAGAGGCTTGAACGATTTGTAATCTCGGCCAAGCGCCGCCTGTAACACTAGTTCATATCAATAAAGAGTTTTCTTTACTTCTATACTTGTATTATTCAATGCTTCCGCTATTGACGACTCTGTGAACTTGTTACCAATCGCCTATGCGTTCATAATTCTGCTGCACTCGAATAATCTGTGCGACTCTGTGGCTTAGACCTTTTACCGCTTGTTCATATCACGGCCTTGCACGGGCGCGGCTTACGCTCGTGGGACATCACGCCCAGATGGGTCAAGCGATAGTTCCGCGGGAGCGCTGGCGCGGTGATTCGTGCCTAGCGGGGATGGCCGATTTGCCTGCGGGAGATCGGGGCATGACATAATGGTATCCGAGCATGGCTATGAGCCTTTGGACTATATTTCGATTATTTTATTTTCGAAAGCTCGTTCGTGGGTTATGTGCATACGTTCTCTCTCAATGTCCCATCGGAATGTTCCAAACAATAAGTCTAAATACTTTCAAAAAGTGCATGTAAATGATGTGATTGCTTGTACAAAATTGTGATGCGAAGGCCTTTGTGCCGACCTGTGTTTGGCTTGGTTGGAATATACTCGTACTAGAATTGCAAGTTATGTGCAAACCCGAACGCCTATACATGATTATCCAACTAGTTAGTATGCCGGATAGGATATCGTTCAAACGGTTAGCTATGCACTCAGCCTTTCAGCTAAGTTGTGTAGAGTATCGCGCGCCAAGACCCTTTGGTTCAAGCTAGTTTGCAACGAGATTGGGATATCGTTCAGATAAGATGGACAAGACAGACTTAGAATGACAACCGTTAGAACATTATCAGATTTATCGCTTAGGCGAATATAGAGAATCGTGCTTGGATTTTGGAAAATAGCTCGAATGATATTTCGTGTCGGAAGATACAAATTAATATGGTTTACTTGGATGACTATCAACAGGAATATATATGAGACTAAGATTTTTTCAGGCGATACCTAAGTATCGTGCAGGAAATTCTAACAAACGACTTGGTGAATATGCTAGCGATTGATGCGAATATCGATTGAGGATTTAATTGGGTGACTCGATTCCGAGTGGTGTATGGATCATTTAGAAATATTTAAACGGATTCATAGGTCTCGTGCGATAGTTGGATGGAACGATTTTGATAATGTCTTGAATAAATGCTAAGGCTCATATCGATTAGGGTTTCAGGGAATGAAAATCGATATTTTGGTTAAGGAAAACTTGTTGAAAACTTGGTGGATCATACGAGCGATTTCGGATTGAGACAAACGGATTGAAACTTGAATACAATATCGCTTGAATAGAAGTTAGCCAAAAAATAAATATTGTGTTTCGATGAAAGATATAAGCGATAACGGATTTGACCTGGAGTTTAGAAGAATGATCTTGAATCTAGTTCAAAACGATAACCTTCAAAATCATTCCCAACGAGAACGATTATCCTGCGGGAGCGTCGGCGTGGTGATTTCACATACGGCGGGGATGAACGAACTCATGGGAACATGTTTCGGTGATTATTCCCAACAAACTCGATGAATGGAACGTATCAAAAGATGGAATAGACTTTGGCTTGGATAATTGAAACTTAGTTGCTTGAAGAATGCTAGATGTAGACTATGGATTTACCGAACGGTAACATTGAAGTTGGATAATTTTACTAGATGAATTATAATCACTACATGAACAGACTTGACTTGAGAGATTTTATATATAAGTTGGATGAAGCAAAATGAAATGATAAGGTGTATCGATCGTTTTGATGAAAACCATATTGTTTGATATTCTTGTCTTGTGCGAACGTAACTCTATGCTCGTACATGCGTCACGTTCGGATTATGATGATTATCCAACGGGAGCGTTGGCATGGTAATCTCACGTCCAACGAGGGTGATCAAACTTGCGGGAGACCGGAGCGTGACAACTGATAGATCGTATTGAATTTTGGTTTGACACGATAAGACAAGTTTGGGAATGCAAGTGAATCAAAAGTATTTGATTGATATGTTAACCTAGAACATGGAGTAAATCACGCTTGATGGTTTCATGAACGGATACATGAATCTGGTTGGATGACTTGGAGTTATAAACAAAAAGGTTTAGAATTGAATCTTGGCTTGATTGTCTAGGCTTAGAAATAAATATATGGATTCTATCAAAACATGTTTGGAGAGATAGACTATGCAGATTGCTAGGCTTGTCCTGCAACTTGGATATATCATGGATTGCCTGAAAGAACTAGACCCCCCCGTATAAATGAACGTGCTAATAAGAGTAGGATGGTCTGTGCTCGATGTTTAGAAATCTCAGTGAAACGAGATTGGGTAGAATAGCCTGTGCAAACGAATAATGGTTTGACCTTAGGATTTGGGACGAGCATCGTGCGACAAATTTGCACGATGAATCGTGTGCTTGAACTTGTGCGTATGACCTTGTGAGCTGACCTAGTAATTAGGCAGACGACCCTGTGTCGAGTGAAGGACTTATGTAACCAACTTTAGAACATTGCTTGAACGAAGCCATAGAACTGGGGCAGCAAGACTTAGAGTTAGACTGGGAAATGTAACGTGTGCTATGTTTGACCCAAACGGATGGACGCTAGTAGGTAAATTGGATAGATCGTGCTTAACGGTAGTGCAAATACTTGATTTGAATTGGAATGAAAATGACTTAGATTTTTATTGACCTTGTTGGAAGTATCATCGTGATTCATAAAAACGAGAACCCTTGAGATTTTCGCAAGTAGCTTGTCCGATTTCACTATCTCTAAGTTTGGTTGAATGCATATGTTTGAGGGACACCTTGAACGTATGCACGATTCAAGACTCAATGATATGTGAAACTCGAGTACTAAGACTTCGCTATCGCTAAGTTGGTTCACATGCATATGTTTGAAGGACGCTTTGAATATGTGCACGATCCAGACTCGCGATATGCTGATCTCGAATGCTAAGTGCAAGTGAAAATGTTAGACTCGACTGAACAAGTATAACGACTTGTATAAGTTTAACTCAGCCTTAGATCATTTTTCACGATGGATTGTAACGTAGCCCGCGCGTTAACCAATATGTTCCGTGCTAAGGCATAAATGAGACCGACCCAGCATATACATGACACGGTATAAGGAACGAGTAGGAGATTGTGTTCGAACAAATTTAGTGGTACCGATTGATATGCTTGGGATATATTCGATAGTGCGATTGAACGTCTTGTGCTCAGGAAGTTTCGAGGACGAGACTTTTTCTGAGTGGTATATAATGTAACGACCCGTTCCGCTCAAGCGGACAACCGATTCAAATGACAAAAGTGCAACGACCCGACCCACTTTGCTCAGGGAGAAGACTCGTTTGAGGCAAAGGATTTCCCGACTTGGCCCTTCAGGAGTTCCGGCTTAGGCTTTCAGAGGCTTGCTCGGAGTATAGCTCGACCGAGGCAAATCATCGCTAAGGTGGGTGGCTACGATAAACTTGTCTTTGCTTAGCCAGCATACTTAAAATATGGACGATACATGCTAGTCGCTAAGTGAATCACCCCCTGCATGCTAAAAAAGAATACAACGCACCTAACTAAGGGAATAATTCTAACTTGTATTGCTTGTGTTAGAACATGAAAATTAAACTTTGCTTATATATGGACCCTCGCATTTCTCCCTTTTCCTTGTGCAACTAGACCCCGCTATGCCTCGAGTATAACTATATATATATACTCTTCGCAGTGCACTGTTCACTTGCTTACACTGTACGTCCCATATATAATGTCACTCGGTATGTCCCTTTACGGTTTCACTCCTCGCTTTACCCTAGACCGTGCCAACGTAAATGCTTATGTTTTCATAAAAATGCATGCTTGCCTGCTTATATGTTAACTTGTACTCGTTGCCTCGTCTCAATGTTTGCCATACGAAATTATGCCACAATCGAGTAACATTATTCGTATCGTGCATGCATTTAGTTAGCCATAAGACTATCGAATAGTCCTTCTATGCAATATAAACCTGCAAGTATCCGGGATCGTTAGGTCGCCAAGGCAATCCCCGAACCAGGGGAATGCATCAAGGCAAGTGGAACACTGAACGAGAATCATGTCAAGTTTACATCTGAATAAGAATCATGTCTAGCAAATCAAGAATCATAGCTCGTGGAACAATACTCGTTCAGAACAAAAATCATGGATTGTCTTGTCAAGTTGTGTGAATTTGGAATGACCCAAGACTTTCATGTCGTGGACAACTTGAAAACAAAGGGGATCTTCGGATCTCGTTCCATGGACGGTCACCGGGGCACTGGGGCCGATCCTATCCGGATGGAACATATTGTATAGCAGGATGGCGTGTGCTCTTCACGCTGCACCATTCTCGCAAGTGGGTCTACTATATTGACGGGATGGCTTGCAGCGCATCATGTACTTTCGTTACTTTCCATTCTCGTCAATGGCCTGGGGTCTACTGTATTGGCGGGATGGCTTACAGCGCACCCTGTACTTTCGTTGCTTTCCATTCTCGTCAATTGTCCGTCCTTTATGGCTATGCCAGCGACTCCTATTCATATAGATAAGTCATCCTCGCTTAGCGGCAATCCGCGTGCAAGTCATTGCATCGCATCCAGTAAATTGAAACACCTGAACAATCATGAGTATAACACACATGTACATATGGAGCACTTGAACATCTTATGCAACATACCTGATAATTCGAGTAACTCGTGCATCCGAAAATATAACCTCGCTCACGACACTTGTGTTTGCTTATGCAACTGCCCCTGGATTTTAATATACATGCCCGTGCTTGATTTAACTTGGTTTGCCTTGGACAGGGAAGGACGGATGGTAAGTTGGTAAGTCTCACCATATTTCTTTATATCGCACGGCGTACTGCCACATGAGTTAGGATATTCATCATTGCCAAAAAACTGATCCTAAGGCAAGAATTGTAAGCCCCTGATTTTTCAAAAATATTAAAATTGGGATTTTTCACAATTTTCTAGAATTTTCTGGGAATTTTCTGTAATTAAAATCAGGGTTTTGAATTATTACAAAATTTTTAATTGATAATAAATAATATTAAAATATTATGAAAATAATATTTTTGGGTGTAAAATGAAAAATTGGACTTAGGGTAATTTTTCTGGATTTTTCTGGGCCTCAGACCTATTTTTAAATGCCTAAAAACTAATTTTTAATAATTGTTTAATTTACTATTATTATTATTATTATTATTATTATTATTTATTATATTACTTATTTATTTTTTTGTTTCTGGGCCGGCCCGGCCCAGTGGGCCGAAGCCCAGCCCAGCCCAGTCCCCCGCCTATCGGGTTGGGTCGGGTCAGCCAACCCGACCCGCCCGCAACCCCCAACCCGCCAACCGCACGACCGAGCCCCCGCCTCCGCGTCGCGCGCCGCCTCCGCCGCGCCCTCCCCGCACCGGCCGCCCCCGCTCGCCCGCCACGTCCTCCGCCTTCCTCGGCCACCAGCCCCTCTCCTCCGCCCTATATAAAACCCCTAGCCACCCTCTTCTCCGGCCTACCCCGACCACGAACCGCCGACCTAGCCACCGTGCCGCCCCGCCGATCCTCCGCTCCGCCGTCTCCTCCCCCGAAGCACCGTCCCCCAGCCACCCTCGCCACCGGACGCCGCCGCAGCAGCGGCAAGGAACAGCTTCAGCCGCAGCAGCAGCAAGCAGCTCCCCACCGCCGCCAGCGGCCGCCCTGAGCCGCCGCTCCGCCCGTGGACGCCGCGCCGCCCCTCGGCGAGCCGTCCCCCGCCCTCGCCGGCCGCCCAGCAGCCGCCCTCCGCCTTCCACGGTCGTTTTCCTCTCGGAACCCTAACCCTAGCCCTAATTCTCAGATTCGTGTCGGCGTGTCGGACACGACACGGACACGAGAATATCCGGTTTTTCGAGCCTCTTCAGGTACTCGTATCTTGCACCCTGTATCTCCGTTTTCAATTCCGTAAATTGCGTTGGGAAGCCTGTATGACCCTCTCGGTGTCCGGACAAACTGTTCGGGACATCGCGTCCTGTGGTGATCGCACACCGCGATCCAAAAACAGGAAAAACCAGACCCTGTTTTACCCCGGAACTGAGTCCGCCCCGCCAAACGGGATGACTTGGTCGCGTGCGGTCTTCACAGATACGTACGCATCGTCGATACGGACGTGTGAGTTTTCGTGGAAGCTGATTCGGGTGTGCGTGCACACTGGAATCAACGCGTATCCGCGGACATCGCCCCGTATCCGCCTTTTCGGCAATTCGCCCTAACTTCGTGTACACTCGTCAGATCGAGACGAAACTTGCGCCATCGGACTCGTAGCGATACGTTGGTCCTGTGGGTCAAGTTTGGTTCGATTCTGAGAACGTTGACGAAATCGCGTGTCGTGGGCCCCACAGGCCCCGCTCGACGGGCGATTTTGTGTTCGGCTCATCGGAATCCAAATCTGGAAGTTCCGTTGGGTTCGTATCAGCGTTCCTGACCTGTTGACACTAAGTTTGGTGAATTTGGAGACCTTTGACCCGGACACGTTTTTCGGTGCAAAGCGGGCCCAACGGCGGACCCCGTTTTGACCCGAAATTACCGTTTTTGCCCTTGTCTCCAAATTGGACCCAAGGACAGGCGTTTCTAGCTATTTGATATCTTCTGAGCATGATGGTAATGTCTATTTCAGCTTTTGGACTCATCTCTGGAACTTCCCCTAGAACAATTAATCAGATCCAAACAACAGGCAAGTACTTGCACTTCAAGTTAATCTTTATATTGTGATAATTAATTTTCTGCTCTGCTAGTACCCTTGCTGATTACACGTAGTGTTAGAATACTGTATTTCATGTCTGGAATACGGGATTTCATGTCTTGCTTTCGTGTCGGGTGGGAGAATACTAGGAGGCATGTAGTTTACCCTTCCCCAGGTCCAGATACTAGCTGTTGGTACGCGACTGTACCATCAGCCTTATACTTGATTGTTCCAGACACTAGTCGTCTATGACGGCCTTATTAGCCTTATAAACCCCTACATGCCAACTATGTATTCTAAAACAAACACAAGTTCACACAGATAGTCTCTAGTCTTGTTACATTTCTTGCTGACTGTTGTAGTTTCATTTTCTGTCTCATTTATTTCCTGCTTTTCTCATATTCCTGTTTACAGCATTAACTCTGAGATATTGATGTTCTCTTATGCAATTTCCTCAACAATGATACTCAATTTAATTGTCATAAATGTTTAGTTTAATCTTGTTGTGCACTGTGTACTTTGCTCCTTTCCTGACTGGATCCGTTGTTTAGGTGATGATGAGAACCTTGCCCCCACCTATTATTGGCCATTATGAGTTAGCAGGTGACACATATGAGGAGCCAGTTCCCACCCAGGAGGCTACTTCTGTGGATCAGTTAGCTGTATCTACTTATTCATTTCCTTTCAGCATATACTCGGGTTTGTCCCCGATTTATCTTCTGGCTTTGTATTAACTGTGGATTTGATTGTCACAGATTAAATATTATGAAATCCAAGCATTCTTATTCCTGTGATTATCTTTGCCTGTTTATTATTGTGGATGAGATAGTTAGTTATTGATCCCAGGAAATGACCTAGACAGCGTACTACCGCCGATTCTGCGGCGTAGGCTGGACGTGCCCACGCACTCGTGCCCGAATATCCGGGTGCGGGTCGTGACAAGAATAGAAAGATAACTTAATAGATGTGCACGGAACCTATATAACATGTTTGGATTTGTCGAGCGGGCGAGAAGCCTCCCCACCAGTGCATTCATGTACTGATAACCCACCAGATTGCTTGCAGGGTGCAGGAGAACCTCGTTCGGTGCGGATACCCGCTTCGTGCGTGCTAAGACGTGGAGTTCACTCTGAAGCCTTGGAACGTTGCGTCCGGAACTGAAGCACATATACAAGACATAATGTTGGAACATCGCTAATGTATCATTCCATAAATATAGCCACTTGGTACGCTTTTACGGTTTCAGAGAGAGAGAGAGAGAGAGGCTTGAGCAATTTATAATCTCGGCCAAGCGCCGCCTGTAACACTAGTTCATATCAATAAAGAGTTTTCTTTACTTCTATACTTGTATTATTCAATGCTTCCGCTATTGACGACTCTGTGAACTTGTTACCAATCGCCTATGCGTTCATAATTCTGCTGCACTCGGATAATCTGTGCGACTCTGTGGCTTAGACCTCTTACCGCTTGTTCATATCACGGCCTTGCACCGGCGCGGCTTACGCTCGTGCGACATCACGCCCAGATGAGTCAAGCGATCGTTCCGCGGGAGCGTTGGCGCGGTGATTCGTGCCTAGCGGGGACGGCCGATTTTCCTGCGGGAGATCGGGGTGTGACACGATATTCCGAGATTATGCCAACGAACCTTCCCACCAGAGATTTATTCTTGTGCTTTGGGTTTGCCACCACAGATACTGTATATCATCTGCCTTAGTGGAGTGCATTATCTGACTTATTATAAATATGCCGAGCCATTGTCTCGCTATAGGAACACTGGAACCGCTAATACCGTGATCTAGTGCAGTGGCCCTATGGGGAACTGGTATAATTCGTGAAGTGCGTGTATAATAATTTATTTGGCTCGGTTAGCCCATGTTCGGCAATGTCTTGATCCGAGGATACCTATTATGCATTATTTATGAGATAGCCTCAGACTCAACAATAGCAAGCCGTACAAGTGATTGGCCATTATATAACTTGAACTTGGTTGTGATTGTATTATTCTGTTAGTAGTATAGGGACATGGACTATCATAGTGTAATGGTTCAACCATTTTTCTTGTTTGGTTGTAGGGTTGGGCCATTGTGCTATGATAGCTTGTAGACCAAAATTATGACACAATATATATATATATATATATATATATATATATATATATATATATATATATATATATATATATATATATATATTGCTTGGGTTTTCGTTTCTCCATTTCGTGTCTTATTTGTGGTACTTGTTATTTGGGGTCTAACCACACTGGTTTTGCATGGCCAGGTTTTGCGCCAGCACCCGAGGATTCAACATACTATCCCCCGACTCATGTTGCGCACCCGGAACATGGCCTTGGAGGATAACGAGTGGATTTTTTTTCTTCCCTGCTAGTCATTGTATATTTTATCTTTTTGACGTTTAGCCACCGACACCTATTAGCCGGCAAGTCTGGACATTTAATTCCTTACATGATTGTATAAATCAGACTACAACTGATCATTGTCATGTACTTTTGTTACTCTACCAGCTTCTTATTTTGTACAACTAGTCTCCGGAACATTTTGAGAAAGCGTTTTGGGACGCCTTTCTGCTTTATCATGTATGTTTTATAATTGTTGTTCTTGTTTGATTGATTGAGACATACATGTTCGTGTGACCCTAAGTGACTTGATTGTAGTATGCACCCCCTTGTCTAGTTACAGCCGTGATCGCCGTACGACGTACAATACCTTGTACGGGGTAGTTGGCAATGTCCGTCTCCGTATTCCGATATTGGAATGTGACAACAAGCATTCAACAATTCGACCGGGACAAGATACATCTGACGATACACGATTCCTATGAAGTCTTCATCGAAACTGCCACCATGAGGGTTCTGTGGCTGTTAAGATCAGGATAGAAGTAAACAACAATATCACAAGTCTTATTCTCGATTGGTCGTGACAAAACTAAATAACACAAGTCACACAACTCCCACTATGCAAAACTAAATAACCCTTACATATTTTTATTTAGTTTTAAGGTCTCGTATAATATTAAAAATTTGAATTTTTGTCTCCATTTGGACGGTCAGCCAAGTCCACTATTATGATAAGATCCAAATTATATTATGCACAATGTATATGAAAATCTAAATTAAAATATCTAATATCATACAAGATCTTAAAACTAAATAACCCTACAACCTATGACATTTTAACTTTTTATATTGCTCCGAAATTCGGTTTAAATTGTGCCAAGTGGGACCTAATATATGTACCTAATATATGTACAAATGTCAAAGTTCTCTCCGTATATCAATTAGATGTAGTTGTCAGTAGATATTGACAGATTAGTACATGTTATAATGTAACCTTAAAATATCAAAGTGTCTTCCTATCTAGAATAGATCAGCAAGAATATAATAGATATCATAGTACATACTAATGTATGTATTAATATTTTTCTGCCACCATGATGTTGATGTGTTTGGTACTAAATTACGTACATAAATTAGTTTATTGCAATGAATAATTTGGCTTGGAAAATAAATGAAAGGGACTTACTGTGGTCCCTACATTGGAGAGCTAGACATCCATGTTGAACTAGACTACGTTCTTCATCTCTATATCATACTTTAATTAGTATAAATTAAGTATTCTCTTGTATTTGTTTCCTTGGATGTGTATAGCCCATATTTTTTTGGGATCAAATGTCTACGAGCATGTTCATAATTTTCTATCGAACTCAAGTTACCCTTATGGTTACCGATGAGAGATATATGATTATGGCTGGGTGACGGAAGATCAGTAGATCGAACAACGAGAACGTATTATTACTTCCATTATTAATGATGAGAGTTGGAAGGACAGTGGGCCCACAAGACGTGCACCGCAGCATGCGTAAAATCTCGTACGAAATCCGGACCACATAAAAAAAAATGTTCATAATTTTCTTAACATCCCCCCCCCCTCCCCCGCACACACACACACACCACTCTCCTCCTCCTTTACTAATCACTAGTAATGTACACGTGCATGACACGTATGTAAAAAAAATATTGTAAAAAAATAAACATAAATTTATTAAAAAAAAATTATTTCCAAGAATTGAACTTAAGCAATAAAAGAAAATGCCTCATACCTTAACCATTTGAGTTAGAGTTATTTAGATATAAATATATCATATTAGGTAGTTAAATACGTTAAGTTTTTTTAAAAATAATTAGTGGAGTATTTAGATAGTTATTTAATTATATTCTTATTAAAATTTTAATTTATTTAAATGATAATATACATGCGGATTAAACGGCTCATTTTAAAGATGTTTCTAAGCCGCATTATAATGATAGAGATTAATGAAGTATTTAGGTAGTTATTTAGTTATCTTCCTATTATTTTTTAAAATTTATTTAAATGATGATATATATACGACTTAGATGGCTCATTTTTGAGTCGTTTCTAAGTCATATTATAATAGTAGAGATAATTCTCTTTCTCTCCATTTTAAAATTAATTACTAAAATCCTTCTATTTCATACATTTAGCAAGTATTATTTTATTTATCACCCATTATTTAACACTAAATAGTTATAATTAGTAAATAGGAGATAAATACAAATAACACTTTTTTTTAATCTTGTTGGTAGGTTGACATGGACAAATCCAGCAAGCTTAGTGACTGGGGATTGAAAAAAAAAGTGAATGAAAACTTGAAGGAATTTTTTTTTTCTTTTTTTTTCCAAATATGTATGAGAAGATTTGAACTCAAAACCTACAAAACATAATCAAAACTAAGCTACTTTACCAGTAAAGTAGACTTTAACATCTGTATAATAAATGAATTAGTGTTTTTTTAAAAAAATAATAAAACAAAATAAAGAAGTGCCAAGATTAAAGTATAGAGAGGGGTAAAATCAAGATCCTTCCCATTGAATTAAAATTATACATTTAATTTATACTAAACTACTATTTAGATTATATTGAATTTTAAAATACAGACTATATTATACTCAAATTTTAACTCAATTAATTATATCCATAAAAATTTAGATTGTACTTATTGGTATGAATTTTTTATTATTCATAATTACAATAATTAGATTATAATGTTGAAATTTAAAATTTGAAAAAGTATTATTTTCAACATAATATTTAAATTGAAGATTTCAAAGAGATTCCATAAAATCATATATTGACATTAGTGAACAAAAATATATATTATACTAAGTAGTTACGGATGCACCTAATTATTTAAAGAAAAAGTGCCAATATATAATTTTATGAAAGATTTTTTATTACTTTATAATTTTTTATTTTTTTTCGAAAATCCATATCCATTGGGAGCTTGAGATCCCCCCACTGGCCACTGCTCTCCATGTACATACGATTATATAATGGTCAACATGCTCGGATGACTCTGAACCATTATTATTATTATTTTGAAAAAAAAAAGACTTATGTTAGTTGAGGAGTAAATTAATTTAAACATATTTGCACAATATATTAATATATTCAGCATGTTGTTAACATGTGAATTTTTAAAAAAAATAACAACACCAACAAACACAACATAAGTAATACTACTAATAATAATAAATAAAATTAGAATTGGAAAAAAAAATCTTAAAAAATAAGAAATTAAAATAACAAAATAAAACATTTTTTTTAGAAAACTTAAAGTTTTCGGTATCGCAATGACTTTTATTTGGGCTAATAGCTGGGCCTCGTTTCTGGGCCTTTTTCCCTCCAGACAATTGCAATCTTGTCTTAATAATAAACTGAATTTATGATAGGATTTCATCACTCGAGACATATTCATGAAATAGCACGACGAAAACATCAATTAGATATATATATGTATATAAAAAAAAATTTAATGTCCCAATCGTTCAGAGAGTAAAGAAAAAAAAAAAAAAATACAAGAAAGATTTACTAACAAAACTAAACACAGTGTTGAACGGAGGATAAACTTAAATAGTTTCAAAATAAATCTGAACAAAAGATTTCAACTAAAACAAGGAGCCTATATGGAAAATAACGTTAGAATATATGTTTCCTAAATTTTGAATGACAAATATTTTATTTACAAATTATGTTTTCAAACGGTGTAAATGTTAGGAACCAAACACGTTTTCCAAACCAGAGAGTACCTGTGAGAGAACTGATCAAAACGCACAAACCAAAAAACACCAAACACAAATCGGAGATACAAAAATTTTTACGTGGAAAATCCAGATAGGAAAAACCACGGGACGATTGGAGTCCAATCCTGAAGAACCTCCACTAATAGAATAAAGAGATTACACCCTCTACAAGCTCCTCACCGATCCAACACGGATCACCACAACTCTTTGGAACAGAAAATATATTACAACAACGAAGAAAAAAGACAATAAAAAATATTCCAAATTGATCTCCTTCTCCGAAACGGCCTCCAATCATTCTTTCTCCTCTCGAAAGTTCCAATGGCACTCTTGCCACATTTTTTCCTCTTTTTTTCCCTCTCATGTTGTTGTATATTGCATGAACTTTTATATAAACCCTTGCATGAATTAGGGTTTCCATATGAAAATTTATATATAGAAGCCAAAAATATTTATGGAAATTCAATTACATTCAATCATATATTTAATGAAAATCAAATCATAAATTAGCTTACCATAATTGAAAATCCAATTATATGGAAAGTTAATATATGAAAGATTCAATCATAAATATATAATTAAAGTCAAAGATAAAAATCCAATATAATATTTGCTTACCATAAATGTTCCAATATACGACGCTCGATGCACTTATCGAACTTTTTCGACACACGGATGACGCTCGTCGCACTCCGGGGTATTCTCCACATAGGTTGGGAACCCCACCAACTCCAACAAATCTTTCCCTTCACAACTATGTGGAGGGAGTCGTCATCCCGACGATCCGCCTGCAATACTCAAACTTTCTCCTTGGAAGAATCTTTGTGAACATGTCTGCTCCGTTGTCATCTGTATGAATCTTTTCAAGCGTCGCTTCCTTCTTTTCCACAACATCCCGTATCCATTGATATCGGATCTCAATGTGCTTGAACCGGCTATGAAATGTCTGGTTCTTCACAAGGTGAATAGCACTCTGACTATCGCAAAGCAAATGATACTTCTCATACTTTAGTCCAATTTTTTGCAACAACTTCTTCATCCACAACAACTCCTTGCAAGCCTCTGTCGCCGCAATATACTCTGCCTCTGTCGTCGATAAGGCAACACACTTCTGCAACCGCGACTGCCACGATACTACTCCACCAGCAAACATCATCACATAGTCTGAAGTCGATCGTCTCGTGTCTACATCTCCAGCCATATCGGCGTCGGTATACCCAACCAGCTTTGGCTCGTCACCACCCAAAATAAAGCATCCAATCGGCAGTGCCCTGAAGATATCGTAGAATTCACTTGATCCCACCCTAATGTACCCTTCCAGGATTGGAAGTATACCTGCTAATTGTGTCAACTGCGTGAGCAATGTCTGACCTCGTACACACCATAGTATACATGAGACTCCCCACAGCTGAGACATATGGAACCCGCTCCATATCTTTCTTCTTGTCCTCGGTAGATGGACACTGCTCCTCAGTGAACTTAAAGTGAGTCGCAAGGGGGTTACTTACTTTCTTCCACCCGTCCATCCTGAAATGCTGAATTACCCGGTGAATGTACTTCTTTTGGGACAAATATAGCAGCTTGGATTCTCTCTCTCAACTGATCTCCATCCCAAGAATAATCTTCGCTGTAGTGCCCCTTTCCCCTATTCGGGGAGCGCGGCTAAGAAATTCTTGGTATCGTTCGATCGAGACAGATTAAATCAATATCCTTTTCTCGTTATGGATTGGTTTCTTCGGAATCAGGTTCCACATTTAACGGATCATGCCTCAAGGAAGGACTCGGTGGCAGAGTCGAGAGGGACCTTTTTTTTGCGCTGGTTTCTTTGTCCGTTTTCAATGCCGTTTGGTTGCTTTTTTGTTGGTTTTATGACTTGCATTTTCTTGAACGGTTTTGATGGATTTTATTGCCTTCGTTCTTTGGATTTCACATTTTGTATCGAACCCTTGGAGACCGAAGAAGTAGATATTGATCATTTGTTGGTGCATGCAGGTGATCGTGTAGGCGACGCGCAAGCGGAGTCTTGAAGATATCCCATTTTCTCTCCTAATTCACCAACTTGTGAGTGGACTTACTCCCGAATTTGTGCCCTTCTTCCAAGTCTTCATTCCTAATAAATTGACTCATTTGTGCATTCCGATCAACGATACCAAAAGAATAAAATTGAGTCAAGATAAAAGAAGAAGTAGACTTGAAACAATTAATGCTGGTCACCTAAAGTCACTATACGATAACTTTGTTGTGAACATGTCTGCTATGCATATGCTTAACTTTGTTTCAGTTGTAGCTAGAACTTATTTATCTATAACTATTCAATGGGTAGTACAAATTCGATATGTGATCATTGAGCAAGGTAGCCTATACTATGGAATATGCATGAAGTTCAATTACTTATATTGCTTTGAAGTGCTTCATTTGATAACTTAGTTTGCAGATGAGGCATGGTCGAGGACAACTTGTGCACAAGAGATGTCATTCTACGAATGGTTGTCGGGACACTAGGACCGCTTCGACCCGGGTAGAACATTTGCTAGTGTAGTCCTAGCATTGGATGGGTCCGTGCATCCGCCAAGGGCTAGCTACCCGAAGCGGAATTGCAGCCGACCCATCTATCGTCCGACCAAGTGATGCGCTATGTATATTTAAATTGTGCAGACTAACTATGTCTTCATGGCAGGGAAGATCATGGTAAGTTTTGTATAGGTGGTTCAGACGGTACAGGTAAAGTTACCGAACGGTGGCATATTTTATTATGTCATTCTATTCTATCGTATATAAAAAATTGAACTAAGGCAAGATAGCAAGATCACATAATAATAATATTGCATGTTCACATGAGTACTGACCCTCGTTGCAGCAGGTTCCCCGAGCTGAGGCGACGCGGCGAGGAGCTGAAGCTTCCCCCAACCTTTCACTGACCGGGCGTGTTCGTGTTGTGACTTTTGGATCTCAAGTACATAATCAAGAAAGGAGCTCGTACTTACCTTTTTGAAGCCCCCAGGCGATGGTGCTAACACGCACCCAATGTGGTTTTTGCTCTTTCGAAATATTAGTAAGAGATGTATTATATGGATCGACAATCTCATTTTGAATCCAAGTTGTAAGCCCGTGCAGCATCCTTATTATTTTTGAGTCAAGAGTCTGTAACCAGATATTCATTATCAATAAAGAAAACTTTTCTATATCTCATTGTGTGATATCTTATTTGCGTACTCCGTTGCATATGTTCTAAAGTATATCATTATGCCTAGGCCTTGTGCACGCGCGCCTTACGTGTGCACGGCATCACGCCCGGGGGACGATTATCGATTTAGCAAAAATTGGGGCATGACATTCGCTGCGCCCAAATCCTTCATAAAGAAGGCCGCGCCCAGTTGGCACTTCAACTCCACTATCTTAGTGGCATTTCGACCCACCAGTAGCATATCATCAACATAGAGCAGTAAAATAATGAAATCATCCTCGACAAAGTATCTCACAAATACACAGTGGTCCGTGCGTAACCATGCTCCCCCATAAATGACTCAAATTTCCTGTACCACTGTCTCGGAGCCTGCTTCAGACCATACAAGATCTTTCTCAACTGGCAAACCAAGTGTGACTTGCCCTTCTCACAGAATTTCTCTGTCTGCTCCATGTACAACTCCTCCTCAAGATCACCGTGGAGGAATACCGTCTTCACGTCCATTTGCTCGACCTCCAAGTCAAAACTGGCTGCCAATGCTAGCACCACCCGAATAGATGATTGCTTGACGACTGGCTAAAAGATCTCATCATAATCTATGCCTTTTCACTGACCATAAGCTTTAACTACCAGCCTCACTTTGTATCGAGGGAGAGTAGCATCATCTGTCTTCTTCACTCTGAATACCCATCGATTCTTCATAGTCTTCTTGCCCTTTGGCAACCGCACCAGATCATAAGTAGAGTTGGCCTCCAAGAAACTCATTTCCTCTTGCATGGCCTCCATCCACTCCTTCCTGTGTTCCTCTTCCATAGCCTTTGCGAAACATTCGGGTTCTCCACCGTCAATCAGTAGCACATACTCACCCGGTGAGTATCTCGTAGATAGTCGACGCTCTCTATCGCTCATCCTCAATGGAACCACTGGTGCTGGCTGTATACCAACAGCCTCCTCCTCAGGAACTGCCTCCTCGGCATGCTCAACCTCCTAAAGATCATCCTGACCACCATCAGCAGGCTGATGATCAGGGTTGGGAGCAACTTTATGTACTGGCTCCCTCATAACTGGATCCTCTGCAATGTCCTCTGGAAACTGTTTGAAGCAAAATAACTCTAACTCAGGCAATTCCTCAGCCTCAGTGTAACACCCTATTTTTTTAAAAAATTAAAAAATAAATTTTCTGGATTTTTTCGATAAATTTTAATTAATTATTAAAAATATCCTTAAGAGATTAATATTTTTATGGATTAAATTAAGTATTAAAATATTACAAAAATTATATTTTTGGGTGTATTATTAATTATTGGATGTTTTGCAATTTTTTTGGAATTTATTGGGCTCAAAAACTATTTTTAAACCCCTGTTTTAACTAAACCAGACTGAACCGGGCTGAACCGGGTTAAATCGGGTTGAACCGGACTGAACCCGGCCCAACTGAACCGGACCGAACCCTAGACCTAATGGGTCGGGTCCTATCTAACCCGACCCGAACCCGTAAACCCTCACCCTCTCCCCTCTCTCTCCTACGAACCCCTCAGCGCCCTGCCCCGCTCCGCGGCCACGACCCGCCCACGACCCCCGCCTCTCCTTCTCCCCTTCCCTATTAAAACCCCCAGGCCACCTCCGCCACCACCACCATCTCCCCTTCTCTCCACCACCGCCACCCTCTCCACCCGATATCCGGCCGCCTCCGCAAGCCCCATGACCCGCCGACCCTTCCCCGGCGACGTCGACGCCGCCTTCGGAGCACAGCAACCCCGCCGCCGTGCCAGCCGCCGTGCCACCCTACGCCACCCTGTCGCAAAAATCAACGAGGTACCCCTCTTCAAGCTCTCGTAACTCCCTGTACGTTGTCCTATTTGCTGTTCTGTCGAACCCTGTGCGAAGACCGCGTGACCCCCCCTCGAAACTCGTGTAACTCGTTCGGGGTATCGCGTCCTGTGTCGGTCGCAAACTACGACACAAAAACAGGAAAAAAAAATCCCATTTCTGAAAATTCAAAAATTTGTCCCGAACTCGCAAGTTTACGACCGTTTTGCGTGCAACCTGTTAACTGTTTTCAAAATCCACTTGAACAGTAATTTAGACCGTATAACCTAGTTTTAAAACCCTATTTTTGTTTAATTTTTGGTGTTGTAGATTGTGATTAATTCGAGGGTAAAAATGGCCAAAAACTTGGTTATTTAAAACCCAAT
Source organism: Iris macrosiphon (assembly GCA_036927795.1). Taxonomy (NCBI): domain Eukaryota; kingdom Viridiplantae; phylum Streptophyta; class Magnoliopsida; order Asparagales; family Iridaceae; genus Iris; species Iris macrosiphon. The sequence goes on along the minus strand of JAYESA010000012.1, from coordinate 175,865,303 downwards.
TTTTCCCGGAACTGGGTGCGCCCCGTTAAACGAGGCAACTTGGTCGTGTGCGAACTTCACTGAAAGGTGCATGCCGTCGATACGGACGTGTGAGATTTCGCAAAAGTTGATTTGGATGTGCGTGCACACCAGAATCAACGCGTATCCGTCGACAACGTCCCGTATCGGCCCTGTTCTAAAACTCGTTGTAACTTTGTGTGTGCTCGTCGTTTCGAAATGAAACTTGCACCATCGAACTCGTAGCATTTTCTGGTCCTGTGACCCAAGTTTGGTTCGATTCTGAGAACGTTGACAAAATCTCGTATTGTGGGCCCCACGGCTCCACTTGACGGGTGATTTTGTGATCAGCTCATCGAAATCCAGTTCTGGACATTCCGTTGGGTTCGTATCGTCGTTCTGGACTTTTAGACACTAGGTTTGATGAATTTGGAGAACATTGTCTCTGTCACATTTTCGGTGCGAAGTGGGCCATATGTGGACCCCACTTTGACCAGAAATGGTCAATTTTGTCCCTGTGTCCAAATTGGACTTATGGACAGGCAATTCTAGCTATTTGATATCTTCTGAACATGATGGTAGTGTTTATTTCAGCAACCGGAGGAGTACCTGCAGATCCCGTGGATACCAGAGCAACAGTTGGAAATCAAACCCCAGGCAAGTGTACCTTGCCAAACTTGCAGTAGTTATCTGATATTGTTTCTTGAGTTATTCATATATATATATATATATATATATACTTCTATGATGTACATAGTCAACCCAGGACTGTGAGACATTGCTTAATGTCCGAAAAATATTCGGGTGTCGACGCCGTACGCGGAGTCGTGTAACGTCACTAGAGATTGATATCGCGATACTATATATATCTTCGTGCTTGCATTATCAAGTACGTCATACCTCAGGACACTTGACACTATTCATGTAACAGAACCTTCCTGAGTTATTCATGGTGTTTCTGTATAGGGTACATGATGCGTGACATGGACTTTATTGCATATGCTTAGCTATCATTATGACTCGCTGCATCAGTTAGAGGTCATGATCTTGCGTGTCATGGACATGAGACATCGTGGACATGAGACGTGTGATTATATTGGGTGGGGAGAGACTTACCATATGAAAGGCTGATTATATTATATATATATAGTTATCTGAGGTGCCTTAGACTCTGACACAGAGCTTTGGCACATGTACTGGCCCTTCGAGAAAATGCTGCTATGGGTTTCCTCGACACAGAGCCTATAGTAGTCTCAGCCTGAGTATGATTAATGCTCTCACTTGCATATCACATAGCTGGTTACATAGTTTACCCTATTGATTCATTTATTATTGCACTGCATTTATTTTGGCTTGAGTTATTCTTATACCTTACTATGTCCCCTGAGGACCTGGATCCGGATTGTGTCCCCAGGTATAGCCGAGGAGATCTATCCCGAGGTATACGGGACAGGAGCATACATTGGAGCAGTACCAGAACCCTAGGACGAGGTCGTGCCAGAGGATTTCTCCTGAGTATTGGCTTTATATACTCAATTATTTTTGTTTCTAGTTACTTTATTTCCTGTCTATTGAATTGATGTATCAGACATATTATCAGATTGTTCCCCGAAATATATTTTATTGAGACTTGATGTTGATTTATATTTCATATTGATGTATTCATTTCTGTGGATGAGATTAGTATATTTGACCCTTTCTGTTATTTTACAGCTTAAGTGCACCCTGATAGGTCCATTAAATTGGGTTTGCCCATCGGTGTGTGCTGCTGGCCATTGCCACGTGTCCAGTCCCTCGGTATTTTGGGACTGGGGCGTGACATAGTTTTTGTGGTGGCCCATGCAGGTCTACGACTAAATTGGTTCAGTTTCAACTAAGGAACTGAGCAAGCCTGCGACAAAGATAGGATAAGTTATATGATCTCATCCATTTGATTGATTCGTTCTTGACCTCTATATCGACTTCAAAATAATTTACTTGCATCCTGCCTTGATTCTTCTGTACGCTTCTCATAGTTTATTTTGGATGCAGAGTAATGGATTCACAAGCATGCGACAAAACTCCCGCAGGAACACCATAAGTTGCAGATGTCACCTACGACGATGAAGTGACACCAGTAGGTGGAGGTCAATCATCTCAACAAAGCCATCAAGCAGGTCAACCTACCTCAAGATTTCGGCGAGATAATATTCCATCGCCGCCGCAGTTTCCTCCACAGATGCCTACCTTTCCACCAGGACAGCCTATGGATGGTCAGCAAATGTTCCAAATGTTCTGCGCAATGATGCAAGCTCAACAGCAGATTCATCAAGAAGCTCAGCGTCACGAGGCAGCGAATCTGAGAAATAGCATAGTGACTGCACTGGAGCAGGCGAACCTACCAGCTCGACGGCCATCGACGGGCTCTATCACCGATTTTTGTCAACTGAAGCCCCACACCTTTTCACGCAACGAGGAGCCCACTGAGGTTCATGAGTGGCTCACAAACACTCAACATCAATTAGAAGCAGCTGAGATTCCAAGAGAGCGTTGGATGATTGTCGTCCGGATGCAGTTGACGGGCAATGCACATCATTGGTGGCTATCTGAGGAGAGTCGGCTCGGACCAGACCAAGTCACTTGGGAGGAGTTCTCTAGACTCTTTCAGGAGATGTACATTCCATCTATTGCTCGATCAGAACTTCGGGAAAAGTTCAATCGCCTCACTCAAGACAGTATGACAGTGGAAGAGTACAATGCGGAGTTCATTCGTCTGAGTCGCTTCGCCCCTACCCTGATCCCGACAGAAGAGGAGAAGGCTGAGAAGTTCTTCGATGGACTAAACTTTGAGCTACAGAGATTGATCGGATCTGTTGCACCTACTTCATACACGGACGTCCTTGCTGCAGCACGACGTATGAAGCACGTCACCAGGAGAGAATCCAACCTGAAGCGGCCTTTCACATCAGCACCAGCAAGAGCACCGCATGGAGAAGCTGCAAAGAAACCTCACCTGCATCTAGCACCACAGGGAGCTGTATCCAAATCCCTAACCCTTCCTACTTGTCACTACTGTGGCAAGGTAGGCCATGTTGAGAAGGAATGTCGACGTAAATTGGGATTATGTTTAGCTTGCGGATCCAATCAGCATTCAGTGAGGGATTGCCCTAAGCCTCGAGAAGGAGCACCGATAGTAAATCGACAAGCTTCACCAGCACCGGAAGGATATCAGCAGAGGCCACCCTTGGCACCTCGAGCAGCACTCTTCCAGCAGGCCCAACAACAGCAGAGGGTACCACCACAAGGACGCGGACAAGCTTATACGATGACGATGGAGGACGCACAGACTCGTGGAGTAGCGAATGCGTGTAAGATTTGAGTTATTCTTAGCTATCTATTCCTAGTGATGCTTTAGCACGTGCCTGTTAGATCATTTCCTTAGCCTTAAACCTGATATTTTGAATTTTGTTAGTACATGATACCCAAGCTGTAGATTTTTGCTCTATCCAGATTCCTTTACTCTTGAATTACTTATCTAGGAAAATATTTTTCCTATGTGTTCTGCTTGATCCTCACCCCTTTCCTTCGATTTTTTCTTGATCATGATTCTTTTTTGTGTCATGCTTTCAAACATGTCTTGCAACAGCGTCATCTCTGCTGTCGGTTATTTTCTTAATTGCGAGGACGTAATTCTTTTAAGGTGGGTAGATTGTAACACCCTATTTTTTTAAAAAAATTTTAAAATAAATTTTCTGGATTTTTCGAAAAATTTAATTAATTATTAAAAATGTCCTTAAGGGATTAATATTTTTATGGATTAAATTAAGTATTAAAATATTACAAAAATTATATTTTGGGTGTATTATTAATTATTGGATGTTGTGCAATTTTTTTGAAATTTATTGGGCTCAAAGACTATTTTTAAACCCCTATTTTAAATAAACCAGACTGAACTGGGCTGAATCGGGTTGAACCGGACTGAACCCGGCCCAACTGAACCGGACAGAACCCTAGACCTAATGGGTCGGGTCCTATCCAACCCGACCAGAACCCGTAAACCCTCACCCGCTCCCCTCTCTCTCCCACGAACCCCTCAGCGCCCCGCCCCCGCTCCGCGGCCACGACCCGCCCATGACCCCCGCCTCTCCCTCTCTCCTTCCTTATTTAAACCCCAAGCCACCTCCGCCACCACCGCCATCTCCCCTTCTCTCCACCACCGCTACCCTCTCCACCCGATCTTCGGCCGCCTCCGCAAGCCCCACGACCCCGCCGACCCTTCCCCGACGACGTCGACGCCGCCTCCGTAGCACAGCAACCCCGCTGTCACTACCACATTCTGAAAACAGGGGTATTTTCGACTTTTTATAATTATTAGTATTGTGGTATTTATATTAAATGATTTCTCAATATTGTATTTAAATTAAATAATTGCATGAGGTGTGTATTTAAATATATTATATTATATACTGTGTTCTTAATGTCTGAGCTGGTAGACTTGACCTAGAGGCCACTAGACGAACACCTGATCGAATAATGGGGATTATGTATTTAATTATTTTATTTAGAATTAATTTATTGGAGGTTGTAATTAACTACCGTAATTTATTTAATTATTGCGCCTTGCCTTTGCTTCGATATTTGGAGCGCTACCCTAGCTTTTGCCTTCCAACAAATTTCACAACCTTGCCCTAGACGTGCCTGCCTTCCATTCTGATATTTTTGCAACTCATAATTATGATCTCTTGAGCTTCATTTTAGCCGCACAATATTCATCGCGGACGTTTATTTAATTTCTGAATAAATTCCTATTTTTGTATCGTTGTGCGTTCCAATCAAAATTGGAGGCAATCTTGACCTATTTTTCGTACGACCCAAATTAGGGTAATATTCTGTTCTGAGTCTTCTCCATTAATGCTATTGATGACCCGACCTAATTTTGGCCCCATGTACTCCTAATTAATTTTTTGAACACAACTTGCATTTTATTCCTAATTAAATTTAGGATACCATTTTATCTGATCCCGTTAATCCCGTTTAATTCCAGTACCCTGCTAATTAAGCCCGTACCAAACACACGGCGCCCCCTCACTCTGCAAAATGCCAGATACCGAATCGCCCACCCAATTTTCATCATTTTATGCGTCTGTGCAAATACCCAAATTTAAGGGGGCTAATTTGCAAATTTGCATTAGGTGTCAACACCCCATTGGTTCAACCAAATGGAGAAGCCCAATATTGACTAGTCAACACCCCCATCCTCACATGTAGGAAATTTCTTCATGAGAAATCAGGACCACCCATTTAAAATGGGTGCATCCTCACCCTTGATTCCCACACACTCTCTCCCTATTTAATGTCCTATCACCTAGCCCTAATCCCCAAAAACCTAGGGAAGCACACCTCCTCACTAGCCCCAAGCCCCCAAACCGTAGCCTCCTCCCCATTCTAAAATTTCTTCTTCATTTTCTTTTCATCTTCTTCTTCTTCCCTTGTTTTTGAAATTCAAAAGAGAGAGGGAAACCATCACCACCACTCCCACACCGTTCATCCCGAGCCCGGCCCCCATCTCCGGCCTAGCTCCGGCGAACTACTGTGCCTTCTCCGGCCGCTCCCCCGTCAGCCCGTCCACGCAGCTCGACTCCACCTCACTCGAGCAACCACCACCCTCAGCCGGCGGAGCCCCACTGCTCCTCCTCCCCCACCACTGCATTTTCCCGGCGGCCAACTCGACGGCACTCGAGCTCCTCCCTTCTCCAGTACCCACTGCTCGACCACTGCAGCCGACTCTCCCCCTCTTCCCTGCTACTCCGGCGGCCCCCTACCCGAAGCTCCACCCGCAACCTCTTCTTCTCCACCCGAAGCTCCTCCATATCCCCGCGTTGAGCCACCGACCCCTACTCCGGTCGACGTCTACTCTGGCCCGGCTATCACGCCCCGATCCCGAAAGGGTCGGTCGTCCTCGCTTGATCCTTTACGGAACCGATTCATCCTCGCTTGGGGCGTGATGCCGTACGAGCCTGGAGTTGCGCTCGCACAAGGCAAGAACTTGCAGTTATAGGAACCCATTTTGAAACACAATTTATAAAACACATTCACAGAGATTTGAACACAGTGCAGGAAGAAACATGCTTTTTCATTGATAATTCAGAGTAATTTACATAGAGTTTACATTGATGCGCCTCTCGGCTACTTGATTTGCATTACAAAAGATAACTCAAAAGGCAGGGCGCGCTCCATCAGATAGTCCACGTCGTTCATACATTACGCCCTTGTATAGGTTGAAAGTCCAAGCCTCCAAAATGATCTGACTCCAACTATACTTCAAAATAGAGGTGCTCCTAACGCCTCCTCGTCTATCCACTAGCGTTGCACCGTCTGAGTGCCTGAAATAGTTGCCCACAACGTGGGTCAGTACTCAACTTGTACTGGTGAGCGGGATGAACCCACTCGACTAAATCGACACTAGCTTATTAGGGGCGAGCATGCATTAAGATGAACTTCTATAAAGAAGCAAGTGAATTCAATTCATATCAGTTGCATGTTTTGATAGGAATGAACATAACATAGAATCCAACCAGTACATCGGCTGCTTACTCAACCGATGCACGCCTTCCCTGCAACGAAACACAAGTATACTTACCATCTGCACAAGACAATAAATTAGCATGTGTTCTAGTCTATGCGGTCATTGGTGTGATCGACACCTTAGGGACATATTCCAAGCATTAGCGGCGCGCCCTATCAGCCCGGGTAGCAAGCCCTGCTGGAGGTCCCACAATGCATCGTGACTAGCACGAATCAAATATTTCCTTCCGGATCGATACGATTCCAGTGCCCCGGAATGCCGTTTCGAGAAAATGCCAAACCTTGTGCACAAGTTGTCCCAGACCATGCAAATGCATGAACAATTCATATCATACAATGCATCGAAATAAACAAAGAAGTAAAGCAGCAATATATATCTCATGCACAGATCATAATTTCTCAATACGGTGTTCCGATTTTGGTATCCCATAGGTCCAAACTCAATCCAAGGCACTAGGCCGCAACCAACAACCAATTACCTTTATAAGCAAACTCAAGTTATAAGGTGTGCAAGCATATAGAAATATTAGTCTACAAATCCCATGTTCCTTTCTTAGTGGCTGGCATGCATTGTGGCAAAGGATTTCCTAGGCGTCCAACCGGGCATCATCGAGTGAACGTTTGAAACATTAAGGATGTTGGCGTGAAGAAGTAGGAAAGAAGGGTCCAAACCACTCACTGGTTAAGGAAAAAGGTAGCTGAAACAAAGATTCTCGCCTAGCGACGATCAAACGTCAGTTACGCGGACCTGCACAGCACGAGCACCAATTAGAATCTTGCCTATCCTTCCTTGCCGAACTCCCCAAGAATCAAAGCTCCAAACGATAAAACCAGCAGCGAAAACCAAGCAAATTGAAAGCAACACCAAAATCAAATCCCAAAGCAGCAATCAAGAAAACCAAGCAACAAACACGAAAACTATTGGACTCGTTTCAATAGAGGCCTTTCCATGAGTTGGAAAGGATCATCGCATTTCGTCCGTGGCAAGAAGATGCCGAAGTTCTAAGCTACGACTCAGACGGACTAGCCACAAGCCTAATTACCTAGTGCACATCCCGGTCGGATCGGGATTTGAGGCACTACATAATATACCACTAAGAAAAAGTTTCGACCCGAAACTTAAGAACAAGGCCTTACCTCCGACTCAATGAACAACGAAGGATACTTCTCCTTCATCTCCGATTCCATTTCCCAAGTTGATTCCCCAGCTGAATGGTTCCGCCATAGCACGCGAACCAAGGACATCGTACGGTTGCGAAGTACTTTTTCCTTACGATCCAGGATCTGCACCGGCTCTTCCGAGTACGACAAGTCCGTGCGCAGTTCTAATCGTTCGAAGCTAACCACATGACTTGGGTCATGCACATACTTCCGCAGTTGGGAAACATGGAATACGTCATGCACTTCTGCCAAGGCGGGAGGTAATGCAATCCGGTACGCCAGAACTGCCACTCGTTCAAGTATCTCAAAGGGGCCAACAAACCGGGGACTCAGTTTTCCCTTCACGCCGAAACGCATCACACCCCGCATCGGCATCACTTTTAGGAAGACATGATCCCCGACCAAGAATTCCCAGGGTCTTCTATGGGCGTCAGCATAACTTTTCTGTCGGCTCTGCGCTGTGCGGAGTCTTTCCCGAATCAAGCGAACTTTTTCAACTGCCTGTTCTACCAGCTCTGGCCCGAGTACCTGCCGCTCGCCGACTTCGTCCCAACAGATTGGAGATCGACACTTACGCCCATATAGTGCTTCGTACGGTGCCATCTGGATGCTCGATTGGTAGCTGTTGTTGTACGCAAACTCCGCCAAAGGAAGATGCGTGTCCCAACTAGTCTTTAAATCGATCGCACACAGCCGTAACATATCTTCAAGTATCTGATTTGTCCTCTCTGTCTGGCCATCAGTCTGCGGGTTATATGCGGTACTGAACTGTAGCTTGGTTCCCAAAGCAGCATGTAGACTAGTCCAGAAACGAGATAAGAAGCGTCCGTCACGGTCAGAAACGATTGAGGCAGGTACTCCGTGTAATCGAACAATCTCATCTATGTAAATTTGTGCTAACCGGTCGACGCTCCAAGTAACTTTTACAGGAAGAAAGTGGGCTGATTTGGTCAAACGATCAACTATGACCCAAATCGCATCATGCCCCCGCGGCGTCGTCGGAAATCCCACAATAAAATCCATAGTGATGTTGTCCCATTTCCACTCGGGAATAGCGAGGTTCTGCAGTTCCCCGCCGGGCCTCTGATGTTCAGCTTTCACCTGTTGACAGGCCATGCACTGTGACACAAAGGTCGCCACATCCCGCTTTATACCGTGCCACCAGAAGGTCCCGCGTAAGTCCTTGTACATCTTAGTGCTCCCCGGATGTAAAGAATACTTCGCGTAGTGTGCTTCCGCCATAATTTCCCTTCGGAGTTCTGGGTCGCTAGGAACACATAGCCTTCCTTTCATCTGTAAGGCCCCATCTTCGCCTGCCACAAAGTCAGACGTCTTTCCCGTCGAGATCAGTCCGCGTACTTTCGCTAAGAAGTGATCGCCCTCCTGAGCTGATTTGATTCTACCACGTAAACTCAGTTCAAGGTGGAGTGGTGCCAGCTGCACGCCTGGATGCCGAACTCGAAACTCGATGCCCATCGCCTCTAGATCTCGAAGTAAACGGTCGTTTATAGATAACGATCCCACGTGCTTCCGACTCAGAGCATCAGCAACGACGTTTCCCTTGCCCGGTGTATACGCGATCGTTAGGTCATAGTCCTTAATAAGTTCTAGCCAACGCCGCTGCCGGAGGTTCAATTCCCGCTGGGTGAATAGATACTTGAGGCTCTTGTGATCTGTGAAGATTTTGCAAGCAACACCATAAAGATAATGCCTCCACAACTTCAATGCAAATATAATTGCCGCCAATTCCAAGTCATGTGTCGGGTAGTTTTTCTCGTACGGCTTCAGTTGCCTGGAGGCGTACGATATTACCTTGTCCCTCTGCATGAGCACACACCCTAAGCCGAGTCCTGAAGCGTCGATGTATATCTAAAACTCTTCTACCCCATCTGGAAGTGCAAGAATCGAAGCTGAAACAAGACGCCGCTTAAGTTCCCGAAAGCTGGCTTTGCAGTCATCACCCCATTCGTATGCAATCCCTTTCTGAGTAAGGCGAGTCATGGGCGAGGCCAGTTTAGAAAAATCCTTCACGAACCTGCGGTAGTATCCCGCTCGGCCCAGAAAGCTCCGAACTTCGCTGGCTGACGTAGGTTGCTTCCAGTCCACCACCGCTTCTATTTTCTTCGGGTCTACGACGACGCCTTCTGCCGAGATGACATGACCAAGGAATGCCACGCTGTTCAACCAGAACTCACACTTGCTGAGCTTAGCGAACAACTTATGCTCTCATAATGTCTGCAGCACGATCTTCAGGTGTTCCTTGTGCTCCGCCTCGTTCTTGGAATAGATTAGTATGTCGTCTATGAACACGACCACAAACTTATCCACAAACGGCCGAAACACGCGGTTCATCAGATCCATGAAAGCTGCAGGGGCGTTCGTCAAGCCGAACGACATCACGAGGAATTCATAGTGTCCGTAACGGGTTCTGAAGGCAGATTTTTGAATATCATCTGATTTGATTTTCAACTGGTGATACCCTGACCTGAGATCAACTTTAGAGAAAACTGTTGCACCTTGCAGCTGATCAAACAAGTCATCTATTCTTGGCAATGGGTACTGATTCCGCACGGTCGCTTTATTCAGTTCTCGGTAGTCAATACACAGCCGCATGGATCCATCCTTTTTCTTCACGAACAGCACTGGGGCGCCCCACGGAGAAACGCTTGGACGAATGTATCCTCGGTCCAACAGGTCTTGTAACTGAACTTTAAGTTCCTTAAGCTCTGCTGGGGCCATTCGATAAGGTGCCTTCGATATCGGTCGCGAATTCGGAAAAGTGTCAATGCTGAATTCGATCTCACGATCAGGAGGCATTCCAGGTAGCTCGTCTGGGAACACGTCGAGAAAATCTGCTATGACTTCAGCCTGAGCTGCATCTGCACATTCCTGCCGGGTGTCTCGAACAGAAGCTAAGTACCCTTCACAGCCCGAATGCAACATACGCCTAGCCGAAAATGCTGATATCACCATTGCCGTCTTCGGTGCAGCGCTGCACGAATAATAGAAGTCTGCCTCGCCGGGTAGACGAAATATGACTCGCTTCTCCGCGTACTCGATTGTTGCATGGCAAGCACCCAACCAGTCCATCCCGAGAATAATATCGTAATCCTTAATGTCTAGTACAATGACATCTAAGGAGAGCTTTCTTCCTCCGATGCAGATATAACCATCCCTACAGATCGTATGGGCGGGCATGTCGACTCCCGAAGGGGTACTTATGCAGAGGTTCATATTTAAAGCAGTAGAAGCTAATTTATGCTCAACAATAAAATCAGCAGATATGAAACTATGCGTAGCACCTGAATCGAATAAGACTCGAGCGGGCAAATCTCGGTATAGAAGAGTACCTGTCACTACAGTGTCGGACACGGATGCCTCATCCCGAGTCAGTGCATAGACTCGGCCTTGAGCACCCTGGCGTCGTGGGTTCACAGACACAGCATTGGCATCACTTGCTGGAGGCCCCCTGTTCTGATTTCCGTTGTTGTGATTCCCGTTATTCTGATTCGGTCTACCCTCCCGACAGTTAAAGTGTTTGTGGTCCAGACGACCACATTTAAAACACCCTCTAGCACGGCATTCATTTATTCGATGCCCTAATCTGCCGCACCTATGGTAGTGCGGTGCCTGAGATGGACCACTATTTTCTGATGTGTGCGGGCGCTTTTATGCTCCAGACCCTCCCGTTTCCTGAGGTCGTTTGCTGTTGTTGGTACGGGAGGTTTGCACGTCGACCTTTGGGGGATTGCGCCCAAAGATCCGCTCACTGTTCAGGGCAGCTTCATAACACTCCCTGTAGGTTTGACATTTTTGGTTGATGACGTCCCTACGCAACTCATCATTCAAACCTTTTTGAAAACGATAGCACCACGCCTGCTGGTTAGGCAGGAAGTGCCCCGCAAACTTAGCCAGTTTAGCGAATACTGAATCATAATCATCCACAGACAGACTTCCTTGTACCAAATTGCTAAAGTCGTCCTCTTTTTGTTGCCGGACTGCTCGGGGAATATACTGTTCAATGAATGCAGATTTGAATATTTCCCAAGTAATCTTACAGTTGGGATTTGCATCATAGATCCCTTGCTTAGTGGCCTCCCACCAGTCGTGTGCACGCAGTTCAAGCTGAACCGATGCACAGGCCACTCGCTTGGATCCCCTGATGCCAACCAGGTTGAAGAGTCCTTCCAGCTTAGCAATCCACCCCATCACCACGTCCGGTTCTGCTCGTCCATTGAACGTTGGCGGATGCATTTTTGTGAACTCTGCTTCACGGCAGGAGTTCCTTGCTGGAGGCTGGGTTTCTTCGGACTCATCTTCTACCGCTACGGCCGGTGGAGTGACAGGCGTTACCGTGGCTGCCCCGTTGCTTGGCACCAAGGATGCAATCAGTTGCATCATTGTATCCATCTGCTTCTGTTGAGAAGCAAACTGCGCTTGTTGCGTAACGGCTTGTTGTTGCTGCACCTCCATGAGATGCATAAGCCGTTCCGTCATACTTGTTGAACCCGCTCCTCCGGATTCTCCAAAGCTTGCTGGATCGCTCTGAATGGGTTGAGCACTGCTGGCAGTCGCAGTGTTCTTCTTAGCCATGGCTACAAAAGAGAGTAGCTTGTTAACACTCCAAAAACGATAGATTTTATATCTATGGGCTCATTGTATAAGCGACTATTCCCATGCAGCGGACGCCGAACGCAACTCAATTGAGAGGCGCATCAAACTCCTATATAATCTTTTGAAATCCCAAGAAGTAAAGCCTAAGCTCTGATACCAATATGTCACGCCCCGATCCCGAAAGGGTCGGTCGTCCTCGCTTGATCCTTTACGGAACCGATTCGTCCTCGCTTGGGGCGTGATGCCATGCGAGCCTGGAGTTGCGCTCGCACAAGGCAAGAACTTGCAGTTATAGGAACCCATTTTGAAACACAATTTATAAAACACATTCACAGAGATTTGAACACAGTGCAGGAAGAAACATGCTTTTTCATTGATAATTCAGAGTAATTTACATAGAGTTTACATTGATGCGCCTCTCGGCTACTTGATTTGCATTACAAAAGATAACTCAAAAGGCAGGGCGCGCTCCATCAGATAGTCCACGTCGTTCATACATTACGCCCTTGTATAGGTTGAAAGTCCAAGCCTCCAAAATGATCTGACTCCAACTATACTTCAAAATAGAGGTGCTCCTAACGCCTCCTCGTCTATCCACTAGCGTTGCACCGTCTGAGTGCCTGAAATAGTTGCCCACAACGTGGGTCAGTACTCAACTTGTACTGGTGAGCGGGATGAACCCACTCGACTAAATCGACACTAGCTTATTAGGGGCGAGCATGCATTAAGATGAACTTCTATAAAGAAGCAAGTGAATTCAATTCATATCAGTTGCATGTTTTGATAGGAATGAACATAACATAGAATCCAACCAGTACATCGACTGCTTACTCAACCGATGCACGCCTTCCCTGCAACGAAACACAAGTATACTTACCATCTGCACAAGACAATAAATTAGCATGTGTTCTAGTCTATGCGGTCATTGGTGTGATCGACACCTTAGGGACATATTCCAAGCATTAGCGGCGCGCCCTATCAGCCCGGGTAGCAAGCCCTGCTGGAGGTCCCACAATGCATCGTGACTAGCACGAATCAAATATTTCCCTCCGGATCGATACGATTCCAGTGCCCCGGAATGCCGTTTCGAGAAAATGCCAAACCTTGTGCACAAGTTGTCCCAGACCATGCAAATGCATGAACAATTCATATTATCATACAATGCATCGAAATAAACAAAGAAGTAAAGCAGCAATATATATCTCATGCACAGATCATAATTTCTCAATACGGTGTTCCGATTTTGGTATCCCATAGGTCCAAACTCAATCCAAGGCACTAGACCGCAACCAACAACCAATTACCTTTATAAGCAAACTCAAGTTATAAGGTGTGCAAGCATATAGAAATATTAGTCTACAAATCCCATGTTCCTTTCTTAGTGGCTGGCATGCATTGTGGCAAAGGATTTCCTAGGCGTCCAACCGGGCATCATCGAGTGAACGTTTGAAACATTAAGGATGTTGGCGTAAAGAAGTAGGAAAGAAGGGTCCAAACCACTCACTGGTTAAGGAAAAAGGTAGCTGAAACAAAGATTCTCGCCTAGCGACGATCAAACGTCAGTTACGCGGACCTGCACAGCACGAGCACCAATTAGAATCTTGCCTATCCTTCCTTGCCGAACTCCCCAAGAATCAAAGCTCCAAACGATAAAACCAGCAGCGAAAACCAAGCAAATTGAAAGCAACACCAAAATCAAATCCCAAAGCAGCAATCAAGAAAACCAAGCAACAAACACGAAAACTATTGGACTCGTTTCAATAGAGGCCTTTCCATGAGTTGGAAAGGATCATCGCATTTCGTCCGTGGCAAGAAGATGCCGAAGTTCTAAGCTACGACTCAGACGGACTAGCCACAAGCCCAATTACGTAGTGCACATCCCGGTCGGATCGGGATTTGAGGCACTACACCGGCCAACCGCTCGAGCCAACCTCGGCTGCGATTGCTTCTTCCCCGTCTTCTCCTGCACCCTCCTCTTCCTCACCTCGATCCCGTCCGCCGACGACAAGCGGCAGCGCCTACACCACCACCCTCGATCTCTCCTTCCCGACGAGATCCCCCGACCTCGACCCGAGCCCAGCACGCCAGAGCTGCATCGCTGTGCTCGATCCCTCCCTATCGAGCCGACTCCCCCTGATCCCTGAACCGCCTGTCAGCCGGAGCCGACCACTGGGCCACGGCAGCCCCAGCCACGAGCAGAACCAACCCGGTGAGTCCCTCTCCTCTTTCCCTCCTTAATAATTAATGTAATGAATAGTGTTTATAATTAATGTAATGAATAGTGTTTATAATTAATGTAATGAATAGTGTATATAATTAATATATGTATGGTGTATATTAATTAATGTATATGTATATGTATATGTATATGTACATGTATATATTTAATATGATTTATATATATAAATACGTATTCTAGTATATGTAATATTGGTATATGTATATGTAGATTTCAGGATATGTAGGTAATTATTTTATTGGTATACTTAATATATTTTTCAATATATAAAAATTGGTATATATATATATATATATATATATATTTGTATATACACCTAGTATATATTTTTAAATTGATATATGGTACACATATATTGTGTAACTAATATATATATTATGCATGGATTAAATGGTACATATATATATATATATATATATTGTATATGTATTTATTTTGGTGCAAGTGTATATTGTAGGCATTAATGTATATGTTAGTAAAATAGATATAATGTGTCTTATATATCTATCTACTAGACGACCCTAGTTGACCAGTATCATGCCAGGCATAGCCCCCTGAGTTAGGTATTTGATTGTGTGTTTAGTATAGCATCTGATGCAAACGTTGTATTGTTTATTATATGTTATAGGACTGTTGGATCCTCCAGACGATACTCTGGGACAATACATTGGTTTTACCAGCTAAGGACCCAAGGCGAGTACATTCTCTGATTAGTTTCTAATTTATGATATCTCCTATGTTCATTGTATCTAGTGTAAATATCCATATTTCGACACGCTGGTTACACGGATTGGTGTATACGAATCTCGTCATGAGATGTTATTCCTTGTTCATGGTGTAGCTTGTACAAGACTTATTTCCTTGTTATCTTGTGCATGTACAGACACTGATTCCCGAGGAGATTTGCTACCTCCCTAGGGAATCCCGTGCCATAGCGTACCATGATTGGATCTACTATATCAGTCGGGGGTGGGTAGTATTTTAGTGTAGATATGTGATCATACCCAACTTTACATGCATCATAGCTCACCCACGCCTCACGTCGGTGCAGCCTTACCTTTACATGCCTCATCACTGTTGCATATGGTTAGCCTGACTATTACTCGCATCATAGCTATTCTTACGGATTAGCCTGACCTCAAGGATGATCGCTAACCAATGTAATGAGTTTACTAGTCCCAAGCCGATCACATGTTAAAGCTAGTACTCACACACTTAGTCATAGGATTCTTGCTCATTGACATATTATTTCCTTTCCTGCATTTACTTACAGTATTTCCAGTATATCCTTTATTGTATGTTTCTCGTACCTATACATGCATTTTGTATATTTTCATCTATATACTGCTACATAGTTTATATCATTGATATAGAACTGCTATTTAGAAATGTACTTTGCTCCTTCCTGACTGGAAAAACATTTTTCCAGACTATGCCTAGAGGACTGGTATCTGACACTGATGGACCACAGGGTGAGTAGCTGAGACTTGGCTTGGTAGTTCAGTCGTGATTCCGGGAGGTATAGTCGGAAATCATTAGTTGTCTAGTTAGTTCCTTTAGCATATTATTTTGGTACCGGATTTGTCTCCGGCAAATCTTATTTCAGACTTGGTTTATGTTAAGTTAGATTAATTAAAGTTTAGACTTGTGTTGTACTTAAAATTTATTTCTTCAAATTCTAATCGTGTTGTCGTTATGTGATTGAGTATGTTGTTATTTATATAGTGTTATCCGTGTCTCCTTATGGAGTTGGATACTAGTGCGAGATTGTTTAGATAGTGCTTGACCCAGACAGCGTTCTACCGCCGATGCTGCAGCGTAGGCTGGACGTACCCGCGTACTCGTGCCCCTAAAACGGGTGCGGGTCGTGACACGTTTTTAGTGGTGGCCCATACAGGTCAGACTTCGCAAGTTGTGCGATGTCATGGTAGTACGACGTCGTAGTTGTACTACTGCGTGCCTGCTATAGAATATAGGACATAGGATACTAGGATGAGAGAGGATACTCAATCACAAAATTCTTGAGAGATTCCTGGGGCGACTCCTTGAGAATCTTATTATAATTTCTAATTTTAAATCCTCCGCCTTGTTTCCGTCCGTCCTCACTCGTTGATATTGAGTTTGATTCCTGTTGATCAGTTATTAAATTAGGATTTTGGTTTCATTGTAGAGTTTGATTTCATGCCGAGATGAATTTTACGGACTAAATTTTACGATATCATCTGATGACATATATTGATGAGAACAGTGAGAAAGGTGAAACGTCTGCTTTGGTTATGGAACCTAGAGTTATCGCAGTCGTACCGGTTGGCGTGGCAAAGATTCTAGATGACATGACTATAGGGTTGCGTACCTTAGTTACGGAACCTGTCGTTTATCGCACATATGCTTACTGGCATGGCGAGGATTCTCAGCGTCATGATTTCTGACCGACGTGTATGATTATCAGGTTGTGTCTTAAAATTTGTTCTTAAAGTATCATCTCAACACTTATCTATTTCTGTCATACAGGACTTTTTCCATCGTTCTTTTATTGCTAGCAGTAGAAACACCTTCAGTCCTCAATCCAGTCTTTTTGAGCTTCTATTCTTTGAGGATTCCTTGTTAAGTATGATAATTAATGACTTATAATTATGTCTGTGTCTTGAGTATTAGTATTGACTGAGTGTTGCTAGTAAGTTGTAAGTATTTCCTAGTTGGACATGTGAGCAGTAGGCATTAATCTAAAGTAACCCATAGCGTAGTGCCTTGTAGCAATAGCTCTATGATAGGTGTAATATAGTTAGTATTGGCACTATAGATAGAGGAGAAGGAATATCAGTAATGATGATCATTTGGAAGTAATAGTACAAATAATTCGGGCAGTACAATTTTCGTACACAGTTGAGGTTGTAAATAATTAGTGTATTAGTGTGCACCTTGAGTATTAGAGACTGTGAGTATTTATATGTATACTTGAGGATTCAATTTTATCGTTTGAAGAATGGGAGTGAATTGCAAAATTTTTGAATTTTAAGGAGTTGAGATTTTTATGTTATTTAAATGTTTGAGGACTAAATTTGATTCAATAAACATGGTCAAGACTATAAAGATTTTAGAATTGATTACCATTTTATTTCGATATTGAGTATTGGATTTTTTAGGAAGTAAATGCTTTTTATTTTAAAGAAGTTAAAACTTTGATGATCTTATTTTGAGGATTAATTTTTTGGTGAGTAAGAAATGTATAATAATATATATGTGGATGAAGTGCATACGAAAGGATCTGTTGACTTGGGCATGATTGAGATGGCACTGCAAACGGACTTGGGTGTCCATCTAGAGTTGTATTAGGGAGAACAGCACTTAGTATGGTGTGTTGCACTTGGTGTGCACTTGAGTGTTAAAGAACAACTAGTATGAACAATTTTAGTAGGTAAGGAAGCTAGCAGTGAGTGTGCTTGTAGTAGAACTGTGGTACCTAAAGAGGATAGAGGTATAAAACCTTGGATGCATCGTTGACCTGTACAATCACAACTAGGAATATTCCCATCTAATTATCTTGAATGTGCTTCTTTAGAACTTTACTGTCCTTCCTTGATGATATCGCATCTATTGCCTTAATTGATTCTTTTGGATCTGTCTCAGGATGCCGCCGAGGACACGATCTATGAAAGTGGGAGCACCGGCTTTAGAGGGGTCTGCCACCTCTCCACCTGATGGACAGACAGCCGTAGTTCCTCCTACATCTCCGATGCATGTGGGAGTATCTGCCCTTTCCGGGGGTCTTTCTCCCCCACCTGTTCAGAGGGTACCCGCAGCTGTGACGGACAACCAGCCTCCTTTACCGACTTTAATTTTCGGAGGTGTGCTCATTGACGGGGCACAGATGTTTACCTTGATCCAGGGCATGGTAGATGCCCAGAAAGTGACGGCAGATGCTCAGCGAGTTCAGGCTGAGGTTCTGAGGGCGCAAGCAGAAGCGCAACAGGCGCAGACTGAACTAATGAGAGAGAGCATGGAGAACGCTCACCAGATGGCACTACAGGCAGTTGAGAGAGTTGCCCAACAGTATCCTGGCCAGCGACAGCCGAGGGCGTTTCAGTATCAACAACAGTACCAGGCACCAGTTCGTGTTCAGTAGGATCAGACTTGTCTTTACTGTAAGAAGCCAGGTCATCTTAGGAAGAGCTGTAGAGCGAGGCTAGGACTTTGTTTGCGCTGTGGCGATGCAGGACACCGAATGAGGGATTGCCCTCTAGTTCAGTGCGTAGCTCCAAATTATAGAGACCCAGCTAGGCTACCTGTGGAACCGTATATTGCTCAGCACCCGCGAAGGGAACCACCCCGGCAGGGCGGTGCTTTGCGGTGACGGTCGAGGAGACCGATACTACAGGTAACGTGTTAGTATGTTTTGTTCTTTCCTTCCTTCTGTTCCTTTCTGTTGATCGATTGACTAAATTTTCCCTAGTACTGTAGTTCGTATACATGATTTTTCTTGTTAGGATATAGTTAGTAGTACACCCTGACAGAGAATGCAATACCATGATAAGACAGACCATAACCATGCATGTTTCCTCTAAGTTGTATGTTGTATGACTGTAGGTAAAAATTTTCTTAGACCATGATCATTGGGGTTTTGACCATAACAAAAATCTATGAAGAGGTTATGACTTGAAAAAAGGGACAAGATGATTAAAAATTTAAGGATAATCATTCATTTAAATAAAGAGTTAAGGAGTTAATATAACAAAATTGATGGATCATTGATTTTACGAAGATTGAGGATGATTGAAACTCGAGGATAAAACATTAACTTAAATGGAGAGTTAAGAAATTAACATGGCAAAATTGAGGATTTATTAATTTTAGGAAGGTTATGATATAATAGAATTGGTGATTACAAATTGAGAAAATTTAGGAGATTGTCATTATATTTATTTGACCGCAAGTTATGAATTTTTAAAATTTTATATTGTGGACGTTGCGTTGGAAGGATCTCTAAGTGTCGCACTGTTGAGTATTTTGAGGAAAAAGGAAACTGAAGAATCAGATCATTGATGGATTATTGTTTGGATTCAGACTTTTTGGGACGAGATTCAATACATTGATTGAAATTAAATTTGAGGAACAGATATCAAATTCCGAGTATTTAATTTTTAATTTAAATTCGGAGGGAATTGTGAGGAAATGGAAACTGATTTTTATTTTTGAGGATATTTCAGGAATATAGTAATTTCAGAAATTTTTTGAAGATTGTGAAACGACAAGGTGGATTATTTCAGGATTATGTGGGTTGTTGAATTTCACCATTGATGGAAAATAATAATGTGTATGAGTAAATACTACTATTGAGGATTTTAAATTTCGAGGACGAAATTATTTTAAGGAGGGTAGACTTGTCACTACCATATTCTGAAAACAGGGATATTTTCGACTTTTTATAATTATTAGTATTGTGGTATTTATATTAAATTATTTCTCAATATTGTATTTAAATTAAATAATTTCATGAGGTGTGTATTTAAATATATTATATTATATACTGTGTTCTTAATGTCTGAGCTGGTAGACTTGACCTAGAGGCCACTAGACGAACACCTGATCGAATAATGGGGATTATGTATTTAATTGTTTTATTTAGAATTAATTTATTGGAGGTTGTAATTAACTACCGTAATTTATTTAATTATTGCGCCTTGCCTTTGCTTCGATATTTGGAGCGCTACCCTAGCTTTTGCCTTCCAACAAATTTCACAACCTTGCCCTAGACGTGCCTGCCTTCCATTCTGATATTTTTGCAACTCATAATTATGATCTCTTGAGCTTCATTTTAGCCGCACAATATTCATCGCGGACGTTTATTTAATTTCTGAATAAATTCCTATTTTTGTATCGTTGTGCGTTCCAATCAAAATTGGAGGCAATCTTGACCTATTTTTCGTATGACCCAAATTAGGGTAATATTCTGTTCTGAGTCTTCTCCATTAATGCTATTGATGACCCGACCTGATTTGGCCCCATGTACTCCTAATTAATTTTTTGAACACAACTTGCATTTTATTCCTAATTAAATTTAGGATACCATTTTATCTGATTCTGTTAATCCCGTTTAATTCCAGTACCCTGCTAATTAAGTCCGTACCAAACACACGGTGCCCCCTCACTCTGCAAAACGCCAAACACCGAATCGCCCACCCAATTTTCATCATTTTATGCGTCTGTGCAAATACCCAAATTTAAGGGGGCTAATTTGCAAATTTGCATTAGGTGTCCACACCCCATTGGTTCAACCAAATGGAGAAGCCTAATATTGACTAGTCAACACCCCCATCCTCACATGTAGGAAATTTCTTCATGACAAATCAGGACCACCCATTTAAAATGGGTGCATCCTCACCCTTGATTCCCACACACTCTCTCCCTATTTAATGTCCTATCACCTAGCCCTAATCCCCAAAAACCTAGGGAAGCACACCTCCTCACTAGCCCCAAGCCCCCAAACCGTAGCCTCCTCCCCATTCTAAAATTTCTTCTTCATTTTCTTTTCATCTTCTTCTTCTTCTTCTTCTTCTTCTTCTTCTTCTTCTTTCCTTGTTTTTGAAATTCAAAAGATAGAGGGAAACCATCACCACCACTCCCACACTGTTCATCCCGAGCCCGGCCCCCATCTCCGGCCTAGCTCCGGCGAACTACTGTGCCTTCTCCGGCCGCTCCCCCGTCAGCCCGGCCATGCAGCTCGACTCCGCCTCACTCGAGCAACCACCACCCTCAGCCGGCGGAGCCCCACTGCTCCTCCTCCCCCACCACTGTATTTTCCCGACGGCCAACTCGACGGCACCCGAGCTCCTCCCTTATCCAGTACCCACTGCTCGACCACTGCAGCCGACTCTCCCCCTCTTCCCTGCTACTCCGGCGGCCCTCTACCCGAAGCTCCACCCGCAACCTCTTCTTCTCCACCCGAAGCTCCTTCATATCCCCGCGTCGAGCCACCGACCCCTACTCCGGTCGACGTCTACTCTGGCCCGGCCAACCGCTCGAGCCAACCTCGGCTGCGATTGCTTCTTCCCCGTCTTCTCCTGCACCCTCCTCCTCCTCACCTCGATCCCGTCCGCCGACGACAAGCGGCAGCGCCTACACCACCACCCTCGATCTCGTCTTCCCGACGAGATCCCCCGACCTCGACCCAAGCCCAGAACGCCGGAGCTGCACCGCTGTGCTCGATCCCTCCCTGCCGAGCAGACTCCCCCTGATCCCTGAACCGCCTGTCAGCCGGAGCCGACCACTGGGCCACGGCAGCCCCAGCCACGAGCAGAACCAACCCGGTGAGTCCCTCTCCTCTTTCCCTCCTTAATAATTAATGTAATGAATAGTGTTTATAATTAATGTAATGAATAGTGTATATAATTAATATATGTATGGTGTATATTAATTAATGTATATGTATATGTATATGTACATGTATATATTTAATATGATTTATATATATAAATACGTATTCTAGTATATGTAATATTGGTATATGTATATGTAGATTTCAGGATATGTAGGTAATTATTTTATTGGTATACTTAATATATTTTTCAATATATAAAAATTGGTATATGTATATATTTATTTGTATATACACCTAGTATATATTTTTAAATTGATATATATGGTACACATATATTGTGTAACTAATATATATATTATGCATAGATTAAATGGTACATATATATATATATATATATATATATATATATATATATATATTGTATATGTATTTATTTTGGTGCAAGTGTATATTGTAGGCATTAATGTATATGTTAGTAAAATAGATATAATGTGTCTTATATATCTATCTACTAGACGACCCTAGTTGACCAGTATCATACCAGGCATAGCCCCCTGAGTTAGGTATTTGATTGTGTGTTTAGTATAGCATCTGATGCAAACGTTGTATTGTTTATTATATGTTATAGGACTGTTGGATCCTCCAGACGATACTCTGGGACAGGACATTGGTTTTACCAGCTAAGGACCCAAGGCGAGTACATTCTCTGATTAGTTTTTAATTTATGATATCTCCTATGTTCATTGTATCTAGTGTAAATATCCATATTTCTACACGCTGGTTACACGGATTGGTGTATACGGATCTCGTCATGAGATGTTATTCCTTGTTCATGGTGTAGCTTGTACAAGACTTATTTCCTTGTTATCTTGTGCATGTACAGACACTGATTCCCGGGGAGATTTGCTACCTCCCTAGGGAATCCCGTGCCATAGTGTATCATGATTGGATCTACTATATCAGTCGGGGGTGGGGAGTATTTTAGTGTAGATATGTAATCATACCCAACTTTACATGCATCATAGCTCACCCACGCCTCATGTCGGTGCAGCCTTACCTTTACATGCCTCATCACTGTTACATATGGTTAGCCTGACTATTACTCGCATCATAGCTATTCTTACGGATTAGCCTGACCTCAAGGATGATCGCTAACCAATGTAATGAGTTTACTAGTCCCAAGCCGATCACATGTTAAAGCTAGTACTCACACACTTAGTCATAGGATTCTTGCTCATTGACATATTGTTTCCTTTCCTGCATTTACTTACAGTATTTCCAGTATATCCTTTATTGTATGTTTCTCGTACCTATACATGCATTTTGTATATTTCCATCTATATATTGCTACATAGTTTATATCATTGATATAGAACTGCTATTTAGAAATGTACTTTGCTCCTTCCTGACTGGAAAAACATTTTTCCAGACTATGCCTAGAGGACTGGTATCTGACACTGATGGACCACAGGGTGAGTAGCTGAGACTTGGCTTGGTAGTTCAGTCGTGATTCCGGGAGGTATAGTCGGAAATCATTAGTTGTCTAGTTAGTTCCTTTAGCATATTATTTTGGTACCGAATTTGTCTCCGGCAAATCTTATTTCAGACTTGGTTTATGTTAAGTTAGATTAATTAAAGTTTAGACTTGTGTTGTACTTAAAATTTATTTCTTCGAATTCTAATCGTGCTGTCGTTATGTGATTGAGTATGTTGTTATTTATATAGTGTTATCCGTGTCTCCTTATGGAGTTGGATACTAGTGCGAGATTGTTTAGATAGTGCTTGACCCAGACAGCGTTCTACCGCCGATGTTGCGGCGTAGGCTGGACGTACCCGCGTACTCGTGCCCCTAAAATGGGTGCGGGTCGTGACACCCGCGGCCGTGCCCCACCGCCGTGCTACGCCACCGTGCCACGCCGCGCCACCCTGTCGCAAAAATCAGCGAGGTACCCCTCTTCAAGCTCTCGTAACTTTCTGTACGTTGTCCCATTTTCTGTTCTGTCGAACCCTGTGCGAAGACCGTGTGTGTCACACCCAGTCCCAAAATATGTAGGACTAGGAACACGTAAGCATGTCAGCCGCATGGTTATGGCAACTCCAATATATGAAAACCAAACCCATACATACGCTGTAATATGAATATTAAATCCACAAGTGGTATAAACATATGTCACAAGTCACAGTGTATAATCTAAATCTCATCCACAAAAAATTAATATAAATAAATAACCAATATCTATGAAACTAGATCTCAATACAAAGTATCTAAAGATGATAGTTGGATGAAAACAAATCCACTACCAACTTGAATGTAAAAGAGTAAATATAATATAAGTACAACACAACAACACAATATAAGAATATCGACTAACGACCACGGGGCTCAAAGAGAAGACATCCTCGAAACATATGTAACCATCCGAATCTGTGCTCCTGCGAATACTCAAGAACAACGACACCTGGGAAGGGACCAGGTCCTCAGAGGGACGTAACAAGATACATAGAAGCAAGCCAATTTGAATACAGTAAGCATGCATAATGTTTGAAAATATGTAAGTACGCTGTACAAGATATTCTATATGAATGCAAATGAGGACAATTTTTTGACGTATGGGCAAGGGTAGGCTACTCGATCTAAGCCTTACAACTCACACACCCTTCTAGAACATCATCAGCCGACATACCTCGGGGGTAGCGACCCTCGTGACTCCATCAATCGACATACCTCGGGGGTAGCGACCATCGGACACGACCACCATAGTGCGTGCTAGTTACTACAGTTTACCAGAGTGATTAAAGTCCATACGCCTACTGATTATCCTCTATGATACTAAGTGTCAAGTGTGTGTCAACATATCTAATATATAGTAATGACTGAAAGAAACTACATATGCAATGAATAAACAGAAATGCAATAAATATACAGAAATATACTAAGCATACAAAATACTTTAAGCAATTTGGCAAGGTATCTTGTCTGGTCTGAAAAAGAATGAAGTCCCAACTCAAGGCGTCGTCCGATCTACCCGTCACATAAATTAAACAAGTTAGGTTACAAAAGTGGGTGAATAGGTTCCTCCATTTTAATCAATTTTAATTTTGAATAAAATAACCTAAAATATTATTTTAATCTTATTATAATCTAATTTTATTGTTAAACTCTAATTTTGGTCCAAAGAAAGTCAATTTTACGAATTTGTGATCCGTGGCACGCAAATCGAGACGATCCATTGACCAAAAAGTCAACCAACTCAAATCCTAGATTTGTGTGTGGAATCCTATAGATTTCAACACTACATGAACGCTAGAATCGACAGTTTTCTAAAATCACAAGTCGGTAAAGAGTTATGGCCACAAGGGCGCACAGATGACAGTTTTCGGTGGTTTCCTATTTACGTCTAAGTTGTACGAATTTTACAGTAGAATAAACTTGCATATTAAATTCTGAAAAAATAATTTTATGTAAGTTCATTATATCATATTTTTGAAACTTCAAACGGCTCATAATTCCGAGTTCGGGATCTCCCGAAATCTCGAAAATACAAAAACGCGTCTGATTTTGGACAGCTGGCACTTTCGGAATATTCTGGAAAAATAGGTTCTGAAATTACTTAAATAATTTATATATTCATAAAACTAACCTTGATATGGTTCTAACAAAAAAAAACTGGAGCGCGTTTGGAGTCCGGAGCTAGGAGATATCGTCTTTTTAAGTCGTCATAACTACTAGAAAATGAGGCTGGATTTATGACGAATTTTGACTGTTTTTGGACGAAAAAGAGGGAAATTTGGGGAAGAAAAATATGAATGATGAGGTATTTATAATGGTGGACACTACTTAATTGAATACGACTAGGGTTGGCTAATTTGGGTAGGATTAGAATCAGTTTAAATAATGATAGGATATGCATGAAGTTGCTTTCCTAGTAGGCTCAGGATTTGAATTAATTTAAAATAGAGTTTGAGGTTTTCTCAATAATTTATAATCTTAAATAGAATTAAGGATAATACAAATAATTTATATATAATCTTATTAATATCTATTAACACTAAATTAGCATCTATCTAATATTAAGACTATATATATCCAAATAAATCCTAAATAATTTCAAAAATCTAAATAAATTTCTTAAAATTTTAAATAAATTATAGAAAAATATAATTAAATATTTTAACCTAAAATAAATATTTGGTAGGAATAATATGTAAGTATGGTCTCATAGTAAATCATGGAAGTCCTACAAATTTACGTTTTCTAGATTTTAATTACCAAAAATTCTAGAAAAATCTCCAAAAATCTAAAATAGCCTAAAAATAATTCTAAATAAATATTTATATAAGTAAATATATCAAGAAATTTATTTTCTAATTAACTAAGAGAATATTCTAAAAAAATTTAATAACTATAATAAATATAATAATATAAAATACACATAAAATAACTATTTTGGGTGAGGGGGTTTATAATCTACCCAACTTAAAAGAATTTCGTCATCGAAATTAAAAATAAGGCATGATTTGCTAAATCCTTCAATTTGTATATAAGGCAAGTCAATCACAATCTCTTCAAAAAATTTAAATAATAAAATCTATTCAAATTCATCGCAATCGCTTCAAAATTAAGATAATCACTGTTCAAATCAAAATTTAACCTATTGTAATCTCTTCTCACTTTTTCAAATCGTCAATATCCAAATTTAAATTGAATCCATATAACATCTTCAAGATTTAAATAACACACATCAATTTTTATATCACGATCTCCAACTATCATAATCTCCTCTAGATTTTAAATAATAACAATTCTAATCAAATCTTATTCCTATTCTCAACGTATGAATTTTGTACTCTTCAAATGTTTAAACTCAATTTACATCCTCAATATTTCAAATAGGTGACCCAACAATCAAAATTTAACTTTTAATTCAAATCATCAAATTATAAAATTTAAATCTAATTCACCAATTGTTCAAGTCTAAAATTTTATATTTATCCTCAAAATTTAAATCGATGATTCAACCTTCAATATTCAAAATTTAAATCATGTGCTCAAAGTATAAATATTTGGTCCACAATATCGAGATTTCAAAATTTATTAAATCCTTATTATCTTAATCATTCTTCAAAAAAATTTCAAATTAAAATGACTTAAATCTCTCAATCTAATCTTACTTGATCACAATCTAAAGAAAATTTCTCTCAAGTTGATAATGCAACTTCTACCCAATTTAGAATTTATCCATCTATCACATAAGGCTATACGTTTAAGAAAGATATTCCTCAAATTATTTAATCATGTTATTCAATCCTCAAAAGTTTTAACATCCAAATTATATCATATATGATATGCCCTTAATTACGGAAAATAATCATCAAGTAATGTGATTGGACTATGGGGTATATCCAGTACTATCTGTATATCAAACTTATACCAAGCACGAGGTTTTGTCTTTCTGAAATAAGAGAAGACGGAAAACAATAATAAGGAGTTCAAGGGAGAGGTAATAGAATACAAGTATGGGGTTCAAAGCGATTAAAAGAATTCAAAAGGGAATTGTCAAGGCAGTTGTGGATTGAATCTTATTTTAGTAGATTCTTATTCACATGCTCATATCAGTACAGTTATGTAATCGATATGATATGCTCAGACGCATCTAGGGGAAAGTATATTCGTCTACTAGTCGACTATATATCTCAATCCACGCAAAGTAGTATTGCGAAGGGCGAACCAAGTGTACTAAGGTTTTCCAGACCATAATACACTGATTCTGATTAGACAATTATATTATTGTGTGGTTGATCAGGCCCCAATAACACATATGTCATGAACAAGCTGGATAAAAGAATAAGCTTGCAAAAACTAGGCTATAATAGCCGCATAAGTCGAGGTAGTTTAGAAAATATAAATACGCTGGATTATGATGAAAGATGGTACAAAATAGTTCAAGTGCACAAAGAAGATAAGACTCTACAATCTCTACAATTGTCATACTAATTCCTTGTCTAGGTTGCTAGTCGACAAAATAGGGGTATGGGCTTCTGAGTTCTACAGTTTGAATAAACACTATCTTCTTATGCAAGTCTATAGTTAATGTCATTCAGTTACACTTCAATAATAGGTCAAAAAAACTATGTGATACTAGGTTGTGAGGCATACTACCCAACATAAAATAATTAACTAATATTGTAACTGCATTTAGGGGTTTCTACAAAATAATATTGTCCTTGTAAATAAAGTATAAACTCTTATTGGGGTATATGCAGAAAAGATCTTGGTACTTATTAGGGTATCCTATTGCATTATATAGGTAATTGTCATCTTAAATCTTAATCATAGTACTTATAGAACAACGTGTTAATATTAAGAACAGAGAAGTTACTGGCTCTCAAGTGAAAGAGGATATAACATGTATGGAGATATATGGAACAGATTACTTGATTTGAAACTAAAGGGTAATTATAAAATCATAATCTAAATAAACAGCTCAACTATCAAGTTCTAACTACTAAGCACATAATTTTAAAATTCAAGATTAACAACTATAATCCTAACAAACTATATATCCTAACATAAAAGGAATCACTTGGCCTACAATCAGAAGGGTTAGGTGGCATGAATTGAAAGAAAGAAAAAGAAAGCATAATTAGTCATCGCTCAAATAGTGAGTGCTAAGGTTTCGGAGGAACAAGATATAAAACTAAATAGAATGACTCTAGATAATATCATGGTTTCCTAAGGGAAAGGTGGGATGCTAATCTGTGTTTGGGGTATGATTGAGGAAAAATATTCTATTTATTCCCCTTGGCTTCCCAAGATACTGTTATGCTAATATCAAGAAAAAAATCTAATTTATAGTTCTCTAATACTATCTCACTATGAAAGTTAGGTTTAGTCCTAATATTCAATCTTGAATTTTTATTGGTTCCTCAATACTAGGGTCAAACATTATGGTCAAATTTCAAACTAATTCTAGTAGTATTTATACTACTCTCAAGTCATTCATACATATATCAAGGGATAATGATAAATTAATATATAGGTAAGGGACGCTAGGGTTCATTAGGTAGTAAGGAATGCTAGGGTTCATTAAGTATTCTAACTCAGTGGTGTGTCAATATCCTAGTTGTACTCTTAATAGGAAGGTTACCCTACTTATCATCATAACAACAGGGACTTCTATATTCTATGAGGGGGATTTATTCCAGGAAATATTAGGGAAGCACATGAATAAAGCAGAATGTAATTATTCAAAATAGAACAGATTGGAAGGAAGATGAGTCATAGTCAATTGTGGATGAGATCCTATACTCTAATCCTATTTGCAGGCTTGCTCGGTACAGTAACGTAACCGAGACAATATGCTCTCGACCTGCATGGGCCACCACTAAAAATATGTCACGCCCCAGTCCCAAAATACGTAGGACTAGGAACACGTAAGCATGCCAGTCGCATGGTTATGGCAACTCCAATATATGGAAACCAAACCCATACATACGCTGTAATATGAATATCAAATCCACAAGTGGTATAAACATATGTCACAAGTCACAGGGTATAATCTAAATCTCATCTACAGAAAATCAATATAAATAAATAACCAATATCTATGAAACTAGATCTCAATACAAAGTATCTAAAGATGATAGTTGGATGAAAACAAATCCACTACCAACTCGAATGTAAAAGAGTAAATATAATATAAGTACAACACAACAACACAATATAAGAATATCGACTAACGACCACGGGACTCGAAGAGAAGACATCCTCGAAATATATGTAACCATCCGAATCTGCGCTCTTGCGAATACTCAAGAACAACGACACCTGGGAAGGGACCAGGTCCTCAGAGGGACGTAACAAGATACATAGAAGCAAGCCAATTTGAATACAGTAAGCATGCATAATGTTTGAAAATATGTAAGTACGCTGTACAAGACATTCTATATGAATACAAATGAGGACAACTTTTCGACTTATGGGCAAGGGTAGCCTACTCGATCTAAGCCTCACAACTCACACACCCGTCTAGAACATCATCAGCCGACATACCTCGGGGGTAGCGACCCTCGTGACTCCATCAATCGATATACCTTGGGGGTAGCGACCATCGGACACGACCACCATAGTGCGTGCTAGTTACTACAGTTTACCAGAGTGGTTAAAGCCCATACGCCTACTGATTATCCTCTATGATACTAAGTGTCAAGTGTGTGTCAACATATCTAATATATAGTAATGAGTGAAAGAAACTACACATGCAATGAATAAACAGAAATGCAATAAATATACAGAAATATACTAAGCATGCAAAATACTGTAAGCAATTTGGCAAGGTATTTTGCTTGGTCTGAAAAAGAATGAAGTCCCAACTCAAGGCGTCGTCCGATCTACCCGTCACATAAATTAAACAAGTTAGGTTACAAAAGTGGGTGAATAGGTTCCTCCATTTTAATCAATTTTAATTCTGAATAAAATAACCTAAAATATTATTTTAATCTTATTATAATCTGATTTTATTGTTAAACTCTAATTTTGGTCCAAAGAAAGTCAACTTTACGGATTTGTGATCCGTGGCACACAAATCGAGGCGATCCATTGACCAAAAAGTCAACCAACTCAAATCCTAGATTTGTGTGTGGAATCCTATAGATTTCAATGCTACATGAACGCTGGAATGGACAGTTTCATAAAATCACAAGTCGGTAAAGAGTTATGGCCACAAGGGCGCACAGATGACAGTTTTCGGTGGTTTCCTATTTACGTCTAAGTTGTATGAATTTTACAGTAGAATAAACTTGTATATTAAATTCTGGAAAAATAATTTTATGTAAGTTCATTATGTCAGATTTTCGAAACTTCAAACGGCTCGTAATTCCGAGTTCGGGATCTCCCAAAATCTCGAAAATACGAAAATGCGTCTGATTTTGGACAGCTGGCACTTTCGAAATATTCTGGAAAAATAGGTTCTGAAATTACTGAAATAATTTATATATTCAGAAAACTAACCTTGATATGGTTCTAACAAAAAAAAACTGGAGCGCGTTTGGAGTCCGGAGCTAGGAGATATCGTCTTTGTAAGTCGTCATAACTACTAGAAAATGAGGCTGGATTTATGACGAATTTTGACTGTTTTTGGACGAAAAAGAGGGAAATTTGGGGAAGAAAAATATGAATGATGAGATATTTATAATGGTGGACACTACTTAATTGAATACGACTAGGGTTGGCTAATTTGGGTAGGATTAGAATAAGTTTAAATAATGATAGGATATGCATGAAGTTGCTTTCCTAGTAGGCTCAGGATTTGAATTAATTTAAAATAGAGTTTGAGGTTATCTCAATAATTTATAATCTTAAATAGAATTAAGGATAATACAAATAATTTATATATAATCTTATTAATATCTATTAACACTAAATTAGCATCTATCTAATATTAAGACTATATATATCCAAATAAATCCTAAATAATTTCAAAAATCTAAATAAATTTCTTAAAATTTTAAATAAATTACAGAAAAATATTATTAAATATTTTAACCTAAAATAAATATTTGGTAGGAATAATATGCAAGTATGGTCTCATAGTAAATTATGGAAGTCCTACAAATTTACGTTTCCTAGATTTTAATTACCAAAAATTCTAGAAAATTCTCCAAAAATCTAAAATAGCCTAAAAATAATTCTAAATAAATATTTATATAAGTAAATATATTAAGAAATTTATTTTCTAATTAACTAAGAGAATATTCTAAAAAAATTAACATCTATAATAAATATAATAATATAAAATACACATAAAATAACTATTTTGGGTGAGGGGGTTTACAGTGTGACCCCCCTCGAAACCCATGCAACTCGTTCGGGGTATCGCGTCCTGTGTCGGTCGCAAACTGCGACGTAAAAATAGAAAAAAAAAACCATTTCTGAAAATTCAGAAATTTATCCCGAACTCGCAAGTTCACGACCGTTTTGCGTGCAACCTGTTAACTATTTTCAAAATCCACTTGAACAGTAATTTAGACCGTATAACTGTAACACCCCGTTCCGTTCTAGCGGACCTGCCAACTCAAACGGCAAATTGCAACTGTCCCGACCCGCTTTGCCTCAAACGAGAAGCAAAGGATATCCAGACTTGACCCTACAGGAATCCGACTTAGGCTTTCAGAGGCTCGCTTGACGTATCGCTCTACCGAGGCGAATCATCGCTAAGGTTGGTGGCTACGGTGAACTTGTCTTTGCTTAGCCAGCACACATAAAATCTGGAATGATACATGCTAGTCGCTAGGTGAATCACCCCCTGCATGCTAATAAGAATTCAACGCACCTAGCTAAGGGAATAATCCCAACTTGTATTGCTTATGCTAGAACATGGAAATGAAATACTGCTTATATTCAGACCCTGGTATGTCAAGTCCCTTACGGTTTCATCCCTCGGCTTACCTTCGGGTCCGAGCAAACGTGTCTGCTTATGTTCCTTAGAAACGCATGCTTGCTTGCTCACGAATGTCTAACGTTATTGTATTGTGCATACATTGAGTCAGCCATGAGACTATCAAATAGTCCTTCTGTGCAAATGAACCTGCACGTATCCGGGACCATTGGGTCGCCAAGGCAATCCCTGAACCAGGGGCACGCATCAGGGCAAAATAATACTGAACAAAAATTCTCTCACGTTACAACTGAATGATAATCCCATCAAGTTTATATCTGAACGAGAATCACGTCATGTACAGAACGAATCTCAGCTCACGGAGCAAACGCTCGTTTCAGATCACGAATCAATAGATTATCATATCAAGTTATGGATTTGGAAGACCCTGACCTGCATGTCGCGGACAACTTGGAAACAAGGTCATTCGGTTCCACGGGCGGTCACCGGGGCACTGGGACCGTTCCGATCCGGATGGAACTACACCATAGTCTCACGTGCGAACGGGATGGTGTGTAGCACCTCATGTACTTCGTTGCATACCATCCTCGTTCATCGACTATAAACGGTCCTTTATGGCTATGCCAGCGACTCATGTTCATATAGATAAGTCATCCTCGCTTAGCGGCTATCCGCGTGCGAGTCATTGCATCGCATCAATGAATAACTGAACACCTGAACGATAACGACTCTCGTGTTTGCATATGCTATGCTCTGAATGTTTATACTTGCATGTGCTTGAATTAACAATGTTTGTCTTGGACAGGGAGGGACAATTGGTAAGTCTCGCCGTGTTTTCTCTCATGTCGCACGACGCACTGCCACACGAGTTAGGCTATTCAATCTTTGCATGAAACTGATCCTAAGGTAACTAGAAAGACAACTTAATAGTTGGTGCACGAAACCTGTATTACGTGTTTGGATTTGTCGAGCGGGCGAGTAGCTTCCCCACCAGTGCATTCAATGTACTGATAATCCACCAGTTCGTATGCAGGGTGCGGGAGAACCTCGTTCGGTGCGGATGCCTCCTTCGTGCGTCACTAAGGCCAGGAGTTCCCTCTGAAGCCTTGGAGCGCTGCGTCCGGAACTGAAGCACATATACAAGACATAATGTCACGCCCCAGTCCCAAATACGTAGGACTAGGAACACGTAAGCATGCCAGCCGCATGGATATGGCAACTCCAATATATAGAAACCAAATCCATACATACGCTGTAATATGAATACAAAATCCACAAGTGGTATAAATATATGTCACAAGTCACAGGGTAAAATCTAAATCTCATCCACCAAAATCATATAGAAATAAATAACCAGTATCTATGAAACTAGATCTCAATAAGAAGTATCTAAGGATGATAGTTGGATGGAAACAAATCCACTACCAACTCGAATATAAGAGCAAATACAATATGAGTACAACACCATAACACAATATAAGAATACCAGCTATCCATCACAGCTCGAAGAGAAGACATCCTCGGATCACATGTAACCATCCAAATCTGCGCTCCTGCAAATACTCAAGAATAGATACACCTGGCAGCGGACCAGGTCCTCAGAGGGACATAACAAGATACTTAAACACATGCCAATAAAGTACTGAAATAAATATCCAAAGGGGTCGCCTAACCGTCTAAAGTGAATGCAGTTAAGAACAACTTTCCCCACAAGTGAGCTATCTGGCTGAAAACTGGGATTTGGCATGGTTCTCTTTTGAAGATCCAGGGGCCCAAAGGCACGTCGTCTTTTGAACGGCGGAGGCCCGCCAATGTACATAATATATATATGGGTCATCACCGCCCGTATCTCCAGTGGAGAATCTGGGTGCACAGGAAAAAGTGTAAAGGAGCTCAAATGCGGTACTTGTTGTTCTCCCCACCCCATGCTCTAAGCATGTCATGTCCATGACACGATAAACCTCTAATAACTGCCAAGTCTACTAGCATGCAAAGTTTCTAACAGCAGTTATTCCTAACGCACGGTCCATACGTACAGGAGGCCAGACCTGTCACGCAGTCCGTGATCTATATGAGACTCACACTCGTGTAACCACTGTGTCACGGCCAATGAACCTAATGGTGCTACATGATAATGGGGTAGTCTCATGAACAAGGTCAATGCAATACATAAATAAAAACATATCGCGACGTCACCGTCGCGCGCATTTTATATAACAGTTAAAATATATGAACTAAAGACAGAAAATAAAGATGCATGCAACATATGGAATATAAATAACAGTACAATGGCAAGGTATACTTGCCTGGCAAGGAAGCTGCAATGTACCAATAACCTGCTCCAGAAATCGCGCAGAACAATCCAATATCCTATGTACACATAAATATAATATAATAGAATCATTAGTCATTACACTAGCACATACTCAACCACATTTACACTGGAATCAGGGGGTATACTAGGGGTAATACTAGTCATCTAACACGGTCAATTACGCATTGAATTACGCGGGTGTCGCGTCTTCAAGTACTGTACGAAATCAGTCAGTCAACTGACAGGTGTCTATGCCAGTACGTTAGTGTACGCAAGGCAGACAAATTCACAAGTTCTTAGGGTCAACATGGTCAAGGTAAGTATGGGATAGTCCACGATGTCCTAGGGTCATACAGTCCGAATATTTAGTCATAATTATCAATTAGCATTTACTTACATATATATTCATATAACTATATAATAATATAACCATTAATTTATTTTAATTTATTTAATTCTGGAATAATTACTCTAAAATCCTATTTTAATCTTATTATTTCTGATTTTTATTTTAATTCCTAAATTTTGTCCAAAGAAACTGAATTTTATCAACTCGAGACTCATGGCACGCAAATCGAGGCGATCTGTTGACCAAAAAGTCAACCGATACAAACTCGACTTTCATGCATGATTTCTTGTAGATTTCAGCATCAAAAACATACTAGAATTTACGGCTCATCTGAATTCAAATTCGTTTGGAAATTATGGCACATACAAATTTTGTATTGTGCACCGATGGTTAAATTCTAACCTAGAAGTTCTACAGAATTAACAGTATGAAATACTTCGAAATAAATTCTGGGAAAAATATATGTCGATGATCTCGACATTATCTTTCCGAAACTTTAAACGGTTCATGATTCTGATTCCTGGTTCTCCCGAAATCGCGAAAATATCGAAACACGTCTATTTTTGGACATGCTGTGCTCTATGAATTTTCCAGAATTTAATACTAATAATTTAGAAAAACAATTTATATTATCAGAAAGCTAACCTCATTATCATTCTAACAAAAAAAACTGGAGCGTGTTTGGAGTCCGGAGCTAGGAGATATCGTCTTTTTAATTCGTCATAACTAGTAGAAAATGAGGCTGAATTTATGACGAATTTTGACTATTTTTTTGGACGAAAAAGAGAGGAATTTGGGAAAGAAAATTATGAAGGATGAGGTATTTATAATGGTGGACACTACTTAATTAAATACGACTAGGATTGGTTAATTTGGATAGGATTATGATGAATTTAAATAAGGATAGGATATGCATGAAGTTGATTTCCTAGTAGGTTCAGGATTTGAATTAATTTAAAATAGAGTTTGAATTTATCTCAATAATTTATAATCTTAAATATAATTAAAGATAATACAAATAATTTATAAAATCTTATTAATATCTATTAACACTAAATTAGTATCTATCTAATATTAAGACTATATATATCCAAATAAATCCTAAATAATTTTAAAATCTAAATAAATTTCTTAAAATTCTAAATAAATTACAAAAAAATATAATTAAATATTTTAAACTAAAATAAATATTTGGTAGGAACGACACGCAAGTATGGTCGTATAGTAAATCATAGAAGTCCTAGAAATTTATGTTTTCTAAGTTTTAATTACCAAAAATTCTAGAAAAAATCTCCAAAATTCTAAAATAACCTAAAATAATTCTAAATGAATATTTATATAAGTAAATATATCAAGAAATTTATTTTCTAATTAACTAAGAGAATATTCTAAATAAATTCAACATATATAATAAATATAATAATATAAAATATACACAAAATATCTATTTTGGGTGAGGGAGTTTACACATAATGTTGTGAACGTCGCCTGAACATCGCCTGTACAATCATTCCACAGTTGTAGCCACTTGGTACGCCTTTTACTGTTTCAGAGAGAGAGGCTTGAGCGACTTGTAATCTCGGCCAAGCGCCGCCTGTAACACATGTTTATATAAATAAAAGAGTTGCTTTACTTCAACTTGTGTTTCAATGCTTTCGCTCTATTGTCGACTCAGTGAACCTGTTACCGATCGCCTATGCGTTCATGACTCCGCTGTACTCGGACAATCTGTGCGACTCTGTGGCTTAGAACTCTTACCGCCAGTAAATGGACCACGGCCTTGCACGGGCGTGGCACACGCTCGTGCGGCGTCACGCCCGGATGGGTCAAAGCGATCGTTCCGCGGGAGCGCTGGCGCGGTGATTCTCGCCTAGCGGGAACGGCCAATTTGCCTGCGGGAGACCGGAGCATGACATGTTGGTATCAGAGCCTGGCTTCTACGCCTTTGGACTTCGATTCGACTATCTCTGTTTCGAAAGCTCGTTCGTGGGTTATGTGCACGCTCTCTCTCAATGCCTCGAGGGAATGTTCCAACAATAAGTCTAAATACTTTCAAAATATGTTTTGAATGATATGATTGCTTGTATGCTATTGTGCTGCGAGTGGCCTTTGTGCCAACCTGTGCGAACCCTTGAGAGTATCGCTAGTAGCTTGCCCGATTTTACTAACTCTAAGTTTGGTTGAATGCATCTATTCGAGGGACGCCTTGAACTTGTGCACCATCCAAGACTTAAGAAAAGGTGAAACTCGAGTGCTAAGACTTCGCTATCACTAAGCTGGTTGACGTGCTCACGCTAGAAGTGCATTTTGAAAGTGTGCACGATCCAGACTAAGCGATATGCCGATCTCGACGCTTTTGCAAGTGAATATCCAAATGAACAAGTACAACAACTTGTATAGGTTTGCCTCAGCCTTGTATCGTTAAATCAAAAATTGATTGAAATGTACTGCTTGTCCTCAGTAAGTCTCGAGGATGAAACTTTTTCTAAGTTGGGTAGGATGTAACACCCTATTCCGTTCTAGCGGACCTGCCGACTCAAACGGCAAAGTGCAACTGTCCTGACCCGCTTTGCCTCAAACGAGAAGCAAAGGATATCCAGACTTGTCCCTACAGGAATCCGGCTTAGGCTTTCAGAGGCTCGCTTGACGTATCGCTCTACCGAGGTGAATCATCGCTAAGGTGGGTGGCTACGGTGAACTTGTCTTTGCTTAGCCAGCACACATAAAATCTGGAATGATACATGCTAGTAGCTAGGTGAATCACCCCCTGCATGCTAATAAGAATTCAACGTACCTAGCTAAGGGAATAATCCCAACTTTGATTGCTTATGCTAGAACATGGAAATGAAACACTGCTTATATTCAGACCCTCGCATGTCATGTCCCTTACGGTTTTATCCCTCGGCTTACCTTCGGGTCCGAGCAAACGTGTCTGCTTATGTTCCTTAGAAACGCATGTGGCCTGCTCACGAATGTCTAACGTTATTGTATTGTGCATGCATTGAGTCAGCCAGGAGACTATCAAATAGTCCTTCTGTGCAAATAAACCTGCACGTATTCGGGACCATTGGGCCGCCAAGGCAATCCCCGAACCAGGGGCACGCATCAGGGCAAAAGAATACTGAACAAAAATCCTCTCATGTTACAACTGAATGATAATCCCATCAAGTTTATATCTGAACGAGAATCACGTCATGTACAGAACGAATCTCAGCTCATGGAG
Source organism: Iris macrosiphon (assembly GCA_036927795.1). Classification (NCBI taxonomy): domain Eukaryota; kingdom Viridiplantae; phylum Streptophyta; class Magnoliopsida; order Asparagales; family Iridaceae; genus Iris; species Iris macrosiphon. The sequence goes on along the minus strand of JAYESA010000012.1, from coordinate 175,827,130 downwards.
CAAACGCTCGTTTCAGATCACGAATCAATGGATTATCATATCAAGTTATGGATTTGGAAGACCCTGACCTGTATGTCACGGACAACTTGGAAACAAGGTCATTCGGTTCCACGGGCGGTCACCGGGACATTGAGACCGTTCCGATCCGGATGGAACTGCACGATAGTCTCACGTGCGAACGGGATGGTGTGTAGCCCCTCACGTACTTCGTTGCATACCATCCTTGTTCATCGACTATAAACAGTCCTTTATGGCTATGCCAGCGACTCATATTCATATAGATAAGTCATCCTCGCTTAGCGGCTATCCGCGTGCGAGTCATTGCATCGCATCAATGAACAACTGAACACCTGAACGATAACGACTCTCGTGTTTGCATATGCTATGCTCTGAATGTTTATACTTGCCCGTGCTTGAATTAATAATGTTTGCCTTGGACATGGAAGGACAATTGGTAAGTCTCGCCGTGTTTCCTCTCATGTCGCACGGCGTACTGCCACACGAGTTAGGCTATTCAATCTTTGCATGAAACTGATCCTAAGGCAACTAGAAAGATAACTTAATAGTTGGTGCACGGAACCTGTATTACGTGTTTGGATTTGTCGAGCGGGCGAGTAGCTTCCCCACTAGTGCATTCAATGTACTGATAATCCATCAGTTCGTATGCAGGGTGCGGGAGAACCTCGTTCGGTGCGGATGCCTCCTTCATGCGTCGCTAAGGCCAGGAGTTCCCTCTGAAGCCTTGGAGCGCTGCGTCCGGAACTGAAGCACATATATAAGACATAATATTGTGAACGTCGCCTGAACATCGCCTGTACAATCATTCCACAGTTGTAACCACTTGGCACGCCTTTTACTGTTTCAGAGAGAGAGGCTTGAGCGACTTGTAATCTCGGCCAAGCGTCGCCTGTAACACATGTTTATATAAATAAAAGAGTTGCTTTACTTCAACTTGTGTTTTAATGCTTCCGCTATATTGTCGACTCAGTGAACCTGTTACCGATCGCCTATGCGTTCATGACTCCGCTGCACTCGGACAATCTGTGCGACTCTGTGGCTTAGAACTCTTACCGCCAGCAAATGGACCACGGCCTTGCACGGGCGTGGCACACGCTCGTGCGGCGTCACGTCCGGATGGGTCAAAGCGATCGTTCCGTGGGAGCGCTGGTGCGGTGATTCTCGCCTAGCGGGAACGGCCGATTTGCCTGCGGGAGACCGGGGCGTGACAATAACCTAGTTTTAAAACCCTATTTTTGTTTAATTTTTGGTATTGTGATTAATTTGAGGGTAAAAATGGCCAAAAACTTGGTTATTTAAAACCCAATTTTTTCCGGAACTGGGTGTGCCCCGTTAAACGAGGTGACTTGGTCGTGTGCGAACTTCACCGAAAGGTGCGCGACGTCGATATGGACGTGTGAGATTTCACAAAAGTTGATTTGGATGTGTGTGCACACCGGAATTAACGCGTATCCGTCGACAACGCCCCGTATCGGCCCTGTTCTGAAACTCGTTGTAACTTTGTGTGTGCTCGTCGTTTTGAAACGAAACTTGCGCCATCGGACTCGTAGATTTTCTGGTCCTGTGACCCAAGTTTGGTTTGATTCTGAGAACGTTGACAAAATTCCGTATCGTGGGCCCCACGGCTCCACTTGACGGGCAATTTTGTGATCGGCTCATCGGAATCCAGTTCTGGACATTCCGTTGGGTTCGTATCGTCGTTCTGGATTTGTAGACACTAAGTTTGACGAATTTGGAGAATATTGTCTCTGGTATATTTTTCGGTGCGAAGTGGGCCACATGTGGACCCCACTTTGACCAGAAACGGTCAATTTTGTCCCTGTGTCCAAATTATACTTATGGACAAGCAATTCTAGCTATTTGATATCTTCTGAACATGATGGTAGTGTTTATTTCAGCAACCGGAGGAGTACCTGCAGATCCCGCGAATACCAGAACAACAGTTGGAAACAAACCCCAGGCAAGTGTACCTTGCCAAACTTGCAGTAGTTATCTGATATTGTTTCTTGAGTTATTCATATATATATACTTCTATGATGTACATAGTCAACCCAAGACCGTGAGACGTTGCTTAATGTCCGAACAATATTCGGGTGTCGACGCCGTACGCGGAGTCGTGTAACGTCACTAGAGATTGATATCGCGATACTATATATATCTTCGTGCTTGCATTATCAAGTACGTCATACCTCAGGACACATGACACTATTCATGTAACAGAACCTTCCTGAGTTATTCATGGTGTTTCTGTATAGGGTACAGGATGCGTGACATGAACTTTATTGCATATGCTTAGCTATCATTATGACTCGCTGCATCAGTTAGAGGTCATGATTTTGCGTGACATGGACATGAGACATCGTGGACATGAGACATGTGATTATATTGGGTGGGGAGAGACTTACCATACGAAAGGCTGATTATATTATATATATATATAGTTATCTGGAGGTGCCTTAGACTCTGACACAGAGCTTTGGCACATGTACTGGCCCTTCGAGAAAAGCTGCTATGGGTTTCCCCGACACAGAGCCTATAGTAGTCTCAGCCTGAGTATTATTAATGCTCTCACTTGCATATCACATAGCTGGTTACATAGTTTACCCTATTGATTCATTTATTATTGCACTGCATTTATTTTGGCTTGAGTTATTCTTGTACCTTGCTATGTCCCCTGAGGACCTGGATCCGGATTGTGTCCCTAGGTATAGCCGAGAAGATCTATCCCGAGGTATACGGGACAGGAGCATACATTGGAGCAGTACCAGAACCCGAGGATGAGGTCGTGCCAGAGGATTTCTCCTGAGTATTGGCTTTATATACTCAATTATTTTTGTTTCTAGTTACTTTATTTCCTGTCTATTGAATTGATGTATCAGACATATTATCGGGTTGTTCCCCGAGATATATTTTATTGAGACTTGATGTTGATTTATATTTCATATTGATGTATTCATTTCTGTGGATGAGATTAGTATATTTGACCATTTCTGTTATTTTACAGCTTAAGTACACCCTGATGGGTCCATTAAATTGGGTTTGCCCATCGGTGTGTGCTGCTGGCCATTGCCACGTGTCCAGTCCCTCGGTATTTTGGGACTGGGGCGTGACACTCAGAAGGCATCTCAGAATCCTGAGTGTTGGTCATGGTCTGATCCTCGACGAATATCACGTCCCTGCTTCTGTAGAGATTTTTTCCTACTGGATCGTAGATTCTACAGCCAAACTTATCCCGACTGTCACGCCCCAGTCCCAAAAATACGTAGGACTAGGACACGTAAGCATGCCAGCCGCATGGATATGGCAACTCCAATATATGGAAACCAAATCCATACGTACGCTGTAATATGAATATCAAATCCACAAGTGGTATAAAACATATGTCACAAGTCACAGGGTATAATCTAAATCTCATCCACAGAAAATCAAATATAATTGAATAACCAGCATCTATATAACTAGATCTCAATAAGAAATATCTAAGGATGATAGTTGGATGGAAACAAATCCACTACCAACTCGAATATAAGAGCAACTACAATATGAGTACAACACAATAAACACTATATAAGAATACCAGCTATCAATCACGGCTCGAAGAGAAGACATCCTCGAAACCTATGTAACCATCCAAATCCACGCTCCAGCAAATACTCAAGAACAGATACACCTGGCAGAGGACCAGGTCCTCAGAGGGACGTAACAAGATACAGAAAATACGAGCCAATTTGAATACAGTAAACATGCATCATATTTGAAAATAGATAACTACGCTGTACAAAACAATCTATATGAATGCAATGAGGATAACTTTTCGACGTATGGGCAAGGGTAGTCTACTCGATCTAAGCCTCACAACTCACACACCCGTCTAGAACATCAGAAATCGACATACCTCTGGGGTAGCGACCAGCGCGACTCTACAGAAATCGACATACCTCTGGGGTAGCGACCAGCGCGAGACACGCCCGTAGTGCGAACTATATACTACGGTTTACCAGAGTGGTTAAAAGCCCATACGCCTAATGATTGTCCTCTCATGATACTAAGTGCCATGTGTGTGTCAACATATCTAATATATAGTAATGACTGGAAGGAACTACACATGCAATAACTAAACAGAGATGCAACTAATATACAGAAATATACTAAGCATGCAAAATACTGTAAGCAATTTGGCAAGGTATCTTGCCTGGGGTCCTGCTGCTGGTATGAATCAGAGTCCAAGTCACAGTCCAAATAGCCTATGTATTACAAATTTATCACGTCAAAAAGATAATTTATTTTAATTTATTTAATTCTGGAATAATTACTCTAAAATCATATTTTAATCTTATTATTCTGATTTTTATGTTAATTCCTAAATTTTGTCCAAAGAAGCTGAATTTTATCAACTCGAGACTCATGGCACGCAAATCGAGGCGATCTGTTGACCAAAAAGTCAACCGACACAAACTCAAATTTCATGCATGATTTCCTGTAGATTTCAGCATCAAAAACATGCTGGAATTTACGGCTCATCCGAATTCAAATTCGTTTGGGAATTATGGCACATACAAATTTTGTATTGTGCACCGATGGTTAAATTCTAACCTAGAAGTTCTACAGAATTAACAGTATGTAAATACTTCGAATTAAATTTTGGAAAAAATATATGTCGATGATCTCGACATTAGATTTCCGAAACTTTAAACGGTTCATGATTCTGATTCCTGGTTCTCCCGGAATCGCGAAAACATCGAAACACGTCTATTTTTGGACATGCTGTGCTCTACGAATTTTCCAGAATTTGATATTAATAATTTCGAAAAAAAATTTATATAATCAGAAATCTAACCTCAATATCTTTCTAACGCAAGAAACTAGGCCTCGTTTGGAGTCCGGAACTATGCGCAATGGCTTCTGGAAGATGAAGGAACCCTAGATGACGATTCTCCAAAAATCGGCTGAAGAAAAATCCTAGAAATTAATATCTAAACTATTATATATATAGAGGAGAGAGAGAGTGCAGCCGCGGCTCACAGCGCGCCACGTGGCAGCAATCCAGGGCTGCCCGCTCAGATCGGACGGTCAGGCACTGACGCGGCTCGGCTAAGCTGAGTCCGAGTCGAACTCTGACTCGGCTCGGCTCGAGGTCGGCTCGGCTCGGCTCGCACACACTCAGCGGTCACTGACAGGCGGGCCCGGCACTGTTCACTGCTAGAGGCTGACAGGTGGGCCCCCTGTTTGCTGACTGGGCAGAATTAATTACTTTTTGGGTTTTCTATTTCAGAAATTAGTTTTTAATTCAGTGTTTCATAATTAACTCAAAATAAATGCTAAAAATAATCAGAAAATTTCCAAAAAATTCTAGAAAATATATTTTATTATTTAGAACCTAAAATAAAATTTTGGAATATTTTTAATTAAGTTTGAATATAAAATAAATTCTTTAAAGTCCTAGAAAATTAGTGTTACTAGTTTTTAATTAACTAAAAATTATGGAAAAATCCCAATAGCCTAAAAATAATTCTAAATAAATATTTATATAAGTAAATATACTAAAAAAATTATTTTCTAATTAACTAAGAGAATGCTCTAAATAACTTCAACATCTATAATAAATATATGTATATAAAATATACACAAAATACCTATTTTGGGTGAGGGAGTTTACACCGACCGTAACCGACAAAGACGTGCCGCCTCGTCTTCGGCTTAAGTTTTGATTTCTAGTCCTTCGGTACATGCACAAAGGCCTTGCAACCAAACACTCGCAGTTGATTGTATGATGGCTCTTTACTGTACCACACTTTGTCAGACACATCACCCTGCAAAGGAGCACTAGAAGATAAATTAATAATATAAGCAGCTGTGTAAAGAGCCTCACCCCAATAGCTGCTCGATAAGTTTGCTTCTGACAGCAAACACTGCACCCTCTCCATCAGCATCCTGTTCATCCGCTCCGCTACACTATTGAGCTGAGGTGTCTTTGGCGGAGTCTTTTGGTGTCCTATCCCTTGCTCTTTGCAGTATGCATCAAAGGGACCGATATATTCGTCGCCATTGTCCGACCGAACATATAGCAGTTTCTTGCCCGTTTTTCTTTCAACGGAGGCCTGGAACTTCTTGAAAGTGGGTAGCACCTGATTCTTGGTCTTTAAGTCATAGACCCAAACCTTCTTGTAACAATCATCAATAAACGTTACAAAGTAAGAAGCACCACAAATATATTTTACCTTCATAGGACCGCAGACATCCGAGTGAATCAACTCGAGCAACGCCGGCTTCCTTGAACTTGGGTGACTTTGGAAAGACACCATATTTTGCTTTTCCACCAAATATTGCGTGCACCTCTCCAGCTTTGTCGACTTGAGTCCTGAAATTACCTTTATGTTCACCAAGTAGATCATCCCCTTCTCACTGATGTGGCTGAGCCGCCTGTGCCATAACTCGGTAGACGCATCAGTAGCTTCGTTCACCTCATGTGTCCCCTGTGCGCTCCCTTCCATATAGTAGAGTCCGGATCACTTGCTTTCTCTGGTAATCACCATCGAACCTCTGGAAAAATTTCACTGACTGTTCCCGAAGAGATTGAAGAAACCATCGTCATCCAACCTTCCAACCGACACAAGTTAAAAATGGATATCAGGGATATGACGAACATCTTTCAGAACAAGAACTGCACCCATCTTTGTCCTCAAATGTATATCTCCAATGGCAACTGCCTTCGACACATCTCCATTGCCCATTTTTAATACTCCACAATCGTATATTGTGTAAGTAGTAAATAGTACCCTGTTGTAAGATACGTGCGCTGAAGCACCAGAGTCCACCAGCCAAGAGTTGCCATCGCAAGCGAGGTTCATAACTACCGCATTACCTACAATAATTAGATCGCCTCCATGTGCCGAGGTCGCCTTTGTAGTGTTCTCGCCCTGCTTTCTCTTGTTGCCATTCTTCTCACTCTTCCAAGCAGAATAGTTCTGCTTGATGTGGCCCTTCTTGCCACAATGGTAATACTCTGAGTCCTCGTATCGACCCTTAGACCTTTCCCTGCTTTTGTCTCTGCCACCGCGTGAACCCCTGCTTTTACCCCTTCTGCGGCTCTCTGAAACAAGCGCCTCTGAGTGGGATGTGGATGAAATGCCCTGAGAATGTCTCCGCATCTCTTCATTCAGTATCCCGCTCTTGGCAAACTTCAGACTGACCACGCCTTCCGGAGCATAAGCGATCATAGACACTCGTACAGTTTCCAACGAGTTTGGCTATGTATACATCAGCCATAGTCCCTGAATCTCGTCGTCGAACTTGACTCCCATCGAGGATAGCTGGTCAACCACGCCCTAGATTCCACTCAAATTATCCGTAATGGATGCCCCATCTTTGTACCGCAGACCCATCATCATCCGGATTAGGAACAATTTATTTATCCCGGTCTTCTTCGCATACAATGATTCCAGCTTATCCCACAGTGTCCTTGCGTGCTCAATACTGGCAACGTGGTTGTACACGTTCTCGTCAACGAACTGCCTGATGTACCCACACACCTGTATATGCTCGTACTTTCAGTCCTCTTTGGATTTGTCACTGGGCCTCTCGAAAGCAAATACCAGAAGATGCAACTTCTTGAAAAATAGCAGATCCTTCATCATGCTCCTCCAGTAGTGATAGTTGGTACCGTTCAGGTTTATCATGCCCACCGTCTTCGCGTCCATCTCTCCTCCCTGGTTTTCCTGTCAACTCCTGACACCCTTATGAAATTCCAGAACCTAGCTTTGATACTACACTGTTGGAAATGAAACGCGAAAACCATTCCCCAAACCAGAGAGTACCTGCGAGAGAACCGAGCAAAACACATAAACCAAAAAAACACCAAACACAAATTGCAAACACAGAGATTTTTACGTGAAAAATCCAGATGGAAAAAACCACGGGACGATCGGAGTCCAACCCTGAAGAACCTCCACTAATGGAATAAATAGATTACACCCTCTACAAGCTCCGCACCGATCCAATACGGATCACCACAACTCTTTGGAACAGAAAATAGATTACAACCACGAAGAAAAAAATAATGAGAAATATCCCAAATTGATCTCTTTCTCCGAAACGGCCTCCAATCCTTCTTTCTCCTCTCCAAAGTTGCAATGGCACTCTTGCCACCTTTTTTTCTCTCTTTGTTTTTTTCTCATGTTGTTGTATATTGCATGAGCCTTCATATAAACCCTTGCATGAATTAGGGTTTCCACATAAAAATCTATATATTGAAGCCAAAACTATGTATGGAAATCCAATTACATTCAATCATATATTTAATGAAAATTAAATCATAAATTAGCTTACCATAAATTGGTAATCCAATTATATGGAAAGTTAATATATGAAAGATCCAATCATAAATATATAATTAAAGTCAAAGATGGAAATCCAATATAATATTTACTTGCCATAAATGTTTCAATACACGGCGCTCGATGCACTTTTTGAGCTTTTTCGATACAAGATGGCGCTCGTCGCACTCCGGAATATTCTCCACATAGGTTGGGAACCCCACCCACTCCAACAGTAAAATATGAAGAATTTGGAGAAAGAAAAGTAAAATAAAACTGAATATAAATTGTATTAATTAAGACAAAGATATGTATAGTTTTGTTGAAATTATTACTATTTGTCAAGTTTTTATTTTGGGTTTCTCTAAATCTTGTTATAAATTGTTTGCAGGGACAAACTCAGTAAGGGACAAGTGAGGTCAACTAATCCCACTGATTTTTTTAAAAAGTCCTAAAGTCATAAAGCATGGGTGGACATAGTAAGGGAGGCATTTCTGAATCCTAAAGTCCTGTAACAGTCTTATAGTCCGTTTGGTTTACTACAATGTAATCGTAATCGTAATGGAATCGAATAGAAAAAATATATTTTTTTCCATTCGATTCCATTACGATTACGATTACATTGCAGTGAACCAATCGGACCCCTAATTTTTTTCCCAATCTATACAACAGTTACACAATAGCATTATACATGGAGAGGGATGAGGCGAAGAGTGAAGAGAAAGAAGAAGAAGAAGAAGAAGAAGAAGAAGAACAACAACAACAACAACAACATTCCCTTAATGAATGAAGTCACTTCCCTCATTTTTTATTATATTTTATGGAATGGTGTCTTTTCAGAATTAACGAATGAAGTCCTTCGTTTTAGATTCTTTCAATTGGAAAGAAGAGTTTTCAGATTCCACTTGGACACATACTAGACATGGCACAAATATTTCAAGACAGATTAGGATACGACTTGACTCAAGGACTTTAGGACTCAAAAATGCTCCATTACTGAAATTGTTATCCAACAATTTTAGTATGACTCATGGAATTTCAGAATCGTTATTTAACGTACTCAAGGACTAAAAAAACTTTCAATTACATTAGGATACTTTAGGACATTATTCAATGATTTCTGAATATGTGAATTAGAGAGGAGTACTGCAATATGAGATTAGTTATCTTTATTTATTTTTTTGGAAGAAAGGTAATTGTATTAATAAATGACTGATTACAACTCGAATTTGTTATGTAGCTTGTATATGCTCAATTACTCTAACATCATACTCTATGTTGTGAATGATACCAATAACAGGTGTCCCCAAATGCTCAAAAATTATATTATTTATTTTTCTCCATGTGTGCCAGACAGTAGCAGCCAGCCTTATCCTTGCTTCATTGTACCACTGGGATCTCCGTTGTCTCTCCGCCATGATATTGCCAACCTCCTACTTCCAATCGCGTAGACCCCTGTACCTCATATAGAGCTTTATGCATTGGTTGTGCCAGATGGATGACGTTGTCACGTCCTAGAACCAGAATACTGGAGAGCAGGGAAAGACAAAGCCATCTACGTATACCAGAGTACTCTATACCCCGAGATACGGTCAAGGCTGTCTAGACATACGGGTGTTTACTCTACAATCCAGCAGTCATTCCTGGGTCAAGCAATCCAATGTGTCTTAATCTCAAGCAAGCAACAAGTTACAAGATTATGATCACCAAACATATAATAGTGTCATGCCCCAGTCCAAAAATACGTAGGACTAGGAATACGTAATATACCAGCTACGCATTCGACCAGACTCTGGTCCGACTCGAATACGTATAAGCTGTAATATCATGGTCACTATCTATATAAAATAGTAAATTTATCTATGTCTCAATCCATAATGAACAGAATACATCAAGAATGAGCTACATGTGCTAAAGTCGGCCGCCCAGTAACATACAAACTAGAATAGACTCGAGAAAGAAATACGAGTCTATAAAAACTAGGCTATATCAGTAGATGAATCAACAATATGAATAAATAAACATATCTCTGGTAGAAATGATATAAGTACCTGGTATCAATGCCCGTATAACAAAGAAATACATATTACCAACTTCAGGCAGGCTCCACAATGATCTATGCTGCAAAACTGGCAAGTGACCAGGTCCTCAGAGGGACGTAACAAAGTACAAGAAACAACTTGCCAATGTAACAGTAAAATAATAAGCAATGTGCTCAAGGGTATCTATCATAACCAGCTAAGTAAATGCAAGTGAGAACGTACTCGTCCGCTAAACCACCGGGTTTCATACATATTATAATAATATAGTATATATGTATATACTATATTATTATATTTAATATAAATATATATATATAATACATTATATATAAATACATATATATACATATGTTTTAGTTATGTACTTATTATCATATGCTATATAAATATCTATATATATTTATGTTATGTATATAAATATTATATATATATATATATATATATATATATATATATATATATATATATATATATATATATATATATATATATATATATATATATATATATGACTATATATATATTATGCCTTCTATATATATTTACATAAGTATATATATACTAGTATATTATGTACCCATTTATTTAAATGATATTTATGAACCCTGTACATCTTAAACAGAGTACATCTTCAGCGCAGTCAGTGACCCCCTGTCACAGGACCCCTCAGACTTGATTGCGAGAACAGGTTTTCGACACACTCAGGAAGTAGGTAAGTATACCTTGCCAAGTTTACTGTTTAATTATAAATATTGTTATATGCTATTTCTCCTGAACTTCATATGACTGTGTGTATCTGAGATTGCCTCGGGTACCGTCAACAAGTACGTTGACACGTAGTATAATTAACTTAGTCCTTACAGACTTACCAACAACTGTGAGGGTATCCTAATATCCTCCTAGACCCTGACACGGGAACATGCAACAAGGTTGCAATACATATTGGGATGTGAGCTGCGTACTCGATTAGCTACCGGTGCGTGTGACGTACATCACGACTTAGCACGAAATCAGGAAAACTCAGGAAAAGTTACGACTTGGCATTAGTTACATTGGGCGGGGAAGATAACTAGTAGTCGTATGGGACACCCCCCTCCTTGAGTATTATACCTTCGTACCATGCTCCTCGGAGATGGTCGATTGCAGAGCTACCAATGTGTCTAGGGGCATATAACACATATACTAGCCAGTCAACATGATTGGTGAATTAAGTCAGCATATGTCAAGCCTATACTTTCCCATACGTACTATAAGGTCTTTACATTGCATTCACTTAGATGGCTAGCACACCCTGTATTTATTTATTCAGTATTTACATTTATGGCATATTTTTATGTATCTTGTTATGTCCCACTGAGGACCTGGTTCCCTTCCAGATTTAGATGAGGCCTTCTACCCCACGGTGTATGGTCCAGGACAGGAGACTAGATATGCCACCGAGGAGTAGTTAGAGGAGCCGCCATCAGAATCTGCCTGATCCTAGAAGCTTGTTCACCTAGAGATGGAGCTATTTCCCTAGATAGACGATACTTTAGTCTATCTTATTTTCTGCACTATTATTATCTTTTGTAATGGGTTTGTTCCTACCAGATGTGTACTATGACATTCAGACTTAGCATTATATATATTCAGCACTTATTCCCATATTTATTTTCTGATATTTTGTGGATGAGATTAGACTTTACCTGTATTAAACTTGTAGTATTTTAGGACAGCGTAGCACGTTCCTTTGGGTCCATTAAATTGGATAAAACCCTTAGTGACGTGTCAGCTGGCCAATGCCACGTGGCCTAGTTCCATACATTTTGGGACTGGGGCGTGACATATATACTAGGGGTACTAGTGATAGTAGTAATAATAGTAGTAGTACGTACAAGCCCCGTCAAGGTACCTGCAACACTATAATACTAGTAGAGTTTAGTAGCCCAGCGGTGCGGTAAGTTCTCCCTAACCCTATGTATCTCATGTCTCATGTCCATAACATGCAAGATCAATCACTAACTATGTCGCGAGTCAATGTGTAGATAAACTCATGTCAACTATCTCAAGTCACGGATCCTAAATCCTGACACAGAAGCCGGGAACCTCGAATATCTATATGCAAGTCGTGTTCAGTGTCCTAAGGTATATCATGCAAGAATTAGCATGGACAAAGGAATACGATGATAATGCAATCTAATGATACCCGATTTCGTGTACGAAAGTCGGCACCCGAATATAATTCGGACGCTAAGTATCACAATGGTCCTAGGGTCACAATAACATATATGCAAAAAACTAAAAATATAATATCAAAAGCTAGTAATAGCAATAAGTACAGAATACTGTAACAAAGGCAATGTACACTTGCCTGGAACTCCAAGCTGATAATACAAAGAACCTGCTCTCGAATCCACGCTCGTGCGATCCCAAGATCCTAAATATATAATATCATAAAATCAGTCACTATGACATGGTTCACTAAGCATGCACAAGCGTACAACTATTCTATGTCATTAATCACTAGACAATTAGGGTCTAAATTAATCAATGATACAACTTACACAAAGCCATCGATTATTTAGAGTCTAAAATAATTAGGAATTCTAACAAAGTAGGTTGGCTAAGGTTCACTAGTCAAGGACCAAGAAAGTGTGTAAACACCAAGCCTACTAGTCACATAACATCATCAAGTCCTCATAAACATGGTTATAACGAAGGTTCATGTAGGTACTAGGTGTTCTCATACTAGATTTTTATATACAAAATATCATCAACCTTGGTATTCACTAAGTGTCAAACTATGTTAACCAACCTAGGGTTAGTTTTGTCTATTAAAACATGCACATGAGCGTTAACAATAGGTCAAGTTAGGGTCATCACAAACAATCACATACTCTATTTCTCAAGTGTATCCATTCATCCAACTATATACAACTCTCGTTCTACTACAAAATGTCAAGTATACATAGACAAGTCAAATCTGAATTTATAATAAGATCATGGCAAATACCTCATTCCTAACTTGCATTTCTCATGAAACATGTGTGCAAACACTAGTACAACTAGTGCACAACCCTAGCATGGCATCTTCTACATTCTAACATAGTATTTATAAACAATAAAACTAGCTAGCACAAAACCTAGGCAAAGTGTACTACTAGTTGCACAACATTTAATCATGTCTCAACCATGCATTTATTTATATATAACACCCTAAAAAAACTTATATATTCTAAAATTTACTGACAATTTGAGTAAAAATTATGTTTTGCAAGTGGGTGCTTGGGTTTTAGATCATGGCAAAGTGAATAGGACAACAAGTACATAAATAACATTGTAGTCTAGACATGAGAAGTAGTAAGTGTTCTTGGTGTAATATCATAAAAAATATGAATAGAAAGTTAGTGAAATTTAATAGGGATATGAATTACATATAGAGATGGGTGATTAGGTAGAGTTTGAGCTCTTACCAAAGTAAAATGGGAATGCAAAAGAGGACTGTGCACTGCTTGCACAAATCTGTCCAGATTTGGACACTTCGGCTCGTAGCTACTGTCCGGGGCTTCAAAACATTTCTTCAAGTGCTTTTGTAAACCCCCTGACCCAAAAATAGGTATCTTGTGTGTATTTTGTATTCCTTGTATTTTTTTTAGATTATTTTCAAATCAATTAAAACCCAATGATTATATTAGGATACTTCACCGTGGTTTGGACATTAATGATATAGAATAGTCCCAAAATCTGTATCGCCCTTTGTAGGAAGTAGCCTACGCAGGAGACACTACCTGTAGGATCTTTTCGTGGCACAAAAATTTGATCTCCTGGTGTTAGTATGACATTAGTGTAACGACCAAAGATTAATTGTTAAATATTTAGATATTATATATATAATTTATTTGTGGTTATTTTCTAATTCCAACTTTTCTACATTAGCATCCCATAATTTCCTGTGCCAAATTAGGTAAATTCTCTTTGTGTAAGATGTGCATATTATTTACAGTTATCCTATTTTTTTGAATATTCATTTAATTATTTACTAAGTTAATTGGATAATATAACTATTTGATTTATTATAATTAGATAAATATTTAATTATTAATTATATATATTTTTATAAAATATTTTGTCTTTATTTTATTAAAAATTTACAAAAGTAAATTTTTCTAGAATATATTTTGTGTGCAAATATTATTTTTGGATTTTTAACCTCATATATATATATATATATATATATATATATATATATATATATATATATATATATATATATATATATATATATATAATATATGGTTGATAATAATAATAATACTAATAATAATAGTAATAATAATAGTAAAAATAATAATATTAGTAATAGTAATAGAAATAAATAAAAAGAAAAGAAAAGAAAGAAAAAAGAAAAACAAAACAAAACAAAATAAAATAAAATAAAATAAAATAAAATAAAATAAAATAAAATAAAATAAAATAAAATAAAAAGATATTAACTAAAATCTCTAAACTAATCCATAACTAAACCTTAATCCTAATTCTATTCTACAACCCCACCACACCACAGCAGCACACCACTCCCTTAGCAAAACTAACTATACCTACGAACCCAAACTCACAGAGCCCCCCTCGATCTCTCTCTCTCCCCCTTTCTATATATATATATATATATATATATATATATATATATATATATATATATATATATATATATATATATATATATATATACAAAACTCTAACCCTAAACCCTAACCCTGACGCCAGGCCCCCTCCGGCCGACCGCCGAAGCCTTGGGCCGCCGCCGCAGCAGCCGCCGTCCGTCCCGCACGGGCACATGTGCGCTGTTTCGCCCCATCTTCAAGGTACCATATCTCTCTCATCTCTCGTTCTTTTCTCGAGCGGTTTATCCGTGTACGTTCACAACCTAACCCTCTAGGATTTTTATTCAAGCGGGACGAGTTTTCGTGCCCTGGATTGGTCAAAAAATCGACCGAAAAATGGCCAAAAAACTGACCAAAAACAGTCCAGAAACTTCAACCCAAACCTCCATGTTCACACCCAATTTGCCATCAACCTGTTTAATATTTTCAAAAATTAATTGAAGGATTTTCTTCCCAATATAACCAAAAAAAATTTGTTCTTTTAGTTTTTATTAATTCGTTTTATGTGTTAAATTATTCGGCCTCCAAAACGACCAAAAACTTGATAATTTAAAACTGAAATTTTGTGATACGGAGTGCGCCCCGCCAAACGGGACCACCTCGTCGCGTACCAATTGCACCAAAAGGCACGTATGGTATATCCTGACGTGTGGGCTTTCGCAAAAGTTGATGTGGACGTGTGTGTGCGTCGGAATCAACCTGTATCCGTAAAAAGTCCCCGTATCGCAACTTTTATAAAATACCACCCCATTTTGTGTATGCTCTTCAGAATACAACAAAACTTGCGCCTTGGATTCATGGTATCACGCTGGTCCTGTGACCCAAGTTTCACGTGATTCTGAGACAGTTGACCAAGCCGCCTATTTGCGGGCCCCACGGTTTGACTTTAAGGGTGAATTTGTGATCGGCTCACCGGAATCCAAAATTGGACATACCGTTGAGTTCGTATCAAAGTTTAAAATTTGTTTGACCTATAATTTGTCCCATTTAGAGACATTTACCTCTGGCATATATTTCGGTGCAAGGTGGCCCACATGTGGACCCGCTTTGATCCGAAACTACCGTTTTGCCCCTGTGTCCAAATTGGACGAAAGAGTAGTGCTTTCTAGCTATCTCGTTGATTCCAAGAATGTTGGTGATGTTTATTTCAGCATCCGGAGACGTTTATTCGGATGTCATGGTTTTTGATCCCTTGTGCTTGACATCTGGATGCTTACACTACGCAGCTTTCTTGCCAGGCAAGTATAACTTGCCATTGTACTATGATTTACATTCCATATGGTGCATGTATTTTATTTCTATCATTTAGTTCATATAATTTAACTGCTATATAAACTGCGCGTCCAAGAATAACTTGGGTGCAACGACGGTGGCATCGTATTTTATCTTTATTATATATTATGCATGTCGACCTAGTTTTACGAGACCACCACATGATCATGAGGCATTCTTATATTTATTTGGCCGTGACACATTTCTTATACAAGTTGTGAGTCTCATATAGATCACGGACTTACGTATTGACTGATCATTAGTACGTATGGGACGTGTGATAGGAAATAACTGCTAATAGAGATATGTTAGAAGACTTGACAGTTATTAGAGGTCTCCTCGTGTCATGGATATGACATGCTTAGAACATTTTTTTTAGGACTAAACCTAACTTTCATAGTGATATTGTCACGCTCCAATCTCCCGCAAGCTCAATAGTCCCCGCTGAACGTGAATCACCACGTTGCAGCTCTCCCGCGGGACAATCGTTCTCATCGGGACGTGATGCCGTACGAGCCTGGAGTTGCGCTCGTACAAGGCGATGTTGTCAAACACCAAATGTTATCATTGAAACAACCAAGTTGCAACGAATGTCAAGTATTGTGTACCAAGCACACATCAGAGTAATACGCAGCGAAGCTCATAATAGGGTCCAAATGAAATGCCACGAAGGCGATTGCCTCAAAGGCGATGAAATACTCTTGCTCTTTCTCTATCCCACAAAGGTACTTACAGTTCATACATCATGTCTCGTATATCCAAGCAGCGCCACTACACCTGCGTACCTGAAATAATACCCACAAACGTGGGTCAGTACACAGCCGTACTAGTGAGCGGGGTAACCCACTCGTCTAAGCCGACACTAAGTAAATAGTGAATGCAAACAGTTATATGGTAATCTTTCTAGTTGAATCCTATATTCATTTCATGGCATAGGGATGACATGTTAAGGAAAGCTGTAAAGCAGTTTAAGCATGCAAGCATTCATCTCAAACCAACCGACAAGCAATATATAACCAACCCGAATTCATTCTAGCATGCAACTCGCCCTACTCAAAGCCCAAGCAACGCGACTATCGAACCAATAATCCAATGCCTCAATATCAGTCCTCAACCAAAACTTACAATCCAAATCTCAAAGTGCACACTCTTGCCGAGGCAAGGTGGCCGCGCCTACACGAAGCACAAACCATCCAAAGTAAAGCAAGCCAACACCTATCTATATGAAGTCACTGGCAAAGCCATAAAGGACATATTCCAAGCATTAGCGGCGCGCCCTATCAGCCCAGGTAGCAAGCCCCGCTGGAGGTCCCACAATGCATCGCGACTAGCACGAATCAATATTTCCCTCCGGATCGATACGGTTCCAGTGCCCCGGAATGCCGTTTCGAGGAAATGTCAAACCTTGTGCACAAGTTGTCCGTGACATGCAGACACCAAGTAGGTATGACGAGAGGATCGAACATTCTCGCCCCACCAAGCGATCCTAGACTCGTTCAACCAAATATCCAACCGATTATATCCAACCAAAACATCCATAACTATTCTCCAACATATAGCCCAAGGCACCAAATCACAAGTTATCCCATAGGCACATTGCCGCTTCTCAACACAGTATTTCAAATTGGGTGCAACACCCCAACTCCGAATAATCCCATGGCAAAATGCCCCAACAGTGGCACAATGCCCTCGCCGATGCAGTTGTTCGGTTTCGAACCACAACTGATCGCTTTGCAAGACAAAGCGACCAAGTGATACTCGTGCACGGATGCAAGCTCGCTCGCCCAAATTCCCGATATTCCTAAAGACTCAATGTATCATTCCAGCTGTCCAAGCATAATCCCAATCATTTCAACCAACTGCCTCAAATGTAATATTCCAACTCTAGTCGACACAAATCCAACGCGAAAACCAATCAAGCCACAAACCTATCCAAGCAAACAACGTACACTCTATGCACGTCTCAGTGTAGTAATTCCCAAGTTCCAGTCCAAGTTTTCAAGCCTATTACGTGTTTTCCATATTATTAGGCATGAAGGAGTAGAGGAGAAGGAAAGAGCCCACTCACAATGTTTGATCCCGTTAAGCATCATGTCCTGCCGATACGGCCAATCCCTCGAACTCGTGGTCCGATGCAAAGCGCGATCTACTCAACTGGTATGACCGTGCGAGTAGGCCGTGTTCTCCAAATCATCCGATCGATCGGACTAAGGAAGACGGCATTATCGTTCCAATCCAGGTATCTCAGTACTGTTCTGAACGAACACCTGATTCCCATCGAACTCCGCTAGCCATCTGCACATAAAACCAACTCAATCAATACTTCTTCCCAAAATCCAACAAATCAAATGTAACCAGCATTTGTTTTATTCAATCCGACTCAGCGTAACGCACCGTGCGGTTGCGGGCGTTACATAATATACCACTTAGAATCAGGTTCGTCCACGAACCATGCTGGTACTCATTCCTATCACATGCCTCTTGTCCAATTCATAACTCTGCTCTATGCAACTCTCATACTCACGATTCTGACTCAGCATCTCGCTCTGCTGAACGCTCGTACAAATTTTTCGAATTCCCACATCCTCCTTGCAGCTCAATACGAATTCCTAGTATCGCTTAGTTCTGGATCGTACACATATTTAAGGCATCCCTAAAATACATGCATTTCAACCGAGCCTTGCGATAGCAAATTTGAACAAGTTACAAGGGTATCTTTATGTCCGAGGCATCCATTTGCTTTACTCCCAATTGAACCAATTCTGATTTCCATTCCAACATATTAGCTTGAGTACTATTCTCAAATATGATGATTTCCCACCGACTCAATCAATTCATGTTCCAACTCAATCCATCCAACTATTTCTGAATCCGCACTAGCAACATCTCCAAATATATCTCATGCACCGAACGATCATCTCAATTGATACTACCCCAGCTAGGCGACTTACCCAAGTATCAGACTTTGCTTTTAGATCATATCGGCCCAACACCTTTTCCTGCCATCTCAATACCTCACTGGGTGAACATCTATATTGAGGTTCGTGTGATCCATGAAGATCTCGCCGCCACGCCAAAGGGATAGTGTCGCTACGTTTTCAACGTGGACACACTCGCCACAATTCTTAGGTTACGCATGGAATAGTTCTTCGCGCTGCTTCCACTGCCTCGAAGCATAGAATATCACATTTGCCTTCTAAACGAGCACGCTTTCCAGACTAAGTTCCGATGCATCTTGTAAATCTGAGGCAAATCTGTCCCTTCCAGTATTCGCAAGGATTTGATCTGAATGAACCGCTGCTTTAACTTCACGAGCTAGTTTCACAGTCGTCAATTCATATGAATGCTATTCCCTTCCAGGGCACGATGAGTCAGAGGCGATGCCATCGATAAAAATCTGCGACGCTGAATCTCATCAGTTGACTAGGCTATTTCCACCATCGCTCCGATCTTCCGGCTGCATCTTCAGCTGAAGACTATCCCAAGGGTCTCTCAAATCCAACACTCAATCAATAAGCCAAATCTCCAACACACATTACTCACATCTGCCCTCGACGCATCCCCAAATACGCCGCCGCAAGGGTCGTTCTTGTAGCGCCCCATTCTCCCGGTGCGGAGAGCGCGGCTATGAAACACAAGACGGTATCGTTCGATCGGGATAGATTGAATTAAGAACTCGTCCTCGTTATGGATTTGTTTCTTCGGAATCGATTCCCATATTCAGTGGACCGTGCCCCCGGGATCGACTTAGCGGCAGAGTCAGGAGGGACCTCTCCGCTGCTATCTTTTATTGCCTCAGTTTTCGATGTCGCTTGTTGCTTTCGTGCTTTGAGTTGGTTTTGGGATTTGCTTGTTTTCTTTGAACGGTTTCGATGGTTTTCATTGTTTTCGTTCATTGACTTGCACTTCTATTCCGAGATTGGAAAGAGAGGAAGAAGTATTAATAGAGCTGTTCGTGTGCAGGTGAACGAGCAGTAGGCGGCTTGCGAGCGGAGTCGTGAAGCACCTCTTTCCTTCTCCTTTCCAACTTCTAAGTGAGTGGCTACCAACCCGATTAGCTAGCCCTGCTTCCAAGCTTCACAGCTAATAATCTGCATTCTTCTTTGCCTCGATCAAACGATACCAAGTAATAATAAAAGAAACTAAGATAAAGGAGAATAGACTTGGTTACTATGTTTGTCAATCAAACATGCGAACTGTTATCATATCGTATGCTAGCTCGTTGCAAATGTTCTATAAACCATGCTAAGTATAGAACACATCTTATATATGCATACTTGTTCATGGAGGCTATGCAAAATGAATTATGCATTACTCGTGTTGCCTCGATTTCGTGAAGTGATAAATTTAACTAAAACATCGTGTGTTTGATCATGGACAACTTGTGCACAAGAATATAAGTTCTGCGGACGGTCGCTGGGGCACTGGCACCGATCCGACCTGGGCAGACTTCGTGTTTATAGTCAAATCGTGTGCGGACTGGATAACTTGCAACGCATCGTGTTTTATGAGCTCCTCGTGTTTTCTCGTTGCATGCTATCCTTGTCCTTGACTAGTCCATTATGGCAACAAGCCAATGATCCTCGTGTGTATATGCTTGCAATGCCTCGTGTGTTTGTCGTGTGATTAAGGCTTGCAATGCATCGTGTGTTCAACGTGTATATTTAAACCTGTTGCAAACTAACTTGTGTCTTCGTGACAGGGAAGGCATGGTAAGTATTGTGCAGGTAAATCAGACGGGCAGGTAAAATCCACCGAACGGTGGCAAGTTCATTACAGTAAATTCTATATGCTGCTTACTTGTAAATGAACTAAGGCAAGATAGAAACCCACAATTATGCATGCTTCATTAAATAACGTGTCGATTGGTATAGTCAGGCTAGCTCGCCTTCACCAGCATGTTTCGATATGCTGACCCTCGTTGAAATAGGTTCTCCACACCAAGGCGAACCGAGCGAGGAGCCGAAGTCGTCTTCCCGATCCAGTCCAGCTGTTGGCGCATCTTCACCGCGCCCCCCGAAGCATTTTGGAGTCAGGAGCCTGCAACTCTTCATACACAAATGCAGCTCCGTGGCAAAGCTGTCCTCCAGCCTGGAGGTCTTTATCATTTTGAGTTTATAAAAGGATGTAATGTACAGGACTGCTATCTCATTTTGAGTCAACACTTTTGTAAGCCGTTCGGCAAAATAGCTGACTCGTTCAGGAGTTTGTAATAGATGTTCATTATCAATAAAGAGAACTTTTCCATGTTTCAAAATCTGTGTTTCAATTTATCTGCGTACTCTGAATATGTGCTTGCTATGCAAATCATTAAAGCCTTGTGCGGGCGCAACTCCAGGCCCGCACGGCGGTCACGACTCGGGGGACGCCTCGGGGCGTGACAGTTCTATGGGTCTACCATATTCAATCTCTGATTTGGCGGTCAAGTCGCTTGGGTCAGCTGTCCCGAAGCTACGCTCAATAATTGTAAGTCATCACGATGGACATTTACTATGAACCATGCTATATCTCATCTGCAAATCTGAACCATAATCCAACCATTCCATCCGAGCAAACTTTCGAATCCGAGAACTTCCATGCACTACCTCTGATGATCTGTCAACCTGTAAACTCCCTCGACCAGATTTCAGTAATTTAGGATTAGTTTTGACTAATTAGAATTATAGCAACTCTTTAAAATTTTATTTATTATATATTCTATTGATTATGCACCTGTCCAATACACAATTAACTAGGGCACTACACTAGCTGTTAACCCTAAACAAAGTTCGCATATCTGCCCTAGACATGATAGACTACTTTTTCTGTATTTTGTGCAACTCCCAGATACCTTATTTGGTGCTTCGTTTTAGTCGCACAAATATCGTTACAGACGTACGTATTTATTTCCTATTTTAATTTCTGCTCTTTACCCATCTTTGCACCCTAGGGATTTGAGGACCAGTAGGCACCTGTTTTGCCCAAACAAAAATACGATAATATTCTACTCTAATTATACTACAATTAGTGTATTGACACCGTAGAAAAATTATGACCCTAACTGCCCCTAAATAATTAGTGAACACCGTGCGCAGTATTTATTAATTAATAAATACGAGGATCTATATCACTCAGAATCAGACCCTGACTCTGCCCAGATTCACCCCCACACTTCCCAAAAATATTTTCCCAGCTGTTTCCCTCATTTTTGTACAAATCAGTATTTCGGAGAATCAGTATTTTAAAAACAGGCAAATTGCAAAATTACGCAAAATACCAACTTTGGGACCTAATTGCAATTTATGAAAGTTCAAGTGTTTTTATGCAAAAATGCATGTGAGGTGGCATAACCTCATTGGATAGGGAATAGGTGACATGGGACCCACTTAAATATCCAAAAAATTCTGCTAAAAATATCCTAAAAAATACAAATTACCAAAACACCCCCAAACTTCCCCCTATTTACAGTTTTGCCATTGGCCCTAACCCCTATATAAACCCTACCCCTCTCCCTTTCAAACTCCACAGCCACCACCTCCGACCACCACCGGTCACCCAACTCCGGCGAGACCCTCGCCCTGACCCCCTCTCCCCTCCGGCCAAGCCTCACCCCCTCCGGCCACCTCCTCCGCCGTGGGCAGCCCCCGCAACCCCAAACTCCCAACACCACCACCCACAGCCACCACCACCCGAACCACTTCCCCCACCGCCTCCGGCCACCGTGCACCGCCACCAACCCCACCACTCGACTCGCCCCGACCCCCTCTCTCCGACCACCACCCCCTCACCGCCCCACGACGCCTCCTCCGCCGTCGGCAGCCCCCGCAGCAGCTCCCACTCCCTAACCCTAGCTACTGCCACCCCCTCTCCGACCGCCTCCAGCCACCACCACCGCCGTTGTGGACCGCCGCCACCACCACCAACCTGACCGCCACCCTCCCCTCCTTCGATCCCTCACCCTGCACCGCCGCCTCCGCCACTGCTCCGCCGCCGGCAGCCCCCGCAAGCAGCTGCTGCTGCTGCTGCTACTAACAGCCACTGCTGCTGTTGCTGCTCCTCCGGCCACCTCCGGCCACCTCCGCCGCCGTCCTCCCGCCGGCGACAAGCCGTGGGCCCCCTCCGACTACCTGTCAGGTATAAGTACATACTAAATACGTAAATACCTAGAAATTTATATATGTATGTATATATGTATACATATACTTATATATATATATGTTATATATATATATATTAATATATAATGTTATATTAATTATATACTGTATAAATACAGTATAAGTATACTATATAAATATATATTTATTATATATAATGTATATATAAGTATATATACATATATATGTATATTTATATGTATATAGTTATATATAACATATTATTTATATGTTATATATTATTATGTAATAATTATTAATATATATATATGCATTTTATTCTATTTTATATATATATATATATATATATATATCTATATATAGTATATATAAATATGTGTATACATATATTTATATATATATATAGTTATATATGATATGTATACTATATGTACATAATATTATATAACATATTATTTATATGTTATATATAAGCTATGTATTAATTATATTATTATTAATAAATATTGGGCTGGATAATACAGCCTATAATATATATGTAAATTTATTTTTCCTGCACTGTCATTTCATTTATTATCTATATATATATAATATATTATATAGTACTGTATAAATACAGTACACAGATATATATATATTTACATTCTGCCCTGTCATTTCATTTTATTATATATATCAGTGGATACACCCTGATAATATTATATTATTATATATATCAGTGGATATACCCTGTTAATTTTATACAGTGCTGAATAATACAGCCTGTATATATATATATATATATTTACATTACCTGCACTTTTTCTTTTCTCTATTATATATATATGCTATATATATATATATACTACTATATATACTACTATATATACTATATAAGTATATATATATAATCTATATGTGTATCCTATATATTATATAAATATATTGTCATTATACCATGATATTCACGAACCCTGTATGTCTTAACAGAACCCAACTCCAGCACAGCCAGTGACCCCCTGCCACCAGCACCCTCAAACTTGACTCTGAGAACAGGTTTCCAATACTATCAGGGAGTAGGCAAGTATACCTTGCCAAGTTTACTGTTTAAATTCAATATTGTTATATGCTCTTGTTTCTGAATTTCATATAACTATGAGTACCTGATACTGCCCCAGGTACAGTCAACTGATATGTTGGCAATTTAGTATAATTAACTTAGTTTTACAGACTCACCAACATCTGTGAGGATATCCTGATATTCTCCTAGACCCTATCACGGGAACACGCAACAAGGTTGCAAGACATATTGGGATGCGAGCTATGTATTTGATTAGCTACCAGTACGTATGTCCCGCATCACGGATTAGCATAAATAAAAGTAGGACTTGACATTTAGTACATTGGGATGGGAAAGATAACTGGTAGACGTATGGGACACCCCCTCCTTAAATGTTTTATACCTTCGTACCATGATGGTCGATTGCAGAGTGCCCTTGAGTCAGGGGGCATATGACACATATACTAGCCAGTCACCACGATTGGTGAATTATGTCAGCATATGTCTAGCCGACACATTCCCATGCGTACTACGAGGTCTTTACTTGTATTTTCACCTAGATGGTTAGCACCCTGTATTTATTTATTTATTTATTCAGTATTTACATTACATGGCATGTCATTTTTCTGTATCTTGTTACGTCCCACTGAGGACCTGGTTCCCTGCCAGATCTTGACGAGGCTTTCTACCCCACGGTATACGGACCTGATCAGGAGACTAGATGTGCTACCGAGGAGGAGCTAGAAGAGACACCCTCAGAGTAGGCCTGACCCTAGAGACTTGCCACCTGGAGATGGAGCTGTTTTCCTCAGATAGACGCTACTTAGTCTATCTGATTTTTCTGTGCTATTATTAGTTTTTGTAGTGGGCTTGTACCCACCAGTGTGTACTTTGACATTATCAGACTCCGTTTTTATATATATCGAGCACTTATTTCCCTGACATTTTATTGTGGATGAGATAGATTTACCTATTTTATACTTGTAGTATTTTAGGACAGCGTAGCACGTTCCTTTGGGTCCATTCAAAAATGGATTAAGCCCTCAGTGACGTGTCAGCTGGCCAGTGACACGTGGCCTAGTTCCTGACATTTTGGGACTGGGGCGTGACACAACCAATGCCGCTTAGCCACCTAGAGTCTTGCTATCTATCCGAGCCACAGTTTGAGAACTGCTCTCGTTGAAACCGTCTTCCATCAATCCGTCGTTCTGCCCTGAATCCATCAAATTTCCGAATTGTCATGTTCGTCTACTCGCACCACGACTTGCAATGATTCTTAAAACTCGAGACTTGCTTAAATTCATATCCGTTTGCCGCGTCCCACAATGCACGTCCAACTTACTCGAGCAGCACAGTGATTCGCTCCGACGTTGCTCCCACGTTTAGCTATCTTTAAAAGTTTGTCCGCCACAATCCGTCCACGTCTTCCGGAGAATCCGTCTACCATCGTTGCACCATCTTGCCCCAAAATTCCACTTCCGTTAAACCTGAGTCGACTTCTCGAGCAGCAATATCCAAAATCTTTCAAGTTTGTGTGAATCCATCGCATTGTCCCTCCAAACCAACTCGTGTTTCATTGCTCAACCATCAGCTCAAATGTGTTGCCCAAAATCGTAGTCCGTGCTCCTATTAACCCATCACTTCGCTCAAGCGTAACCCGTCAGTTCGTTCCGATCTCGTCCATCTCTTAAGTCCAACGATACTTCCATTTGCACAAGTCCGTTCTCGATATGCTCAACTCAATATTAGCTTGCTTCATTTTCATTCTTCCCAACTCAGCCGATGTGCACCAACCAACTTGTATTCCCGTTACTCGAGTCCGTTCAGGCAATTCCTATTGATGTCCAACCAAAATATTCTAATTCCTTGCTCAATACGTGGTATCCCATATACCACTCCGAATCAAGTCGCTACTCACATTACGATTTCTTGCACCGATCCAAGAATCCGTTCGAACCATCCCTCATGTGTGATCATGCCTTTCCCAATTCGAGTCTGACACAGAACTCAGGTAATGCTTGAATTATCCAACTATTTCCATCAATCTCGTTATGCAACTTGTGCTATGTTCCTTTCCCAATACTTCCAACTATTCTCAAACCGTCCGATACTTTCGCTAGACGAGCAACCCGTGCAACGATCGTATTCCAAGTAGTCCAATCCAATACCCAATGGTTCCACATATTTGTTGTACGAGCAACTCGTGCAAACTATTCTGATATTTCCAAGCCAAACTCAAACTTGCTCAACCGATGCGCCACAGCCAAAATTCCAACTTCTATCCAACACAATCGCTACACGAGCAACTCGTGCAACGATTCATTTTCAAATCTAATGCTTCTACTCACAATATGCCACATAACCAAATCTCGTCTGCCAACCAACTGATCCACTGATGTAATCAGAAACTTCCTGAACGACAAGCCAACCCAACCCAACGACATCTCTCAACTTGTTGCACAAATGCAACAACGTCACCCAACTTGCTGCACGAATGCAACAACGCCTAACGATGCTAAGCGATCTAACGAAAACCAACAAAAGCAACGCAACCAAGAACAACATGCAGCCACAACCAGCAATATATAGACTTATTGCATGAAACATCCAATGCGGCACTGAGTAGAGTCAAGAGCTAGACGACACGCGGTAGCTATTTAGAGTTTGTGATGAAGCGAAGGACCAAGTCCGAGAAAATGAACTAGGCGCTCTGATACCAATTTGTCATGCCCCAATCTCCCGCAAGCTCAATAGTCTCCACTGAATGTGAATCACCACGTTGCAGCTCTCCCGCGGGACAATCGTTCTCATTGGGACGTGATGCCGTACGAGCCTGGAGTTGCGCTCGTACAAGGCGATGTTGTCAAACACCAAATGTTATCATTGAAACAACCAAGTTGCAACGAATGTCAAGTATTGTGTACCAAGCACACATCAGAGTAATACGCAGCGAAGCTCTTGATAGGGTCCAAATAAAATGCCACGAAGGCGATTGCCTCAAAGGCGATGAAATACTCTTGCTCTTTCTCTAGCCCACAAAGGTACTTACAGTTCATACATCATATCTCGTATATCCAAGCAGCGCCACTACACCTGCGTACCTGAAATAATGCCCACAAACGTGGGTCAGTACACAGCCGTACTAGTGAGCGGGGTAACCCACTCGTCTAAGCCGACACTAAGTAAATAGTGAATGCAAACAGTTATATGGTGATCTTTCTAGTTGAATCCTAGATTCATTTCATGGCATAGGGATGACATGTTAAGGAAAGCTGTAAAGCAGTTTAAGCATGCAAGCATTCATCTCAAACCAATCGACAAGCAATATATAACCAACCTGAATTCATTCTAGCATGCAACTCGTCCTACTCAAAGCCCAAGCAACGCGACTATCGAGCCAACAATCCAATGCCTCAATATCAGTCCTCAACCAAAACTTACAATCCAAATCTCAAAGTGCACACTCTTGCCGAGGCAAGGTGGCCGCGCCTACACGAAGCACAAACCAACCAAAGTAAAGCAAGCCAACACCTATCTATATGAAGTCACTGGCAAAGCCATAAAGGACATATTCCAAGCATTAGCGGTGCACCCTATCAGCCCAGGTAGCAAGCCCCGCTGGAGGTCCCACAATGCATCGCGACTAGCACGAATCAATATTTCCCTCTAGATCGATACGGTTCCAGTGCACCGGAATGCCGTTTCGAGAAAATGTCAAACCTTGTGCACAAGTTGTCCGTGACATGCAGACACCAAGTAGGTATGACGAGAGGATCGAACATTCTCGCCCTACCAAGCGATCCTAGACTCGTTCAACCAAATATCCAACCGATTATATCCAACCAAAACATCCATAACCATTCTCCAACATATAGCCCAAGGCACCAAATCACAAGTTATCCCATAGGCACATTGCCGCTTCTCAACACAGTGTTTCAAATTGGGTGCAACACCCCAACTCCGAATAATCCTATGGCAAAATGCCCCAACAGTGGAACAATGCCCTCGCCGATGCAGTTGTTCGGTTTCGAACCACAACTGCTCGCTTTGCAAGACAAAGCGACCAAGTGATACTCGTGCACGGATGCACGCTCGCTCGTCCAAATTCTCGATATTCCCAAAGCCTCAATGTATCATTCCAGCTGTCCAAGCATAATCCCAATCATTTCAACCAACTGCCTCAAATGTAATATTCCAACTCTAGCCGACACAAATCCAACGCAAAAACCAATCAAGCCACAAACCTATCCAAGCAAACAACGTACACTCTATGCACGCCTTAGTGTAGTGATTCCCAAGTTCCAGTCCAAGTGTTCAAGCCTATTATGTGTTTTCCATATTATTAGGCATGAAGGAGTAGAGGAGAAGGGAAAGAGCCCACTCACAATGTTTGATCCCGTTAAGCATCCTGTCCTGCCGATACGGCCAATCCCTCGAACCCGTGGTCCGATGCAAAGCGCGATCTACTCAACTGGTATAACCGTGCGAGTAGGTCGTGCTCTCCAAATCATCCGACCGATCGAACTAAGGAAGACGGCATTATCGTTCCAATCCAGGTATCTCAGTACTGTTCTGAACGAACACCTGATTCCCATCGAACTCCGCTAGCCATCTGCACATGAAACCAACTCAATCAATACTTCTTCCCAAAATCCAACAAATCAAATGTAACCAGCATTTGTTTTATTCAATCCGACTCAGCGTAACGCACCGTACGGTTGCGGGCGTTACATAATATACCACTTAGAATCAGGTTCGTCCACGAACCGTGCTGGTACTCATTCCTATCACATGCCGCTTGTCCAATTCATAACCCTGCTCTATGCAACTCTCATACTCACGATTCTGACTCAGCATCTCGCTCTGCTGAACGCTCGTACAAATTTTTCGAATTCCCACATCCTCCTTGCAGCTCAATACGAATTCCTAGTATCGCTTAGTTCTGGATCGTACACATATTTAAGGCATCCCTAAAATACATGCATTTCAGCCGAGCCTTGCGATAGCAAATTTGAACAAGTTACAAGGGTATCTTTATGTCCGAGGCATCCATTTGCTTTACTCCCAATTGAACCAATCCTGATTTCCATTCCAACATATTCGCTTGAGCACTATTCTCAAATATGATGATTTCCCACCGACTCAATCAATTCGTGTTCCAACTCAATCCATCCAACTATTTCTGAATCCGCACTAGCAACATCTCCAAATATATCTCATGCACCGAACGATCATCTCAACTGATACTACCCCAGCTAGGCGACTTACCCAAGTATCAAACTTTGCTTTTAGATCATATCGGCCCAACACCTTTTCCTGCCATCTCAATACCTCACTGGGTGAACATCTATATTGAGGTTCGTGTGATCCACGAAGATATCGCCGCCACGCCAAAGGGATAGTGCCGCTACGTTTTCAACGTGGACACACTCGCCACAATTCTTAGGTTGCGCATGGAATAGTTCTTCGTGCTGATTCTACTGCCTCGAAGCATAGAATATCACCTTTACCTACATAATAGTTCTTCGAGCCAGTAACTTCTTCATTCTTAATATTAACACTTTTGTTCTATAAGCACTATGATTAAGACTTAAGATGACCATTACCTACATAATGCAATAGGATACCCTAATAAGTACCAAGATCTTTTTCTCGTATACCCTAACAAGAGTTTCTACTTTATCCCCACAAAGCAGTTACAGTATTAGTTAATTCTTTTAAGTTGGGTAGTATGCCTCACAACCTAGTACCACATGTCATTTTGATCCATTAATGAAGTGTAATTGAATGACACCAACTATAGGCTAGTATAAGAAGATAGTGTTTATCCAGACTGTAGAACTTAGAGGCCCATACCCCCATTTGGTCGACTAGAGACTTAGACAAGGAGTTGTATGGCAACCGTAGAGGCACAACACCGGACGAGTCTCATATTCTTGGTAAATTTGAATTATTTTGTACCCTTCTTTCATCATAATCCAGCGTACTTATATTTTCTGAACTACCTCGACTTATGCTGCTATTATAACCTAATTTTGCAAGCTTATTCTTTTATCGAGCTTGATCATGATATATGTATTATTGGGTGCACACACTAATACATTGTCTAAATCAGAATCAGTGTATTATGGTCTTGTCACTACCACATTCCGAAATAGGTGTATTTTTGACTTTTTGTTTATTATAAGTATTGTGTGAATTTATTTTAATTAATTTCATGATAATTATTTATATTTAATTGTTGTGATTTTATTTGATTGTTGTGCCTTACCGTTGCTTCGATATTTGGAGCGCTACACTAGCTTTTGTCCTCCAACAAATTTCGCACCTTTGCCCTAGACGTGTCTGCCTTCTATTATGACCTTTGTGTAACTCATAAAAATGCTCTCTTGTGCTTCATTTTAGTCGCATAATATTCGTTGCAGACGTTATTAATTAATTTCAAATAAATCCAACTTTGTATCCTTGTGCATTCTAATCGAAATTGGAGACACAATCTTGACCCATTTTGTACAACCCAAATTATGACAATATTCTATTCTGAGCCCTCTACGTCCATGACACTTGTGTTCCACCTAATTTTAATCCCATGTACTTCTAATTAATTTTAGAACACCAATTATATTAATTCTAATTTAATTAATCCAAAACCCCTCCTTGTGTAATTTCTCAATTGTTGGGCACTTTTATTGCAAAAGTGCATAAAGGTGTCCACCCCATTGGACACAACACATGAAGAAACTCATTTCTCCTTCATATGATTTTTTTCATAATTTTGGAGTGTGTAAACACTCAACACCAACCCTCATCAAACCATAGCCCTCCATTTTTGAATCAATGCAATCTTAGCCCTCCAAATTGCTACACAAGAAACCAAGGCCCAATCCCAAGGAGGATGTTGACCAAGCCACTTTTCTAGGTCAATATCAACACCCTTTACACATGTATATATATATAAAACTTTGTTTTCTTTTTTCTTCAACCCTAAAAAAAAAAAAAAAACTACACCAGCCAACTTCCCCCATCCCCTTCATGTTCATCATCCCTTCCCTGCCTACACTCGACCGGAGCCCAGCCTCGCCGGAGCAACTCGCCTAAAATCGATGCCATCCACGCCTCGGCCGCCGTGCTCGACACCTAACCATCCTCCAGTCGCCCCTCCGACTGCACCGAGCAGCCGGCCCCGTTGAACGACCCCCTCCGCCGATCGACTGGACTGGACCGCCTGACTTTGACCCGCCTGCGTCGAACTCGCCTGAAGCCGACCGGAGCAACCCCCTCGACCCGCTGCTCACCGTTCTCCCTCAACCGCTGCACCGAGCAGCCCGACCCCGGTCGCCTGAAGCCGCTGTCAACCCGACCGTGCGCCTGACTGAACGTCGGAGTCGACCGGAGCCCTCCGCCTAACCCGACCGTGCACCATCCCCTCGCCTGAACGCTGAACCGCCTTTCTCCTCGACTGAGCCGCTGAACCGGACCGAGCTCGCCTTAAGAGGAGCATCCCACCTCGATACGAACACCCCGTTCACATGCGGACAGGTTCGAATTGTACCTTCATGTTGTGTACGCATACATACGCGTATGCGTATATTATTTATTTTGGTATGTATATATATATATATATAGTATTCAATTTGGTATATATAGATATATATTTAGTATGTGTATATATATTGTGAGGGAATTTAATGCAAATACCAGTTATGACTATATATGTATTTATGCGGTGTGGCCATAAATGTTAGTAGTAGGTATCCCGTGTCTATATTTGACTGTAATATATATATATATATATATATATATATATATATATATATATATACATACTGTATGACCATAGGTGTTAACTGTAGATATCCCGTAGTTACATGACCATGTGACCCTGAGTATTAGTGATCTGTCTGCCTTGTGTATCATCGTTCTGGACATTCCGTTGGGTTCGTATCGTCGTTCTGGACTTGTAGACACTAAGTTTGACGAATTTGGAGAACTTTTTCTCTGACACTTTTTTTGGTGCGAAGTGGGCCACATGTGGACCCCGCTTTGACCGAAAACTGTCAATTTTGCCCATGTGTCCAAATTGGACTTATGGACAGGCAATTGTAGCTATTTTATATTTTCTGAGCATGATGGTAATATTTATTTCAGCATTCGGAGGAGTACTTGAAGATCCCTCGGATATCGGAGCAGCAGTTGGAAAGCAAACCCCAGGCAAGTGTACATTGCCAATCTTGCAGTACTTGCTACATAATATTCTCTCGATTTATTTATATAATATAAATGTTCAACCTATGACCGTGTGACATTACTTAACGTCCGAATAATATTCGGGTGTCAACGCCGCACGCGGAGTTGTGTAACGTCACTAGAGATTGATATTGCGATCCTATACATTTTCGTGCTTGCATTATCAAGTACGTCATACCATAGGACACTTGACACTGTCCATAAGACATAATCTTCCTGAGATATTCATGGTGATTCTGTATAGGTTACAGGATTCGTGACATAGATATTACATATGCTTAGCCATCATTATGACTCGTTGCATCAGTTAGAGGTCATGATCTTGTGTGACATGGACATGAGACGTCGTGGACATGAGACGTGTGATACATTAGGTGGGGAGAGACACACAGGCTACATGTTGATTATATTATGACGGTGCCGTAGCCACGCCGAGCTAGGTTCCTACATTATATCACTGCTACCGGCTCCCCGACACAGAGCTTGTAGTGGTCTCAGCCTGAGTACTAGTGATGCTCTCAACTTGCATATCACTTAGCTGGTTACATAGTTTACCCTATTGTTTCGTATATTATTGTACTTATTTTGGCTTGAGTTATTCTTGTACCTTGCTATGTCTCCTGAGGACCTGGAATCCGGATTATGTCCCCAAGTTTAGCAGAGGAGATCTACCCCGAGGTATACGGGACAGGAGCAGACATTGGAGCCGAACCAGTATCAGAAGACGAGGTGATCGCCGAGGATTTCTCTTGAGTATCTGCTTTATACTCAGTCATTTCTGTTGTTAGACTCATATTTCCTGTTTATTGAATTGATGTATCAAACTCATTATCGGGTTGTTCCCCGAGATAAGTTTTATTGAGACTTGATGTTGCTTTATATTTCATATTGATTGTATTTATTTCTGTGGATGAGATTAGTACCATAGTCCCTTATTGTTGTTTTACAGCTTAAGTACACCCTGATGGGTCCATTAAATTGGGTTTGCCCATCGGTGTGTGCTGCTGGCCATTGCCACGTGTCGAGTCCCTCGGTATTTTGGGACTGGGGCGTGACAAAATCTTACATTTAATGTAGATTTCTAAATTATATCAAATCAAATCTTTGACCATAATTGGGCTACAAAATTTACTAAATCCCAGACTGGACCCCAACACGTTTAGGTCTCCATTTTGGATTGTCAGTCCAAGCCAACCGTCAAGACGAGACCAAAATCCTTTTCTGGACAATATGGAGACCTAAATACAAATTTTGAATATTATACGAGACCCTAAAACTAAATAACCAAAATTACGTTTTCTTCAAAAAAGAAAAGAAAAGAAGAAGATTAGGTTTAACATCTGAACCAGTCCCCCAATGCATAGCCAAAAAAGAATGTTTCATGGAATTGACACATTAAATGTTTTCTACTTAGCTATATATTTTCTTAAGATGAAGCTTTACTAACTGAGTAAATAATTTGCTCTACCGAACTCAACTGGCTCTTGTGGTCAGTGAGAAAAGGTTTAACTTTTCTGGCTAGGCGGACGATTTCGGAATCAAACCGCATGAAAGATGTGGGACAGTGAGTCCAAATAGCATGTAACACAGTGTACACAAAGTCCCGTACGTATCGCCGAACATCTAAAAAAATGCTCTCACCTAATAACGTAACCGGTAAGGAGTCATATGACCTTAAATAAATGATGTACAACCCAACAGGAGACCTCCAGGGGATTCTCTTTGCATATAAGAGTAATTAATGTAAAAGCCAATACCAATAACATGGCCATTTCTGACTGTCAAAGGGCCTAACAACTCTAAAAAAAAAGGGCTTTTTCTATGAAATTATAAAAGCTGAGCGACTGCAGTATCTTAAAAATATTGAGGTCTAAATCTAAAAAATAATTTTTTTTACATTAATAATATATATGACTATTAATTTTTTTGGGACCTTCCAATTTTTAGGAACCTTCACCATCATATAACTTAGACATGCTCAGAAACCGTCTGACCAACAAAGCACTACATTTTCTTAGTCTCACATATATACGGAAGAGAATAAATAGTTACAGGCCTACAGTACAATTTCTTTTTTCTCTATCCACATTTGAAAAGCACAGTAAAAAAAAATGCCAAAAATACAAGTAGAACTGGGATATTCTTGATTTTCCCAATGTCTATGATTTAAAAGTGTTTATGAATCTCGCACAATTTTATTAGAGACAATGCAATTTACAAATGTATACCACAAAATACAGGAGCACACAAAAAACACAGAAATGAAGTGTGAACTCCATTTTTTCAAGAATTGGGAGTATGGCCACTTGCATTGGTCTCTAATAATTGGTTCAATTCCCAGGTTTGTCTGGGTGCAACCCTGTCATGAATTGGTGCATACTCCTGCAAGCAAAGTAAAAAAACAACAGCATATCAATACCTGCTCTTTACTGCATGCAGCCTTTGCAATCTGTAGCCCAAACACAATAATTCAACATCCAAGCGATTGTGGGGTCGTGTCCTGTTGGTTACAATGGAGGACTTCGGTGGAGATAAGCACAGTTCGTATTCCCCCTTGGGAACTTAGTTCGTAATCCGGTGGAAAGGACTAAGTTGTCATAAGTTGGTTATTTAGTTTTAGGATCTCGTATAATATTCGAGATTTGCATTTAAGTTTCCATATTGTCCAGGGTTTGAATCGTTCTGACGGTTGACTAATTGGTCTTGGTCTGACCGTTAGATCTCGTTTAAGTCTGCATAATATTCGAAATTTGCGTTTAATTTTAATTGGGTTTCGTATAATATATCCGAAATTTGTGGTTAGGTCTCCATTTTGGTCTGTCAGCCAAAGTCAACCATCAGGAAAAAATAAATCCAAACCCTCTTCTGTAAAATATGGAGTCCTAAATACAAATTTCGAATATTATACGAGACTCTAAAACTAAATAACCCTTAGTAATGTCAAAGCAACAAGTTGTTTGGTAATACCACGCTTTGATTATTGAAACGATCGAAATAGATATGTATTAACAAACACGTAAATGTAGATAGAAACTTGGGAAAAGGTAAAAATTCGTAGTAGAATATGGATTATGGATAATATTTTTATCCATTTTTGATTGGATCGAATTAGGCGGCGACATGGCCAAGTGGTAAGGCGGAGGACTGCAAATCCTTTATCCCCGGTTCAAATCCGGGTGTCGCCTGATCAACAAAAAAAAGATTGGGGATTTCTTATTCTTATATTGCTGATCTAGAAAGGTATTTTTGTAAAATTGCATGATAAGATGGAACAACTTTTGAAAGCAACTAACGCTTGAAAAGTAGCAAAAAAATTAAAATAAAAGAATAAGCAATAAAAGATTCCACAATTACACACTTAATGCTTGGTTTTTCCTCCCTTAATTATTTACCTCCAATTTTCTCATTAGTTCCTCTACTGTCTCAGCTGAGACCACAATCTTCCTTGCCTGGTCCTCAATGAACCCTTCCTCCACCCCTTTGTCAAACAGTGCAAGCAAGCTGTTGTAGTAGCCATCCACATTCAACAAACCCACCTGTACTTCAAAATGTTCATTTCAAGCTCTAGCTCCATTAACAATAACTAATTAAAAGAAACAAAGACATGAAAATAAGCATAATCTACCAAGTCTTAAAAAGAAAAATTCAAGCCTCACAGGTTTCTCATGTATCCCCAGCTGTGACCATGTTATCATTTCCAACAGCTCCTCCATGGTTCCATAGCCACCTGCTTATATATATGGGTGCATGTCTGATATATGACTAGAAAGAAATAAAATATTTGTTCCTGTAGAGATTGAACATTGTTATTCAATTATATATATACCTGGAAGTGCAATGAAGGCATTGGCATGCTTGGCCATCTCTGACTTCCTCTCATGCATGTCTGCAACTGTTTTCACTTCTCCAATGGTGTCTCCTGATATCTGCACAATATTCTCATGCTAAGTAGTAGTAGTAGTAGTAGTTACATTTGAAGGACATATAGCTAGTATGGACAAGTGAGAATGAAGACTTCTTTACCTCTTGGGGAAGTAGAGCATTAGGAATGACTCTGTGACGAGGGAATCAAGAAAGGAAAGAGAGGATTATCCCTCATGTAACTCAAAACAAGTTAAGATAAGTACTACAAAAATTGTAAGGTTGAGATCTAGTTACTGACCCAAGAACATGGCAGCCACCATCAAAAACAGTCTGGGATATCAAGCCCATCAGGCCTCCACTACCACCACCATAGACCAGGTCTATTTTTCTCTCCACCTGAAAACAGGAAAGGAATTGGCACTGGTTGGTTCTCCAATCCCTTGCAGCATTGCACAACACACACAAAAGACCCAGAATCAAACTTGTATGTATATACGGTGACATTTTTTGTATGGGTCTTTCCATGTTAGT
Organism: Iris macrosiphon; assembly: GCA_036927795.1. Classification (NCBI taxonomy): domain Eukaryota; kingdom Viridiplantae; phylum Streptophyta; class Magnoliopsida; order Asparagales; family Iridaceae; genus Iris; species Iris macrosiphon. The sequence continues at coordinate 175,790,068 of JAYESA010000012.1, read as the reverse complement.
ACTTCAGAAAGGACCAAGTATAGTTGTTCCTAATATCACACTTTCTGTACTTTTATTTCCCATCAGGACTAAATTACACTAATGGCATCCAACTATAGCGTTCCAACATTTTTTACGTCTTTAACTTTTTTCTGCTCAATTTGGCATCAAACTTCATATATTGCACTTTTGAAGCACATTTTATCAATTTTGAAGCACGTCGGGACTCGGAACCACTTCAAAAATATATGTGATAATATAAGTATTTAAATGGTGCCTTTGTATTACAAGATATGTTTTTTGAAGTGGTCTTAACGAGCAAAAGAGTAATTTATGAAGTTGAGATACCAAAATTTAGCAGTGAAAAGTTAAGGTGTCAAAAACGAACGGACGGAATAGTTGGAGTACAATTATGATAATTTAGCCCTCTCCCATCATAGATGAGGCAGTGTCCAGATGAAGGGGCATAAAGATCACAAAAGAATTATTGTGATACAAAGCTGAACCCATAGTTTGTACTTTCTGTGCAGATTTCTTACCAGTAATTTTCCAAGCTCGAGAGCTGCATGGCTGAAAGAAGGCTTGTTTCCTGACCTACTCCCACAGAAGACACATATCCTCCTAAACCTTCCTTTCCTGGAGCCCTCCCCAGCCTTGTGTTCACCCCCCTCCATCTCCTCTTAATAGTTGAGACCAAAAAGGGAGAGTGGAGGAGCAATGCCCACAAAGGAAGAAACAAGGAGAACAAATAGGCAGGAAAGGAGAAGAAAAAAGAAAGGCAATGATTGCAAAGAACAATGAGATTGAACTCTCCTTACAAGAGGAACAGTGGTGATGCTGACCCTTTCCTATTGAATCTATGAGCAAATAGTACTGGGTGAGGAGCCCAACAGATTATTCATTCACCAATTCCCTCTGCCTCCTCCTCCTCCTCCTCCTCCTCCTCCCTCTCTCTCTCTCTCTTCTCTCTCTCTCTCTCTGATTTTGGATATCTACCCTTTTTTTTTGCCTATCCAATAAGTGCATGCTTATGTGCTGGATTTTCCACTATAATATACTTTGGCATCCTTTCTTTTCTTCCTTGGCTATAAGACCATGCACATCCATTTACCACTTTATCTCTTGTTCCATTCCTGCAAAGTTTGCCTCCTTTTGACTATACCTTTTCACCAAGAGGTTTGAGTCATGCCATCTAAGTAACGAAGTAAAAAATCTATAAATTGATATTTTACGTACGCATGAAGTGGAATAAAGTGAAATTTTTTTGTTTAGAAACTTTGAAAAAAATGTTATGAGTGAAAAATTCTTAAAATATGGTATTTGGTTGGTTGTTAGGGTGACTGTGAAATTATAACTTTTTTGTTGAACTACCATGAATATTAATTTTTTTTCTTAAAGTAGAGATGAAGTGGTTCTCCAACCAAACACGTGAAGTAGGAATGGAGATTTTTTTTACTTTCGCGCTCCACTTCGAAGAAAAAAACTCCGATGTCAAAATTAGAGATTTTGTAGCAAACAAAATTTACCGTTCATGTAATATCTCAGTAAATTGTGTCTACAAATTCTCCAACCAAACATATGAACTGGTCTCAAATCTAGATTTTCACCACTTTTGTGCTCCAAGTCTGCGAACCAAACATCCCCTAAGGGGGCAGCATAAATTAGAGTGGGTTAGGATGGGTTAGGATGTAGATTGACTCATATGAAGAAGAAAAAAAACAGAAAAATATAAAAAAAAAGGAAGAAAAAAAATTGGGGTGGCCTAGAGCCTATCCCAGCTCATACATGATTCTGCCTATGCATGCAATGCATGGTTGAGACATTTTGGTAGAGGAAATAGAGGTCCTGAGTTTGAAAACCTTCGAAAAAGTATAGTATTAAGCGTTATATTAGGTAGTGGGCTTTAGTCCCACATCGGATAGAATAATAGAGAGAGAGGTCAGCCTCTCCTATATATATGTAGTCTTTCTCATCTATAAAAATTATTCCATTATTCTAATTCTACATGGTATCAGAGCCATAACCCCCCTCTCTCTCTCTCTTTCTCCACAAAAAAAAACCTAGCCGCCCCCACTGCCGCCCGCCCCCCGACCGCCGCCGCCGCCCCGCTGACTCACCACCCCCCCTCCCCCCCCCCCTCCGCACCATCGACCATAGCTTTAAAAGTCCGGAAGTGGTCCTTATGAGACTTGTCGCCCTGTCCTGCCAGGTAGACGCCGACAACAGAGTCGTAGATACAAGACAAGTCGCGTTTTCCATTAAACGTCGTCGCTAGGACCTTAGCTCCTTTACTGTGTCCGTGTTTTTCAGGACCTAACGACTGGACAGACTATCGGTAGGGGGCATGTGGTTGGAGACTTGTACCTGTTTGACGAACCTTCCTCTGTTGCCTGTGCTGGTGTGAAACTTGATCCTTTTGAGTTACACTGCCGGTTAGGACATCCATCTGTCCAAGCACTCCAGAAAATGTACCCATCTTTAGATATTTCTTTTCATTGTGAGTCATGTAGCTTGGCAAAGCATCACCGGATTTCCTATCCGGTTAGTCAGAATAAAATTGCTTCCGTTCCCTTCGAGTTAGTACATTTCGATATATGGGGACATTGTCCGGTTGAATCTGTGATGGGATTCAAGTACTTTGTTACCTTCGTTGATGACTACTTATGTGTCACTTTTGTTTATCTCATGAAAAATTGCTCCGAATTATTTAACATTTGGTACAATTTTTATGCGAAAATCAAAACACAATTTGGTGTTCCGATTAAATCTGTTCGAAGTGACAATTATCGTGAGTATATGTCTCATGAGTTTGTGTCTCATTTGTCTCAAAATGGTATCATCCACCAAACTTCATATCCTTACACACCACAACAGAATGGTGTGGCTGAACGCAAAAATCGTCATCTCTTAGAAACAACGCGTGCTCTTATGTTCCAATCACGTACTCCAAAAATATTTTGGTCGGATGTCGTTCTTACGGCTTGCTATCTCAATAATCGCATGTGGTCGTCTGTCATCAATGTTGATACTCCATTCTCTCGGTTATATCCCAAATGAGAGCCGTTTTCTCTACCTCTCTGAATCTTTGGTTGCTTGTGTTATGTTAGGAATACCCGAACAACTCTTTCTAAATTAGATCCCAATGCTATCCAATGTATTTTTCTTGGGTATTCTAAGGATCAAAAAGGGTATCGGTATTTTTTTCCTGTCTTGAAGAGTTATTTTTTCTCTCGGGATGTTAACCTTTGTTGAAATCGAGTTTCCTCTACTTCCAAAAACTACAGGACCAGTGCCTCAAGTTTACCCAGAAGATGACTTCTTGTTGCTCCCGGTTCAAGCACAACAGCTCACTGTTAGGCTGCCCTCCTCTACCGAGCCATTGCTCCAATCCGACGGTCCGCAGACACCGATGCAATCAGCACTGTTGTCGCCCGATCGCATGTCACAGATACTGTCCATAGTAACAGACTCAGCACCGTCGTTGCCCGATCGATAGTCGCAGATAATGCCCATGGTCACAGAGTCATCCTCCTCCTCTGGCTCGCCTGATTCGTCTCTGCCTTCAGCTCCGCATGTTCCACCAGCTCGACCTCATCGTGCCTGTCGTGATCATCCCTTGTATGTTGAAAACTACAAAGGGCTTGTGAGCCACTCTCGGTCCTTAATAGCTACTATTGATGGGATTCGGATTTCCAATTCTGTCGAGTAGGGTCTCAAACATCCCAGTTGGCGTGCTGCTATGGAAGAGGAGATGATTGCGCTTTGGGAGAACCATACTTGGGACTTGGTAAATTTGTCGCCTGGTAAACAGGCTGTCGGTTGCAAATGGGTGTTCACGATCAAAGTGAAACCAGATGGCACCCTTGATCGACTAAAGGCTCGTCTGGTGGCTAAAGGATATTCCCAGACTTACGGTGAGGATTATTTTGAGATATTCTCCCCAGTTGCCAGGATGACCTCTGTACGCGTACTCTTGGCCATAGTTGTTCGCTATGACTGGCCGCTACTCCAGCTGGATATCAAGAATGCCTTCCTCCACGGGGACCTAGATGAAGAGGTATATGTGGTGCAACCTCCAGGGTTTGTTCCAAGGGAGGTAAAGTGTGTCATCTGAGGAAGGCCATATATGGTCTCAAACAATCACCTCGTGCATGGTTTGGTCGGTTTACAGATGTAGTCACTCAGTTTGGCATGAGTCAGTCGAAGAAGGATCACTCAGTATTTTATCGACAGACATCGGCGGGAAGGATTCTACTTTGTGTTTATGTTGATGATATTGTGATCACAGGAGACGACAGTCAGGGCATTGCGGGACTGAAGAAGTTTCTGGGAGAACAGTTTCAGACCAAGGATATGGGATCATTAAATTACTTCTTGGGTGTTGAAGTTGTACAGGAAAAGAAGCACATTGTCATGTCACAGAGTACTGAATGATGCAGGAATGATGCAAGCCAAAGGTGCAACGTCGTCAATGGACCCAGGAGAAAAGTTACTCCCCGACGAGGGGGTCCTGATGACGAATCCGGATTAATATCGTCGAGTGGTTGGAAAACTCAATTACCTGGCAGTTAAGACTAGTTCAGATATTTTTTTTGCCGTCAGTGTTGCGAGTAGATTTATGTCTTCTCCACGAGTTCCACATTGGTAAGCAGTTCTCAGAATTCTGCACTATTTAGTCCAGAATTCTGGAAAAGGAATTCGCATGGAGAACCAGGGACATACAAATGTTGAGTGTTTTACTAATGCTGACTAGGGTGCCATCCTGACAGACAGACGATCTACGTCTGGTTACTCGATATTTATTGACAGAAACTTGGTATCGTGGAAGAGTAAAAAGCAGAGTATGATCGTACGATCAAGTTTCGAAGCAGAATATCGAGCCATTGCCCATGGCACGGCAGAAGTGTTATATCTGCAGCATCTTCTACAAGAGCTGGGAAAAGAAGCAGGATCTAAAGCAGCAGATATGTGGTGTGATAACCAATCTGCTATGCATATTGCTACAAATCTTGTATTTCATGAAAGGACGAAACACATTGAAATTGATGCCCATTTCGTCCGTGGTGAGTATAAAAAAGGAAAGATAAAGTTCCATCACGTGAGGACCGGTGATCAGATAGCCGATATCTTCACAAAATCTCTTTTGGGTTCTCGGGTACAATTTTTGTGTAACAAGCTGGGCATGATTGATATATATGCTCCAGCTTGAGGGAGGGTGTTAAGCATTATATTAGGTAGTGGGCTTTAGTCCCATATCGAGTAGAATAATAGAGAGAGGGTCAGCCTCTCCTATATATATGTAGTATTTCTCATCTATGAAAACCATTCCATTATTCTAATTCTACATATAGTAATTTGCACTTATTAAAAAAAAAACAAGCATGCATGTACATGGGCAGACGTAGAAATTTAAAAGAGAGGATCAGCATCAATGTAAAAAAAAGTTCAAAATTTTTGTAAATAAAATTTGCTACATAAAACATTTGTTGTTCCTTCATTGTGGCTTCTCTCTCTGCATAGAATCATCAAAAACTGGATAAGAACGAAAAAAAGGAATCTATAGATCAAATTCATTCAAAAGATATATTGCAAATATTTTATAAACCTAAATAGATTTTAGAGACTTAGATTTGAAGATACCTTAGAGAGATTGGATATTTTAGCACACTGGAGACATAGTTTCTTAACCAAATATTAGTTGAAAATATCTTTTATTAAGGAATTAGATGTTTTGTCATGCGGTTGTATAAGCTTGCTTAATATCATTAAATTAAGATTTAATGCATCGTAATCTTAACTCTTTTTTTTTCATATCTATCCAATCTCGTCTCAAATTTAACAAAAATTTAGAAGGAACAAAAATAAAACCCGATGTAAATATGTATATGAAAATTATAAATTATAAATTATAAATTTCGGAAGAGATAAAATATAAAATTGATGAAAAAATTTAAAAACATTAGGAATATACAACTGAGAAGCAAAAATTCAGTAACGACAATTGTCTCCACTTGTCTCTGTATAATTCCGTCCATATGTATGTACACCCACTTCATTGTTAAAAGAAGAATGGTAAGAAACTAAGAAAGAGATTGAAAACTCTTTAATTCTCATGTAATAGAGTATGAAGACGAATGAGCTTAAGCCATATATATACATGCAGACCATGAAAGATTTAAGTATTTCATGTACATAATCAAGGGTTATGGTATGCTTAGGAGACAGCTAATGAGCAATACAAAGGGTTGACTCGACGGATCCAGCATAAATTTCGTGCAATTGACAGCATTCATGGAATAAAATATATAGTGCTTGCGCATGCTGTTGATGAACTACTCATATTCTTAAATAGAAGTTGTTGCAATTCTCAAATATAGAAGTAAGTTTCTCATGCCCTATTAGTCTTGTACTGATTTGTTAATATAGTCAAAGAAACCTCAATATATGCCAATTGAAACCGAGTAAATGGAGTTTCCAGGAAGATGCTTTTCACCATCGGATCATTTCCCATAACTTCAGTTACAAAGCTCACAGTCCCTAGTAGGACCTCTGTACTTATGGACTGTTTGGTTTGCGAATTTGGAACGTAAAAGTGTTCAAAATTTAAATTTTGGATCATTTTACGTGTTTGGTTAAAAAATTTACAGACAATATTTACTATAATTTGACATGAACAGTAAACATTGTCTGCCACGAAATAGAAGTTTTGACATCGGAATTTTTTTTCCTCCGAAGTCAAAAGTGGAAAATCATCGTTTCCACTTCATGTGTTTGGTTGAAGAACTACTTCCTCTCTACTTTAACAAAAAAAAAAATTACTATTCATATTACTTCAACAAAAATTTATATTTTTCTACTCGCTTCAACAACCAACCATACACCAAACTTTAGGATTTCCTACTTCTAACCTCCACTTTGGTTAATTTGGTATCTAAACTTTACATTTTGGTAATTAAACTTTTTTTGGTTAGTTTGGTACCTCAGCTTTGCATTTGGGTTTAAAAAGTGTTTGAACTAGTTTCTGTTGGTACTTTTTGATGAAAACAATTAAAAATGGACAAGTGATGATCAAGTGCCTTAATTTTTAGGGTTATTTTTGTCCTGACCAGCTACTACGTCGGCTATGATTGATTGTAGAGCCGTCATTTTGTACTCGACAAAAACTATTTATTTATGTAGAATTTTTTCGATCATCAATATTCTTTTGAAAATGATAATCCAACAACAAAAACTTGACAAAAATAACCCTAAAAAATAAGTCACGTTACAGTTGTAGTGTCCCGTCCCCGTTCCGACCGGGAGACGCACTACGTAATGGCTTGTAGCTAGTCTAACTCAATTTAAACTTAATATAAAATGACCATTTCGGCATCGCCTCCGTTAGGACGAATAAAAGAGAATCTTTCCAACTCATGGTTTGGCTTTTGTTGGAATAAGTCCAAGATGCAGCGAACTTCGTCTTTATGAGTGAGCTCAATATAAGAGTCCCTTCGACGGGACCGAGCAACCGTTGCTTTTCTTGAACGTTTTCGTTGCGAGGTTTTGGATGAAGTATTTTCGCGTCGTTTTCTACTTTCGTTTTCTAAGGAATTCGCTATGACGGATTGGAAATGGATTCTAACATGATGATGGTGCCATTGCAGGAACGCACGTAGTTGACGTTTGATCATAGCAAAGCGAGTCTCCTTCCTCGGCACATTCTCTAATCAGTGGGTGGTTCGGTCCCTTCTTCTCTACTCGGTCGCGTAAACACATACTTTGCCTCAAATACGTTCATATCGACGAGCCCGGTTGAATGTAAATATATAAATGTTTGCCACAATGCATGCTTACCACTAAGGGATAGAACATGGGATAACTGTAATCGTCGAGCGCATCTATGCGTGCGACCTATGCACAAGCTTCGTGCGCGAAGCCGGCAGTTGTGGTTAGAACCACAAAACTGTCAAGAAGAGATAGAATATTTGAATCATCGATTGTGGCATGGTGCCTCGGAATGTTTGGTGCCTACGGGTTTACTAAATCGGAACATACGGCTTGGAGGAAAAATTGAATTTGTGGCATGAGTACTTAAATATTTTCTACTTAAATCTGCTCCGGGTCATGCATATTGCTTCATAGATAAACTGTTCATGCATTCGCATGGTCATGGACAACTTGAGCACAAGGTTTCATGTTTCTTTGAAACGGTATCCGGGACATCGGAACCGAATCGACCTAGGGAGGAAATAAGGTGACGCGCTACGACGCGGGGCATTACGGGACCTACAGCGGGGCTCGCAACCCGAGTCTGATTGAGTACATCATAATGTCTTGAATAGACCATCATGGTGTCTTCAATATCACCAATGACCGCATATAAGATAGTACTCATGCTAACGTATTGTCTTATGCAGAGATAAGTATTCTATGTTTCATGCGGGGACGCGCGCGTCGGGTGAATAAGCTATCACCGATGCGTGCGATATAAAGTTTAATTTACTGCTTTCAAATGTGCCTATGATATGAACTGCAAATTCACTCTAGTTCCTGATAGCAAGATAACATTCAATGCATGCGTCCCTTTAATAAGCAGCATCAGTTTAGGCGAGTGGGCTCGTCCCGCTCACCAGTACAAGTTGCGTACTGATACCCAACATCTTAGGTGTCGGGAACGCGGAGGGCGCATGGTACTAGGCCGAAGCTGAAGATTGAAGAGACGACGTGAAGCTCTTCCTATTTTGGAGTATAGATGAAGCCCAATTCACTTTGAAGGCGTTTTATAACAATCTATACGAAGGGTGTAATATATAGGACAACAAGTATTATTTATGGCAGCTTGTTTGTTCTTTTTGTTATTTCAAGCAATGTAGCCGATACGGCATAAGCAATGTACTTCATATCAATGTAATATATTTCAAGTTATGAAGGAAAAGTCGTTTCTTCCTATTCAAAGATGTGTTCAATATTTCTATTGCATTGTGACTTATACTATGTGTTTCAAACGAATTATCAAAAATACACGTTCTTGCCTTGTGCGTTGCACAACCTAGGCACGCACGACATCACGCTCGGGGGACGATTATCGACTTTACGGAGTAGGGACGTGACAACAATATCCATTTTTTAGCGGTTTTCATCCAAAAGTATCAACAGAATCTAGTTCAGACACTCTTTAAACCAAAATGCAAAATTTAGATACCAAATTAACCAAAACAAATGCCAATCACCAAAACAATGGCCACGACATTCCTTATGCACCATTTGGACAATTAGTTCTTCTACAATGTGAGTCAATGCATTCTGAATGTAGAAATTCTCAGGTCCATACTATAGCTCTTGTGGTTGGAATAAGACCGTTATGGAGCTCCAATTGAACTTTACTATTCTATGAAATAAGCTCTGCATTCTGAATTTAGAATCTATAAATTGGAATGAGCCTCTTAGAAATAGAAAATTTTCATGAATGTTGGCTGGTAAAGAACTGCAGATACAATGATGCTGGATAAAAGACCAATCAATGTATTGTGCATTAATAAAGTTTTTTTATGGTTAATGTCAAAAAATTTAGTCAAGTATATGAATGAAATTGGATTATAATATGATTAGGATCACACCACCTAGCTGAATAAAGAGAGAAAGGTTCAGCCTTATTGTGGAAACAGTCACCTTACCTTCAAATTACTTTTTTCTTCCCTTGTATTTTCAGAATGAAAAACTAAGGGAAAGGTATATAATCCTCATCCTGTTTAAAAGTCAATATGCCACAAAATGCAAATTTAGATCTCTCTAATCAATAACCAAAAGAATCATAAAAATAGAGACAGATTCCGAAGTTACGGATCCGTTTTGTCGACTTTTTTTTTCTACATTGTTCCATTGACCTCTAGAGTAGGGTCGTGAAATTTTGGGCCGAATCGATCGAACCGATCCGGCCAAACCAAATCAATCGCTTTTTAGCCGAGCTGATAAAATTTTCGAGTTGGATCGGTTGAAAGTTCTTAATAACTGAACGGTTTAGTTGATTGACAATATAAAAAACCGATGAAACCAAACCAAACCGATCAACCGATGGACCTTATGTATTTTTATTATTTTGCTTTATTGTTTGCTATTTTTATCTTTTTCTTTATCGGAAATAGAGTGACGGAAATGAGTTAACGTGTTTGTTGGAGATGGAATAATGAAAATAAGTTATTAGCAAACATGTGACAAATGATTCTTGAAAATATTTATTTTTTGTTGATTTAATGATGAAATACAAAACCGATCAGTTGAGTCAAACCGAACCAAGTCGGTCGATTTTAAAACCGAACTGACCAGTTTGTGTCACGCTCCGGCCCTGGGGGACCGAACGTTATCGCATGGGCGTGATGTCGCGCGAGCCTAAGTTGCGCTGGAGCAAGGCAAGCAACGAAACGGACGATGAAAAGCTAAGCCACAAAGTCGCACAGATAGTCCACAAACAGCGGAAGTTGAATAAACACAAGTATGAAATGAAAAACATAGATTACAATGACGTTAGGCCAAATATTACAATCGCTCAAGCACTCTCTTACAACTTTGGGAATGAAAAAATAAGATGATGTTCCAATACATTATGTTATGTATAAGTGCTTCAGCTCCGGCGTCAGAACGAACTCCACGATTTGGTGTGCACGAAGAAAGCTCTGCACCGAACGAGTACCCCCGCATCCTACAAGCAATCTAGTGGTTTATCAGTATATTTAATGCACTGGTGGGGAGGCTTCTCGTCCACTCAACTAAACCAAACACATTCATTTAGTTATGTGCACCAACAGATTATGTTATCTTTCTAATTTTGTCTTAGGATCAGTTTCATGGCATAGTAAAATGTAAAACATATTCGTTTTACAAAGTGTCATGAAATATAAGAGTAACATGACGCATCTTACCAATCGTCCTTCCCTGTCCAAGGTAGATCAAGTTAACCAACACATATTTATGATGAAACGAAGGAACGCATATGAAAACGCAAGGTGTCACAGGCGTGTGTCTACCTCAAATCCGATCTGTTTGAACTATATAGTGCATCGTGCATCCTTTATCTAGTTCAACTAAAGGCTTGAACGCGGATTGCCGCTAGCATGCCGACTGAGCCTATATGAATGTTACTGGCACCACAAGCCATCTTGGACTACTGTAGACGAGTACTCCAGCCGTAGGTACGAGCTACCACGAAGTCCCGAACTACAACATATCGCGTGCATCCTTCTGATAGCCTCGCACCAGCCTTAAGGGCCCGCGATACCCAAGTTCCTCCTAGACCGAACAGTACCAGTGCCCTGATACTACCCGTTCGAGGAACTAAACCTTGTGCACAAGTTGTCCGTGACCATGCATGTTTCTTTCTCTTTCTCTGCTTCTATACTCCTCGAACATTTCTCTTTTCTCAAGCTTTAATTGGGATCCTAGAGACATTACTTCTTTAATGTTTTACTATCTTTATGCAACTCTCGGTACGGGAACTGCCTTGGCGACCCAACGGTCCCGATAACTTTCTTGTTTTCATTATTTGGCTCGAAACGACTATTTTTATAATCTTTCTGTCTCAACTGAGTGAATCATATTATGTGAAGTGCATTCAAACCGTAGCATGTTCTATTTGACGAGCATTGAAATCGTACGAAAGTATATACTATGGCGTATAAGGAAATCAAAATGATAGCACATGAAAAACTATACTTGCAAAAGTGAAAGCAATATGAAATTTTCTATCTCCATGTTCTATGAAATGTGATAAAAGTTAGAATTATTCCCTTAGCTAGGTTGGTTCATCTTTTTGTTAGCATGCATCAAGTGATTTGCCTAGCGACTAGCATGTATCGTCCGATTATTTAGTGTGAAGGCCAAGCAAAAAGACAGGTTCATCGAAGTCACCCACCTGAACGAGGGTTTGCCTCGACCGAGTGGGACTCCGAGCGAACTGCTGAAAAATGCCAAGTCTGAACGTCGTTGCGCCGTTACGTCGTTTGAATCATCTTGTTGAGCAGAGCGGACTGTTACATAATACACCACTCAGGAAAAAAATTCACCCTCGAAACTTTCTGAGCGCACTCATCCAACTATACAACTTCTATCTTCAACACAAATCCGTCTTGCATGACATCCAAGATCGCTCGACATGACTTCCTATCCGTTCTCTCAATCTACGTCACGCTCATGCCTTAACCAAATTTTTTCGAACAACTATATCATTCAATTCAAATTGACTATCTTTGAAACCTAACCATCGATTCTTCTGCCTCAATCCCTACTGCGCCTAGCGCAGAGCTATACTTACACAAACACAGGGTATTGCTATAACTCACTGCGCACGAAAAAACTTAGAAAGTAGGGCAAGCTCGTCCAAGTGAGACTCCTCAATCATCTCGAATCCAAGAACATAACCCACTGATTCACTCGACGTCGCTAGATTGAAAACAATGTTTGCACCTCAATCTACCTAAGCAGTCCTCAAATCGTCAAGTTAAATCCCGACCATTTTTCCATTTCTCGACTTCATCAATATCTAAAACCCAATCGTATCTCGGTACGCAATCCCCTATATCGAGCCATCGCTTATTCTCGCTAAGAAACTTCACTATCTTCCGAAGTTATCGCTCGATTCGCCTTCGTTCTATCTTTTGAAAACTTTACAAACCTATGAAGTAACCAATCACAATCCAAATCTCTCGCTATGCCGTTACTCGATCACACTCTTCCGAAGATGACTTCAGTTTTGTTAATATCGTCTGAATCCAACCAAGCCTCAATTCATTTTCGTTCAATCTTTCAAACAATCTCAACTATCTTTCTTGCAACATATCAACTCGTACCCACTTCGTTCATCAACACTTCTTCTGATGACATAAAATTTGAATCATCAAATTATGTTTCGTTTCATCAACTATCTATCTATCCTTCCGATCAATCCTCAAGAAAACACGATCCGTTTTCTAAAGTACTTTCGTCTTACGAAACCACAATGTTACCTCGAGCGGGGATGATCAAATCCAAACCAATTAAATCCAATTCAAACCAAGTATTGCATTATCATCAAGTACGTCTTCCTAGCACACGATTTCGATTTTGATTCAATTCGATTCGTCGTCCAACTTACTCGACCAATTCCATCAGTCCGTCAACAAAATCAATCTGATTCAGTCCTCGATACCATCTCTTTCTATAAATCGCACTCGTCCATCCAATCTAGCAATCTACATCCAAGTTTCTTCGTCAATTTCATTCGCGTCAAACATCAACTTCCTAGAGCACGCCCCAAAACTAAGTCCTAACTCTAATTATTGTTGCCCCAGCTCTGTAGTCTACCCAGGCAACTCTCTAAGGTCTATTACACCAGTTCTAACTCTCGGCACAGGGTGTTTGCCTAACCATTAGGTCAGCTCACCATGTCATAGTGAAGTATCAAGAACATCATCCTCGACGTACAATCCAAAGCACTGCGCTCATCCCAAATCTAAGGTCAAACCATAGTCCGCTCGTATGAGGTATTCTACCCAAGATCACATCACTCAGATTTCTAAACATCGAGCATAGATCACCCTACTCGCATCAAATAATATCCAGTTCACAGGGTCCGAGTCCGTTCAGCAAAGCCATTCCTAAGATATACTCATCCTGACATTATCCTCGATGCATCATGATCGACACACCTCTATCCGAACGATTCACCTAGTCCTTATCCTCAAGTATGCACTACTGAATCCATATATTTTATGTTTCCAAGTCTCGATCACCAAAATCCCAAGTCAAATTTTCCTAAGTCACAAATCTCAATTCGAAATCTCTAAGTCGTCCGACACAACTCATGTATTCGATTATAAATCCACCGATCATAACTTGTTTCAATTTTGACTAATTCATCCCCGATACTCACTTCCGATTCACTTGTATCCTCGACTCGTCTTCGCATCGAACCATAAATCAAAATAATCCTTTAATTTACCAAGTGATTTCACCGTTACACTTTCGTTTCATCCAAGTCATAGATCGATCCAAGTTTTCTTCCTAACCACCAGTCTCGTTACATCGAATCCAAATTCATCAAGTCGTGTTCATCTAATAACCGTTCATGCCATGATCAACATTCGCCTAGCCAATCATCTGAAACTTCAATATTCTCGTTCGATCAATTTGTAGTCCACATCTAGTATTCCTCAAAACAACCAAGTTCAAAGTTTCAATCGATAATCTACTCGTCGTTCCTCCAACTTGAAAATCCTCGAGCCAAAGTCTGTTCATCCTTGATCTGTTTCAATATCCTCAAGTATATTTGTGCAACCATAAAATCCTTCGCGTATCATCGTTTTTGTTTCAACCCAGCTATCTTTCGAACTAGATTCAAATCGAGTCTTCTGAACTCAAGATCGATTCGTTATCGCCTATCTCAACTCATCGAACAACATAATTCTTCAATCGTATCAACTTATCCAGATTTGAAACCAAAACATCCATACTCAACTCAATTCTATCGAGCGATATCATTTCTCAATCCTCTGAGTCATTTCCATATCTTCCAAATCCTAACTTCCATGCACGTTATTTTTTCATCACGCTAACTCCGATCACATCCTCGAGTCTTTAATCTCAACTCTAAGTTTCGTTTCGTTTCATTCGATTCAATCCGTACTTACATATATGATCCACGATGATTTCTCAACCAAGCCATTTGTTTCAATGTTCTAAATCCTTCTTCGATACATTTTCGATTCGCAAAAATCATCCTCAAATCGTCCGAACAAACTTAATACGAAACATTTGAATTCACGCTAACTAGACAATACTCATTCTAAGGCTTCGTGCTATTACGCTCGTTGCTGATAGACTCGTTGCTACCCGAAATCCTCAATCGATCAATCGTTCCCGAGATAATTCCATACAACACTCAGGGAACGAGCCATTCCATCTGCTAACATTTCTCGAAAATATTGGAATCAATATAATTTATATACTCCAAGTCAACACCCGTCCTGAATAATCCTCGATGTGGTGATCCCGAGTATCACCCATACAACATCTACTTAATTTGAATTACAACCGATTCATTTTAACATCCAACCGAATCATTTCTCAAAATCCAAGCACGATCTTCTATTTTGTATTAACAATATCATCTCCCGAAAGCACCTCTATCGATAGTTATCCCAAAATCTCATGATCTGAATCCAATTTATCCTCGTCTAAACGATATTCTGACCTCGTACACAAATACTCCAACCAACGTGTCTAATATGTAATGCCCATTGCTCAGTCAACAATGTCTTTTGCATAACTATCATGTTCAACCAAAACACCCGATGAGATTCATAAAATATCTAGACTTTTATTGTATGGAACATCCCGCGGAATATCGAGAGAGACATCGTCTATAACATCACCCACAAACGAAGTTCAAAGATGAGAGAATCGATACTATGCCAAGGACGTAAAGACGTGCTCTGATACCAAAATGTCAAGTCCCGGCTCCGGAGGGCCGAACGTCCTCACATGGGCGTGATGTCGCGCGAGCCTAAGTTGCTCTCGCACAAGGCAAGCACCGAAACGGCCAATGAAAAGCTAAGCCACGGAGTCGTACAGATAGTCCCCAAGCAACGGAAGTTGAATAAACACAAGTATGAAATGAAACAAAACTTTTTTATTGATATTGAAACATATATTACAATGGCGATAGGCCAAATATTACAATCACTCAAGCTCTCGTTTACAACTTTGGGAATGAAATAATAAGATGATGTTCCAATACATTATTTCATGTATAAGTGCTTCAACTCCGGCCGCAACGCTCCCAGGTGCCAGAACGAACTCCATGCCTTGGTGCGCAAGAAGAAAGCTCCGCACCGAACGAGTACTTCCGCATTGTGCAAGCAATCTGGTGGGTTATCAGTACATTTAATGCACTGGTAGGGAGGCTTCTCGTCCACTCAACAAAATCAAACACGTTCATTTAGTTATGTGTACCAACAGATTATGTTATCTTTCTAATCATGCTTTCATGGCATAGTAAAATGTAAAGCATATTCGTGTTACTAAGTGTCATAAAATATAAAAGTAACATGACGCAACTTACCAACTTACCGATCGTCCTTCCCTGTCCAAGATAGATCAAATTAACCAACACATATTTATGATGAAACGAAGGAACGCATATGAAAACACAAGGCGTCACGGGCGTGTGTCTGCCTCAAACCTGATCTGTTTGAACTATATAGTGCATCGTGCATCCATGTCCTAGTTGTGTAATGTGTCGTGCATCCTTTATCTAGTTCAACTAAAGGCCTGAAGCGGATTGTCGCTAGCATGCCGATTGAGCCTATATGAATGTCACTGGCACCATAAGTCATCTTGGACTACGGTAGGCGAGTACTCCGGTCGTAGGTACGAGCTACCCCGAATTCCCGAACTACGGCGTATCGCATGGCATCCTTCTGATAGCCTCACACCAGCCTGAAGGGCCCGCGATACCCAAGTTCCTCCTAGGCCGAACGGTACCAGTGTCCTGATACTACCCGTTCGAGGAACTAAACCTTGTATACAAGTTGTCCGCGACCATGCATGTTTCTTTCTCTTTCTATGCTTCTATACTCCTCGAACATTTCTCTTTTCTCAAAATTTAATTGGGATCCTAGAGACATTCCTTCTTTCATGTTTTACTATCTTTATGCAGTTTCCAGTACGGGAACTGTCTTGGCGACCCAACGGTCGAAAAAACTTTCATGTTTTCATTACTTGGCTCGGAACAGCTATTTTGATAGTCTTCATGTCTCAACTGAGTTAATCATATTATGTGAAGTGCTTTCAAACCGTGGCATGTTCTATGTGACGAGCATTGAAATCGTGCGAAGGTATATACTATGGCACATAAGAAAATCAAAATGATAACACATAAAAAAAACTCTACTTGCACAAGTGAAAGCAATATGAAAATTTATATTTGCATGTTCTATGAAATGTGATATAAGTTGGAATTATTCCCTTAGCAAGGTTAGTTCATCACCTTGTTAGCATGCATCAAGTGATTTGTCTAGCGACTAGCATGTATCGTCCGATTATTTAGTGTGAAGGTCAAGCAAAGACAGGTTCATCAGAGCCACCCACCTGAACGACAGTTTGCCTCGACCGAGCTAACCGCTGAAAACGTCAAATCTGAACGTCGTTGCGCCGTTGCGTTGTTTGAATCATCTTGCTAAGCTTAGCGGAGCGGGCTGCTACAGTTTGTTTGATTTGGTTGTCATTATTTTACAACCGAATAGTTTCGGTTTGGCTGCATTTGTGACCAAATAGGTCGACCACCGACCGATGCACAACCCTACTACAAATGCTTATTCGTCTTGAAAACCTGATGCAATCATAAGTACGATCTGACGTGGACAGCATTTTGGTCTTCGGATTTTCAAGGGCCTAGCGACGTGTGCGGTATTTTCCCAGCCGCAGGACCCTACCTCCGGAACTACGTTCCGCACAAGAAAAAAACATCCATCAAACAAAATGCTTTTCAATGAAACACATTTTAAGATAACTGGACCGACGCAAAAGCGAGATCAAACACAATCCAGAGCCTCAAATGGCTACGTAAGCATCTCTTTTTTCCATTATGGAAAAGTAGAACACAACTCAGAACACCACTTTCCATTCAAAGCAAAGGGATTAAATTCTTTCCTAGTGATTGAATCAGTGACTCACAGGATCTACGTACGCATTTATAGCTAAATTAGATCAAGTTAGGTGCTAGTATTGGGACAATTGTCAAGAGACAAATAATACCTCAAATAATTAAACCATAGGTCTGATGCATGTGCTACTGCTAGTTGATGGTTTCTGGGACCGTTTCTAAGCACGTGCATCGCAAAGGGACCAAAATATCGACTGATCTCAAATTTTTTGACCTCCATATATTGCTAGTGTAAAATCTCCATTTTTAGATTTAGATCTTAATACTTAAAATATTATATAAAGATTTTTTTTTTATTGGTTTGAAAATGTTCTTTTTTTAGTATTTGTATAGGGAGGGCCCTTAGAATGATTTTTTAGAATGGTTCAAAAAAAAAAAAAAATTCTAGTAGTATTTGTACATGATTCTTAGAATGTCAAAACGGTCCTTCCGGTTTCAGTGATTGATTGATCAAGACAGCAAACAGCATTCTTCCATCACCCGAGAGTGTTAAAAGGACTGATGGACCACTTGTCATTTGAAGGCGCCAACCTAGGCAAAGAGAATGTTGCTTTTTCCCTTGGTGGAACATACAAAATGATGTTCCACTTCTAGCAATATTTTGCATATTGGTTGGGCCCATGGAAAATCAATGATGATCAAAGGAAGAGCTTCATATTGTGAGACTTTACACCGAATTGAAGGCAAATTAAGCATATGTGAAGTTCAAGAACAAGAATAGACAGACTACGTGCCTGGTAGTGCTGTACATAGTTTCATTTTCATACAATGTTGTTTTGTTGGTAAATCTCAATTGACGAATACAAACAACTTAAAATGCTAGACAAATTAAAATTTTGCCAACAATACACTGTAAGAAACTCTGTACATCCCTCAGTACAACAACATAACTGCAATGGGTTTGAAACTCGGACCCGTCCATTCCAGAGTCACCATTGGCTCCCCCTACTAGAAAGTATAGTTTGCAGTATCAGCCGATACAGATCCAATATGGCCGATACTGATACGGTATGTCACATCTCGATCCGATATCCGATACTTACAAATACCGACACTGGAGATTTATTTTTCGGTCTTTTAAGTAAAGAAAATTGAACCAAAAAACCTATCAACAAGAGTGTAAAGCATATTAAAGTTGTAAAAATATGTAAAAGAAAAAAAAATTATCTATCGCACGTAAACCAATCGGCAAGGGTGACTATTATTTCATTTAATTTTAAAACTATGGCTAATTAGAGTTTAGATCCTGGATTTTATACCAGCTTAAAGTTTAAGTTCTGACTTGTCCAATTAGAAAATTTAGACCCTGAATTTTTATTATTTGTTTCATTTTTTCCATTATACCCTCATAGATCATATATGAATGCTTTATTGCCAATCATGAGAGGAATTGTATAATGAAAAAAAAAAAACAAATAATAAAAATCCATGGTCTAAACTTTCTAATTGGACAAGTCAAGGCTTAAACCCTAAGCTGATATAAAATCCATGGTCTAAACTCTAATTAGTCCTTAAAACTACTAAAAAGTACACTAAAAATACTTAAAATTATGTCTAAATGTATAAAATATATTTTCTAAAATGTTAATAACTTATTAATAATTATTCGCTTCTCGATATCAAAAAATCCGATACTTCGATCTAAAACCGTCGATACTGTCGATTCCGATACTCATAGGAATGGTCTGATACTGATTTCGATATTGATATTGATATTGTGAACCTTGCTAGAAAATTAATCACAAATGAGTATTTCTACCTCAAGATTTAAGTTAAGGGTGCCCAACTTAAATTCCTTGGTTTTATGAGTAAATTAAATTCTTGAGTAAACTAAAAAATGTATAACAAAATATTGGAGTAAACTAAAATTTAAAAAATATTATAATGTGTCAATAAAATGTCTTAGAATACAATTTTTTTTTCACTTATGATAATTTTTAGTTTCTATTTTAGAAAATTTACATTCAGTAATTATATGTCAATTAAAATAAATAATTATTATTTGATAAAATTTATATTGTAATATTTAGGTTTAAAAGATAATTATTTGTTGGACTAATTAGTGTTTAGACCCTAGATTTTATACCATCTTAGAGTTTAAGTTCTAACATGTCCAATTGAAAAGTTTAGACCCTAAATTTTTATTTTTTGTTTTATTTTTTCAATTATACCCTCCCTCTCATGTCTGCAATGAAAGTTCCCTATGTAGGCTATAGAGGGTATAATTGAAAAAATAAAACAAAAAATGAAAATCCAAGTCTAAACTTTCCAAGTCGGGGCTTAAACTCTAAGGGTTTGTTTGACAATTATGTGAGTAGCGATTATAAGGTGTTTTTATAGTACCGGTTATGAACGGTTATGAGAGGTCCGGTTTTGAGTGGTTTTAAGTCGTGACTTTTAAATCAATCCAATACATGCTTGGTAACGAACGGTTTTGAAAGACTTTTACAAGAATAAATAAAATTAAATTAATAAAACCGCTCAAAATCCACGTATTTGTGGTGTTTATAAAGTCACCCGAAATTATATTACATCAATTTTGGAAAAAAATTGAGCCGACCAAAACCAGTGCCTCATAAAAATTATCAAGCAGGGGTTTTCATAAACAGTCAGTTCAAAAATACCCCAAAATCGATGAAAATATCGTTACCTAGCAGACCCTAAGCTGGTATAAAATCCAGGATCTAAACTCTAATTAGTCCATATTTGTTTGTAAAAAAAGAAGAAGAAAATTTAAGGATAAGCAACATCCACTTTCAACAACCATCCAAACAATTGAACTCATTTTTTGTCTATTTTTATTTCTTCCAATTCCATCATCTAAGCAACACTTTGAAAATTAAAACTTATGTGTACGAATCGCGTACACAAATCCTAATTTTTTTACTTTCACACTTTGTTTGCACTCTCGTTCAACCAAATAGCCCCTAACCACAACATAACTGCAGTGGTTTGAAACTATCCATTCCAGAGTCATCATTGGCTCCCCCTACTAGAAAGTTAATCACAAATAAGTATTTCTACCTCAAGATTTAAGTTAACGGTGACCAACTTAAATTCCTTGGTTTTATCTTCTTTTGTTTACTTACTATATATTTTCTTCCTAAGCTTTTTATTGTTGTAACAGTTGAATAAATTTGTCCTTTACATAAACAAACCATAAGAAGCTCCAAAGGAATTGCAGGCCAAAAACTTTAATCAACAGATCTAAAAAAAAATAATGGCAGAATCTCTTTAAGAGATCTGTAGATAAATCAATATTTGGAAATATGATTTAAGTCATTGCTTAAGGTTGCTTTGTCCTTCCTAAGTGCATATCTAACAAAATAAAAATAAAAAATCACTCTAATGCCGCATGAATCACGCGGCTTCATCATGGAAGAACTGATTGAAGGCATGATAATGGAGGGATTGATGCTCCAAGCACTTGGCTGGCCACTTCAACCCTACCCAGAGGTGGAACCACATAGGAACTAGGGGGCACTCCAATCCATTCCAAAAAAAAAAAAAAAAAAAATCCTTTTTTTCCATTTTTTTTTTATTCATATGAGTAGTTCACACCTAGCCCACTCCAGCTCAAGGGTCGATCTAGGGATAAGCATGACAAGACTTCGGACTTGGACAACTCTTCTCTACTAGGGCACCCCTCGGCCCATCGTGACTCCAGAAAAGATCGGGATTACGGATGACCCCCTAAGACCGGCCCACAATAAGAGTTAAAAGGATAACCAAAATTAACTTCGGATAGAACAATACAACCTTCCGAGTCGGCCCCAGCTCACCTGAGTTCGAATTTCGGATTCCGCACTTGACCCTATCCAGTAGTAAACATCATCACCAAGAGGGGTTAATGTTTAGTAGGCCCCTCCTATGTTCATGCAGCTCATTTGTTTAGTGAGGAAGATAAGATGCATTAGTTTAATGCATGAATCACATGGGATTAGGTCTTAGAATCAAGTGGCAGTTATAAGAGAAGGATTGTTTGCTGTAGGTTATGGGAGATTTGTTTAAGTTACCTATCTTGAAAGTGACTTTTGAGTAGGTCCTGCGACTTTTTCAGGCTTCCACAACTTTGGGTCACTCTCGTAGCGGCAAAAGCTCATCAAAGGTTGATGTCATAAGCTGTTTTTGTAAGTCGTTGACCTGTCAAAAGCAATAAGATGTTTGGATAAAACTTATTGAACATGCATGAATAGAAATATGTAGAGGAATAACATGGACTTTCAGGAAAAAAAAAAGAAAAAAAAAATAAAAGAGCAACTTTGTAAAAGGTTTATGATAGGTTGGACAACCTTTTGAACGCAATTAAAACCTTCTTCTCAAAAATAAAAAAAATCTTTACAATACATTTATCTACTGCTTCTAGAAAAGAAATGTTGAGAAGCAACTTTCTTAAGATGTACCAAATCCAACCTTACCGAGTCAAAGCTAGGCTTATGACTAAGTCCTTTCTTTTCCTTTTTCTTTTTATTTGAGATAAAGGCCCACCCTTCTTTTTAGATTGTCGATCATTTAAATATTTCTGCAGGCTGAAATTTAACCCCACGATTACTTCTTCCTTTCCTTACCAATATTACCACTAGACCACATCTTTGGTGGTGTACTAAGAAGTAAGAAGGCCCCTTCTATAGGGGAAAAAAAACAGTTCACAAGGAAGATGGGATATTGAAAGAACACAAAGCAGTGCCATGCACCACTTGGAACAGTGTTTTAAAAATAGGACTGGCCGGTTAAACCGGTCAACTTGTGAACCAGTATCTATTTCGGACTAGTTTAATACTGATTCATTATTATTATTTTTCCAAAATCGGCTTCTTTTTGTAACCCGGTCGACCTGGACAATCAAACCACCGAATAGTCTGACCCATCTAGACTTTGAACCGGTTTGACCCTGACTTTTCCAATTCAATTTTATTTTTTTAATAAAACTTGAAAGCTAATTAATACTACCAATTTTCAAGAATAGTACCAACTTACTAAAAGAGAACTGAAAGTCACTAAGAACTTCTAAGTAGTATATGTGTAGTTGTGTACTATGTAATATATTCAATGTAAGATCGTAAGTGTATATAACTAGTTCAACCGGGTTAACCTACTTATTAGATTGGTTTGACCAAATCTAATGTCCTGTCCGAGTCTATCTCGGTCCGATTTTTAAAACACCGACTTGGACAGTGAACTTGAAAGAAAAATACTAATAAAAAAGTTTTCATGTGCTATAATATACAGTTTTCCCCTTAATTTGCACTGCTTTCTTTCAATGGTTTTATTTCCAATCTAAGGGACCTACGCAAAAAGGTTACACTGAAAAGTGACAAGAATCCTGTGCGTCATGAAAGTCATGGCCAAATGATTCACTAATCTCCTTTTCATTAGTTTAATGGTTTGTGCTATGATGTTCCCCCAAAATCCTTGAGGTGGAAGGTTCCTAACCTGAAGCAAAAGTCCACTGCTATTAACATTGGAGAATTGAGGACCAACAGAGAAATATTATATCATTCTGTAGCCAAATTGTTAGTTGGCCGCAATGCTTTAAAAACATGACTTGAGATCCACCCGGTCAAGACACAGTTAGGTCAAATCGATCTAACCACTGGGTTAACTTGTATTTAACCAACTAAATAGACTTACAAACTCATAATGAATATATTACATAATATACAATTACATATATACTACTTAGAAGCTCAGCATGTTTATCATAGTAGGATTAGTTAAGAAGCAAACATAATAACTTTAATTGTATGTAAAGTCTAAAACAAAAGCCAGAGTCAAACCTGCTCAAAATCCAACTGGATTAGACGATTCGGTGGTATGACCGGCCGGGTCGACCGGATTGATCGGGTTTCTGAAAGAACGAAAAAATAGTAGCCCAGTATTAAATTAGTCAAAAAAAATCTACTGGTTTAACCGGCTGGCCCGGTCCTGTCCGGTCCGGTTTTCACAGCACCATCTTAATTTCCTAGTAGGCATATTTCTCTCTCAGGCCGAAAAGTGGAACAGCTACGGTTTGATAATAGTGTGCACGAAATCATCTTCTAGTTCTAGCCATGCTCACAAAACACTGCAGAACACAAACAGGTTAATCATAAACTTGGAAGATAACAATATGATAAGGATTGATACCTTGTACCAAGTTGCTGAAAGCAGTGGCATGTCCATCTTATTCAAGCTAGTGTAACAATGAATTTACTCCAACCTCATCGCTTAGGTACTAAATATTACATGAGATATGTGTACAGTAAGCGGATCAGTACTGGACCAGGGATAAGTTCGACAAGACTTCGGACTTGGACAACCTCCTTAGCGCAGCGTGACCTACAAAAGATCGAGATCGCAGATGATCCTCAAGGACATAAAGAAATGCCTCACAAGAGGTTGAATCAATGGACAACTAAAATTAGCTCAAGCTATGAACAACCCAACAACCTAGGTCGGCCCCCAGTAAACCATATTTAAATATGACACACAATGATATCCTTTTGAACTGGAAATACTTGCAAACAAAAAAGAATTAGCTACATCCTCGGCCCAAGCCTGAAGGCCGCTGCTATTTACCACGCCCAAATACACAAGCAAACAAAAAAATAAATAAATAAAACAACTCAAAACCTTCATTCTGTTAAATAGATGGATCATACTCGAAAAACCTGAAATGCTTATTCTAACATATTACTCCTTAGGAGCACCATCCCCTTTTTTTATCAACATTGCAAGGTCATCAAATTCTAGCTCGGGCACATGCTGTACTTAATTTCCTATACTTTCAATGTCCGTCCAAAGTCCGGATAAAGGAGGAGGATTGCGTTAGGTAGCCGACAACCCGCATAAAATATTGTAGGGACTCTATGAAATCAATCCTTACATAATACATGTTATGTCGTTCCTAAGTAGCGACACGTTATATCGTTCCATGTTGGATTGTATCTCGTTTCCGGTTGAGCGCTCAAAGGGTGGTGACAATGGAGTTAACAGTTCAGGCCTTACATGGGAATTCCCTTTTAAGGCATATGGGCTCAATCCAATAACGCACCTCATAGGCCAACTTCGGTTCGGGTCACACCGCGTTCCCAACAAGTGATATCAGAGCCCATGGTTACGGGACTGATTTGGACGGCTATAATTGGTTTGAGACAGATGTGCTGAATGTTCATGCGTATAATCCTTCGATTATACAGGCTCTCTTCTTAATGTGGAGTTAGGAATATTCTCTATAAGGTGGTCTGAAGGCGGATCAAACATAAGGTTAGAGGCAACTATACTAATTGGCCTCAAAGGTGGGTTTGACGCGTCCAAGGTGGAGCAAGACGTTATGGTTGGCACACAATGATGGTCTGGATGAACGGGTCGGCTTGGTTCTGTAGTCGAACGGATCGAGATGACAATATGTTGGGTCTCCTTAGTGTTCGGCTAGCAGGAACGAGCAAAAGATAACCGGGGTGTGCTTGGTTGCTCGCATAGTTTGCAGTATCGGCCGATACCGATCCGATACAGCCGATACCGATATAGTTTGGCATGTCCCGATCCGATACCGACCGATACCCGATATTGACCGATACCGACGTTAGAGGTCTCTTTTCTGATCAATTCGACAAAGAAAATTGAATAAAAAAGACCAATTAGTAAGGGTGTAAAAGCATAGTAAGGTTGTAAAAGCATATAAAAGAGAAAAACTTATCTATCGCATGTAAATCAATCGACAAGGTGACTACTATTTCATTCAATTTCAAAAATACTAACAAACAACACTGAAAATACTTAAAATTATGCATAAATGTATAAAATATATTTTCTAAAATGTTAATAATTTATTAATAGTTATTTGCTTTCTGATACCAAAAAATTCGATACTCCGATCCGAAATCGCCAATACTACCGATACTCATAGGAATGATCTGATACTGATTCTGACACCGATACTTTGAACCTTGCAGGCTCGGTTAGCAAAAACGAGCTAAGGTGTAGATTGTTGGATTGTATCTCATTTCCGGTTGAGCGTTCAAAGGGTGGTGACAATAGAGTTGATAGTTTAGTCCCACATTGGGTAAGGAGTGGGATCATAAGGTGTAGATAATTGGAATTGGTTCAGACCTTATATATGAATTTTCTTTTAAGGTATATGGACTCAATCAAATATCACACCTCATGGGCCAACTCCGGTTCGGGTAACACCGCATTCCCAACATTCCTACCATCTGCAATAAAAATAAGCAAAGATGGATTGTTAGGTCGTCACTTGTAACTTACCCATTGCATCCTTATCGCCCCGATTCTATGTTAATTAAGCAATGGTTGACTAGGACGTTCTCCAAAAACGGCACGCCACATTTTTCCTCTTGTGTGGTGCAAATAAACAAGGGACTATACGATGCATAAAGCAAAAAGTAAGAAGTTCATGTAAGAGATTAGGATTAGATTTGCTGGAACCAAGGTTTACAGTATCGGTATCTGAATCGGTATCAGACTCTTCCTTTGAGTATCAAGATCGACGTCAGCTGTTCCAAATTAGAGTATGAAAATTTTTTGTATCGGATAACAAATAGTTATTAAAAAATATTATATATATTTTGACATAATTATAGTAGTTTTTGTAATGTTCCTTAGTAGTTTTAAAATTAAATTAAATAATAGTCATCATTGCTGATTAGTTTACCTCAATAATTAAATTTTCTTCATTTAGATCTTTTACACCTACATCCTTGTTGATTGGTATTTATCGTTTAATTTTTTATGTCGATTGACTGAAAAAGAGACCTCAATGTTGGTATCGGTTAGCATCGATAGCAATTGGTATCAGATCATGGCATGCCAAATCGTATCGATG
Organism: Iris macrosiphon; assembly: GCA_036927795.1. NCBI lineage: Eukaryota > Viridiplantae > Streptophyta > Magnoliopsida > Asparagales > Iridaceae > Iris > Iris macrosiphon. Next base: position 175,763,594 of record JAYESA010000012.1, on the reverse strand, counting down.
TCGACCTATACTGTGAGCTATGCTTGGAACATATTAACACTAGCAGAAAAGGAAATGAAGTTAGTGAAGACAATGATAGGAGAAAGATTAATATAGTTTGCTTACAAGAAACTAAGTGGGTAGGTGAAAAAACAAGGAAAGTACATACTACATGGATTTAGAATTTGGCATACAGGAGAAAAGAGGCATAGAAAATGAGGTATGAATACTTGTGGATAAATCCTTGACGAATAGTGTTGTAGTTGTAAGAAAAATGGAGTCCATTTTTGTTCACCCACCAAAATTAAGGTGTTTGTTCACCCTTCCACTGAAGAGTTGTCACGTATCAAACGACTCTAAAATATAACCACTTTGGAGTGGTTTGGTGAACATTCAAAGTGATTTTGACTAGTGGCTTGACACGTGGCAACCCTTCAGTGTAAGGGTGAATAAACAGTCTAGTTTTAGTGAGTGAACAAAAATAGACTCAAAAAAGTAGGTGATAGGATAATATTAATTACGTTAGCAGAGGATGTATTAATGTTATTAGTGCATATGCACCTCAAGAAGGATTACATGAAAATTCTAAATATAAATTTTATAAAATATGTATAGTTTGATTTAATGGGTATCTAGAGGAGAAAAGTTATATATTGTAGGAGACTTAATGTTCATGTTGGAAAGGAGAACAATAATTATAACAACGCGTGCATGAAAGTTGTGGGTATGGAGTTAGGAATGAAGGGGATAATATATAAGATCCTTAATTTTGCAATATCATATGACCTAATAGTAGAAAATAGTTGCTTTATGAATATAGATGAACATTTAATTACGTTTAAGAGCGGATCCAATTTTAGACTAATATAATACTTTCTTACTATGTGTAATGCCCCGCTCCGCGTCGGCATTATGTATCAGGTGAGTGGGCAGAACTTCGTTCTCTGATTCTTGCACGCCTTAATAATAACCTGAGTTTTTGCTTGCATTGTTTTCATAAGAGAATGATAGAACCTGCCTTGCATGTTAATGAACGAACTCACCTAGCTTGTCTTTGAAACGATCAAGTCTGCTTAACGAAAATCCTGAAACGCTTGTCTAAGAGTGCATGAACATGTTCACTATCGTCTATGCTTCGAGAGAACCATATTGTGCCTGAATGTGTTCAAGTGATAAGTCGGATTACCCCGCAACAACGATAATTGTTCTGATGGTTCGTCTCGTCTGCATACTAGAGTTTATTTGATAGTGTTCCATGCATTCGCATCGGTCGGACAACTTGTGCACAAGGATATAGTTCTGCGGACGATCGCTGGGGCACTGGCACCGATCCGATCCGGGCGGAACTCGTGTGTAGTCATCGTGTACGGGACGGGATGGCTTGCAGCGCATCGTGTACTCTCGTTGCATGCTATCCTTGTCCTTGACTATGTCCACTATGGCATCACGCCAGTGATCCCCACGTATATTTAAACCTGTTGCAAGCTAACTTATGTCTTCGTGGCAGGGAAGGCATGGTAAGTATTGTGCAGGTGGTTCAGACGGACAGGTAAAAGCCACCGAACGGTGGCAAGTTCATTTCAGTAGTTTTATTATATATGACTGCTTGTAAAATGAACTAAGGCAAGATAGAAAAACCACAAATAATATGCATGCTTCATTGAAACAACGTGTAGATTGGTATAGTTGGGTTAGCTCGCATTCACCAGTACATTTCGATGTACTGACCCTCGTTGAAACAGGTTCCCCGCACTAAGGAGATCCAGCGAGGAGTTGAAGTCGTTTTCCCAATCCAGTCCAGCTGTAGGCGCGCCCTGATCGTGCCACGTTTTGAAGCAGGAGCTAGCAACCCAAAAAGACAATGCAGCTTAGAGGGAAAGCCGTCATCCTTCCAGGAGGTCTTATATTTTGAAGTTTAGTAAAGGGATGTAAAGTACAGGACTGCTATCTCATTTTGTGTCCACACTTTTGTAAGCCCGTGCGCGCGACAAATTAGCTGACTCGTTCAAGAGTTTGTAATAGATGTTCGTATATCAATAAAAGAGAACTTTTCCATCTTCAACTTGTGTTTCAATTTATCTGCGTACTCTGAATATGTGCTCGTTATGCAAAATACTTTAGCCTTGTGCGGGCGCAAACCCAGGCCCGCACGACGGTCACGCCCGGGGGACGCCCCAACGATTCCACAGAATCGGGGCGTGACATGTTGGTATCAGAGCACAGCTTCAAGGTTCCCTTGACCCTTCGTATGGAAAAAGTTTCTTTAACGATAAATTCCTGTGCGAACTCTTGAACTCGTTAGGCCAAAATGAGATACGTTCATGCAATAAGTCCATAATACATTATGATCCTAATGTAATTTACCTTCTTTTGAAGGAATGGCACCAGCGCAATCCTCGGCGCAAGCACCGGGCGAGACGCAAGCTCAAGAAAGTAGTTCGGACACTTCGAAAGTTCAAGGAGCCAGCGAGCCATGTCTCGCGTCGATCCCATCCAGCAAATGATGCGGATGTTGGAGGCAAACCAACAAAGGGACGAGGCTCGCTACGAACGGGCCGAGAAGCGAGCGGAGGAAAGGCAACTCAAGTTTCAAGACAATATAGAAGCTCGATTCTCAGTTCAACAGAAGCAGGTAGATACCCTGCAACAGATCGTTCAGACTTTGGCTTCCAACCATTCCGCAGCAACAGCGGCGACTCCGGTGGAACAGCCCGTGCTTGAAGTCGAGATGCCTCAAACTCCAAGGAAGAGGGATGTGACTGCCTTTGACTTTGGCGACTTCAAGAAAGTCTGCAACACTCCATTTAACGGGACTGAGGACCCAATCGTGGCTCTAGATTGGTTGGCCGAACTTGAAGACCACTTCGCTCTGCTAGAGGTCCCCGAAGAGAAGCGCGTCGCATGCGCGCAACTGCAGCTCCGCCTCAACGCGCACGATTGGTGGGACGTGCATCGACGATCTCTTCAAGTTGACCATGGAGAGGAGGCGATCTCGTGGGCGACTTTTCATGCCGCGTTTGAAGAGGAGTTTATACCCCCTCCTGTGCGTCGTCGGAAGGAGAACGAGTTTGTGCAACTACGACAAGGCAGCATGACAGTTAAGCAGTATTCAGCCGAATTCAACCGACTCTCCAAATTCGCTAGCGCCTATTTACCTGATGCAGCGAGCCGAGCTAGAAGGTTTGACGGCGGTCACGCCCGGGGGACGCCCCAACGATTCCACGGAATCGGGACGTGACATGTTGGTATCAGAGCGGAATCGATCTTCTGACCCAAAATCCGTTGCTATGACTCTGAGATATTATCGATATGGTATTGCAATAGAGCGTTCCATACAATAAGTCCATAGATATTCTCAAAGTGCAAATATTTTCTGAACTTGAATTGCTTGATTATTTCGATTGAGTACGGCGAGGGATGGCACTATCGCTGCTCGGAATATCGAGAAGTTTATCCTTGAAGTTTCGAGGACGAAACTTTTTGTTGGTTGGTAAGTATGTAATGCCCCGCTCCGCGTCGGCATTATGTATCAGGTGAGTGGGCAGAACTTCGTTCTCTGATTCTTGCACGCCTTAATAATAACCTGAGTTTGTGTCTGCAATTTTTTCATAAGAGAATGATAGAACCTGCCTTGCATGTTAATGAACGAACTCACCTAGCTTGTCTTTGAAACGATCAAGTATGCTTAACGAAAATCCTGAAACGCTAGTCTAAGAGTGCATGAACATGTTCACTATCGTCTATGCTTCGAGAGAACCATATTGTGCCTGAATGTGTTCAAGTGATAAGTCGGATTGTCCCGCAACAACGATAATTGTTCTGATGGTTCGTCTCGTCTGCATACTAGAGTTTATTTGATAGTGTTCCATGCATTCGCATCGGTCGGACAACTTGTGCACAAGGATATAGTTCTGCGGACGGTCGCTGGGGCACTGGCACCGATCCGATCCGGGCGGAACTCGTGTGTAGTCATCGTGTACGGGACAGGATGGCTTGCAGCGCATCGTGTACTCTCGTTGCATGCTATCCTTGTCCTTGACTATGTCCACTATGGCATCACGCCAGTGATCCCCACGTATATTTAAACCTGTTGCAAGCTAACTTGTGTCTTCGTGGCAGGGAAGGCATGGTAAGTATTGTGCAGGTGGTTCAGACGGACAGGTAAAAGTCACCGAACGGTGGCAAGTTCATTTCAGTAGTTTTATTATATATGACTGCTTGTAAAATGAACTAAGGCAAGATAGAAAGACCACAAATAATATGCATGCTTCATTGAAACAACGTGTAGATTGGTATAGTTGGGTTAGCTCGCCTTCACCAGTACATTTCGATGTACTGACCCTCGTTGAAACAGGTTCCCCGCACTAAGGAGATCCGAGCGAGGAGCTGAAGTCGTTTTCCCAATCCAGTCCAGCTGTAGGCGCGTCCTGATCGTGCCACGTTTTGAAGCATGAGCTAGCAACCCAAAAAGACAATGCAGCTCAGAGGGAAAGCCGTCATCCCTCCAGGAGGCCTTATATTTTGAAGTTTAGTAAAGGGATGTAATGTACATGACTGTTATCTCATTTTGTGTCAACACTTTTGTAAGCATGTGCGGCAAATTAGCTGACTCGTTCAAGAGTTTGTAATAGATGTTCGTATATCAATAAAAGAGAATATTTCCATCTTTAACTTATGTTTTAATTTATCTGCGTACTCTGAATATGTGCTCGTTATGCAAAATATTTTAGCCTTATGCGGACGCAACCCCAGGCCCGCACGGCGGTCACGCCCGGGGGACGCCCCAACGATTCCACGGAATCGGGGCGTGACACTATGAAGGTCGATAGACTAGCATATAAAGATTGCAAGGTTATATCAGAAAGAGCTTAACTATTCAACATAGGTTGATGGTCTTAGATATTACAATTAGAAAATGAAAGAGAAAAGCTAAAATAGAAAAGAGGATGAGAAGTATATGGTGGAACTTGAAATGAGAGAATTTAGTACTATTTAAGACAAAATAGATGGAACATAGAAGAAATTCTAATGTTAGAGCATCCACAAAGGGGATACTCTGTACCATACTTAAAAAAATTGGGACATTGTATAAATTACTACTTTTGGAGTGTCCATTTGATATTGGCACACAATTGCATACTCCAAATAGCACACCAAATTCATACTCCAAATTAACCTTCTATTTTCCCTCTCTTTTTCTCTCTTTATTTTTCCTTGATGATGGACATAGTTGGGTTATTATTCACTTGCTAAGACGCGTTTGAAATTTGGAGAGGCTCTTAGCTTGCTAGCATTTTTCAAGTGTGGACAAGAGCCCACGGCAGCCCTCAAGTGCTACAATTTATTTATTTATAAACAAAAAATATAGCACTTGAAACTACTCCCCCGGTAGATGTTCTTATGTGGTGTAGTATGTCATGTAGCACTAGCTAGGAGAGTAGCAAAAGAGATATTTGGAGTTTTTAAAGGCAATGGTTGGACTTCTACAGAAAGTTGGTAGTGGAACGAGAAAATCCAAAGGGTAATCAACGAAAAAGGAATTTTCTATAAAGAGTGGCAAGTGTAAAAATGAAGAAAAAATCGAGAAGTATAAGCTAACAAAGAAGGAAGCTAAGAACGGTTAGTAAGCTAAATCAAAGGTTTGAAATTGTAGAAACATAGATAATATTAAATATGTCCAGAGTGAAGACAAAAAGGTACTAATAAGAGAAAGTGATATTAATATGAGGTGTAGGAGTTATTTTCACAAGTTATAACCTAGAAGAATTTAGTCTAGATACAAAGTTATTTCGTGATAGGTCGCATTGCTATTGTCGTATAAGCCTAGGTGAGAAGAGATTGATATGACTTACCGATTTATTCAACCAAATTCTAAAGACTAAGTAAATATTTGATGAATGGAGAAATAGTATTATAGTACCCATATATAAAAATAAAGAAGATATAAAAAATTGTAAAAACTATCGAGGAATTAAGCTTATTATTATTAAGAAAAACTATATTAAGACTACGGATGATGGTAATTGAGTAAAGATTAAGGAAAAAAAACTATATTTTCAGATAATCAGTTTGGATTTATGAAGAAAATATCTAATATGGAAGCATTTCTCATTAAGAAGATTAATGAAAGTAATTAGAGAGAGAAAAATTACATAAGGTTTTAACTTAAAGAAAGCTTATGATAGAAGAAAGCTTATGATAGAGTTTCTAAGGAGTTAATATGGTGGGCTTTAGAAAAGAAACAAGCTCACCGCTATATTAAGACTATTAAGGATATATGAAGGAGTCACGATGACCGTGTGAACCGTTGGAGGTATTAAAGAATTTTCTATTGTCGTTGACTTGCATCAAGGATCAACATTAAGTATGTAACTTTTCGTGTTAGTTATGGATGAGATTATTAGGAATATCAAAGAGGAGGTTCCATGATGTATGATATTTTCTAATGATATTGTGTTGGTTGATGAGAGTAAAAAAGGATTAGATGCTAAAATAGAGGTGTAGAGAGTGACTTTAGAATATAAGGGTTTCAAAATTAGTAGGACAAAAACATGGTACATGAAATATAATTTCAACCAAAAGATATCTAGCAATTAAACATCTAATAGTTGTTAGCATCTCAATTATGATGGATGATGAAGACAATGGCCATGATTTGTATTCTGCTAGCACACTATACCTAGCAAACAGTGGAAAGCAAATACTTATAGGCATAGTTTGTAGTATCGGCCGATACGGCCGATACCGATATTGTTTAACATGTCCCGATCCGATACCGATAAGGTTTGGCATATCCCAATCCGATATCGATATGGTTTGGCATGTCCTGATCCGATACTGACCGATATCTGATACTGACCGATACCGATATTGGGGGTCTCTTTTTCGGTCAATTCCGCAAAAAAAATAGAACGAAAATGATCAATCAACAAGGGTGTAAGGTTGTAAAAGCATGCAAGAGAGAAAAACTTATTTATAGCATGTAAACCAATCAGCAAGGATGACTACTATTTCATTCAATTTCAAAACTACTAAAAAATAACACTAAAAATACTTAAAATTATACCTAAATGCATAAAATATATTTTCTAAAATATTATAATTTTATTAATAATTATTTGCTTTCCGATATCGGACAATCAGATACTCCAATCTGAAACCGCCGATACTGCCGATATCGTCGATACCGATACTCGTAGGAATGGTCCGATACCGATTGCGAACCTTGCTTCTAGGTGACATCTGACCTCCTTTGCGGTGCTTCCAGGTGCAGATAGCATGTCAACAACTTCAGCCAATCTTTGTTATCTAAGGCCAACCCAAAACATAAATGTTTTTGTTGTAAGCATTAGTTATGACCCAAACAAACATAGAAATATATAGTATAGTCATTTAATATGTAAAATCTGGTTCAAGAAATTCACATTCAAAAGTCAAAATGAATAGTTATCAGAGCATGGGGGTGGTATGTCTCTAGCTCGGATGGAATAACTTCTAATCACTGAATCTCATGCACAAGCATCAATTGCATCGTAGATTATTTGCTTAGACAACTTAAGCTTGTCTATTAGTCTACTACTTAACACATTTAAAAACTCCATAGAACAACATCAGAAAATTTATTATCCGCAAATAAAATTAACTAGAAGTGAATAGATAATAGATATGAATGTATTTATTGGTGAAACTGAACGTAGGAGCTTTACCAATAGAACATTCAGTGCAGAGTATAGTTCTCGACAAGAAATAAAAGACGATGAGGTGCCAGACTATGGCGGCAAAATAAACGACAGCGAAATTTGAATTTATCCTCCTTAACAAGATCCAATTAGATGAACTTATAGCATTGGTATTTCTTGTACGGAATTTTGCCAGCCTGAAGCGAACCTACATGGGGACGAGTAGGAGAGGCTGCCTCCACTGAATTTTTGCTTCGGAGTTAAATATTCTTCTTCTTTTTTTAAATTCTTCATCAAATTTATGTTTTGTCCCCTACAAAATTTATAATTTTCAATTTCTATATACATATTTACATTAGGTTTTACTTTTTCTTTCATTATTTTTATTTTTTTTATAATTTGATACAGAAAGAGAAGCCATGGTGGAAGAACAACAAAATTTGTATGTAACGAACTTTATTTAACAAAATTTTGAACTTTTCTTACATTTGAGGTTGACCTCCCTCATTTAAATTCCTGCGTACGCCCTTGCTGCCAGCTTCTAGAAATTTAAACCATCTCCAATTAAAAACCAAAATGGGAAACCTACTCTTTTGGTTTAGTTGAATATAATGTGATGAGATCAATAAAACAAAGTTGGGATGATCTTGCATATTACACTATAAGTAGATTTATTGTATCACTAAAATAGCAATTCATTTCACAATGAGAGGTAAATGACTTTCTTTAGATCTTAATAAGTATCCAAAACAAAACAAATATACGGAGATAAAACAGCACATAACATTCCAAATCTTGAAGTTCGTATAAGAAAATCACAATCTCCTGAGCTAACTGATTGCTTAATGGCTTAGAAGGTTTGGAAGTAGAGGTTAGCATTATTCGATTTTGGACCGAAAATCAAACCGAACCGAACCGAACCGAATAAGATATTCGGTTCGGTTTGAAAAAAATTCGGTTCTTCTTTGGTTTTGAAAATACTAAATTTTCTTATTCGGTTTTGGATTTCGATTTCGATTTCGGTCCAAAACCGAAAATCGATAAGATTTTTACAATTATGTAAATATTCTTATTTTATGCATATTTTGTGATTAAAAATGTGTATATTTTAAAAACAACAATCTATATACATGTTTTGAAACCAAACTTTGAACACAACTTTGAAATACATAAATGTGTGTATAAAATTATAACTTTTAATATAATTTAACCACGATTCCAATTTTGGGTTCGATCTATTAAACAATAACAATAGTCCAACCGAATAAACCGAATAACCGAATAGCTTATTCGGTTTGGTTCGGTTTCGGTTTTGGCTAATTTCGATTCGGTTTCGGTTTTAGATTTTTAGAATTTCGGTTTATTCGGTTCTGACTATTTCGGTTCGGTTGAAACCGAATAAACCGAATGTTCACCTCTATTTGGAAGCATGGGCACTCCGAAAATCAGTGCCACGTCCTGTCATGTCAGACACTTATCAGACACGACACAGACGATTCAAAATATACACACTAGTACTAGTCGAAACCAACTTAGTTTCCGTGTCATACAACACGTACGTAATAATCCTTTGGCACTTGAAAACTTTAGGAATTCTGAAATTTTGATGTCACCGAAATAAATAACTTCAAAAAGAGGTTTCCATTTATAAGAAGAGCACGTGTTAGAAGAATAACTCAAAAAGAGGTTCCCAACACATACTTTGTGAAGTCTGAAAAATTCTAAAACCCTAACTTTTTTCCTTACGATCTACTGGGAAATCTTGCAACAATGGAAGAGAAAAAAAAAATCCTAATTTTGAAGAAACCCTAATTTATTTACGAAAAAGGAACAAAGCGGGGATCGATCGAACCGGTTCGGAGGAGGACAGGTGGACGTAGCAGAGATTCTCCGCCGGAGTCGGAGATGACGGCGATGTTGATCGGTCTTCTCGATCGGTTTGTCTTCTGCCTTTTCTTTCCCGCCATTTTTTGAGCCGTGCCCAAGTTCTTTGGGTCGGTTTAGATGCGGGTCTGGTGCGTCCCTTTAATAGAAGGCCTTGGGCCGGGCTGTCTGCTTCCTTTTCATGGCCACATTAGCTTGCAATCCACATTAAATTTGATGGCGTCGTTCCGATTAGCAGTTAGATATTGGCCGACCCAAGTTGTAAAGGTGATCTAGTTTTTGGTTTTCTCTTACACTTCTTTGACCAATTTGGTCTATACGAATGCTTTTCCATTTTGCCACTGTTATGTTTTGCTTCCGAAGAGATTATCAAAGTTTATAGAATCCGTATTATTATTTTACTAGTAAATGCACGTGTATTGCAAGTAAAATATTGTTTTTAATATTATTAAGTCGGGACATTAGTCAACCCAAACGACATCACCATAAACTCATACTGACCATACCGAGTCCTAAAAGCAGTCTTCGGTATGTCCTCCGACTTCACTTTTACCTTGTGGTAGCATGATCTCAAGTCTATTTTGGAAAACACCTTCGTACCACTCAACTGATCGAACAAGTCATCAATCTGTGGTAAAGGGTATTTATTCTTGATAGTGAGATTATTCAATGTCCAGTAATCAATGCACATGCACACCGATCCATCTTTTTCGGTACAAACAATACCGGGACTCCCCACGGTGAAGAATTCGATCTGATAAACCCCTTATCCTGCAACTCGTCCACCTGCTTCTTCAGCTCGACCAGATCGCTGTTGTTTACTCTATAAACATGTTGTGAAATTGGTTCTGCACCTGGCACCAAGTCTATAGAGAATTCAACATCTCGATCTGGCGGCAATCATGGTAATTCTTCAGGAAACACATCCAAGAACTCTGCTATCAACGGATGTGGCAACTCCTTGTCTTCCACCATAGCTCCACAGATAATGCCTTCTCCCTGCTCTACAACTCCTCTAGCAAACTCAAACTCTGACTCTTATGACAGGCTAAACAAAACTCTACCTCCTCTACAATCTATACTAGCATGGTGCCTACTCAACCAATCCATCCCGAGCACCACTATCAAATAAAGCTAAAGCTGTAATAGAATCAAGAAGAATAGAACCTGCGATGACATCTCCGGTGGGCTCGACCTCCTCGACTGTCATAGCAAACGCTCGTCCCTGACGTGCACCGCCCTGATGTTGGTGCTGGCATAACGCTGCTGCTGGGTCGGAAGCGGCGGTCCCCTCGGCGGTACTGCAGGTGGTCTAGCCTGTGTCCTCTGAGCTGGAGCTGCTCCCTGAACTGCACGACGAGGATTGGAAGAACACTCTCTCAGCTGATGCCATTCGGTACCATAATACAGGCAAACTCCCAACCTCCTCCCGCAAACTTTCCAGATGTGTCTGGGTTTCTTGCAATAGTGGCAGGAAGCTTGTTGTAACGGTCTCTGCTGCTGTGGTGCCTGGTGAACCGACGTCCTAGCTGGAGTCTGGTGCTGTTGCGGCTGCTGAAATGGACCGGACTGGAAATAAGGATGCTTGACAGTCACTGTGTTGCTGTTTGCCCCCAGAAAAGAATCGTGATCTCTCTTGAGCTTCAAACCCAACTCCCGCTCAACCTTGCGTGCCTCCACAAGTATCTCCTAGTATGTCTCATAAAAAGACGAAATAAGGATCTTCACTTCCCAGTTCAGACCCTCGCGAAAACGAATAGCTCAAACCTCCGGCTCTCTAACCAAATACTCCGCAAATCGGTTCAGCCTGCCAAACTCAGCGATGTATTCCTCCACTGACATGCTCCCCTGAATGAGGCTCTCAAACTGCCTCCCCAAGTCTAACCTATCTGCCCGAGTAAATAACTTCTTCTTGAAGAGGTCCTTGAACACCTCCCAAGACTGTCCTGCGTTAGCAAGAATTTGCTCATTCCTGAACCAAGTGCGGGCGACGTCGAATAGTTGAAGTCATACCGCCTAAACCTTCAGATCCTCAGAAAGACAGAACACCCTCATGAGACGCTCAATGTTCTCGAGCCAATCATCAGCGTAGACGATGCCCTCTATCCCTTTGAAGACCCTAGGCTCCAGCTTCTTGAAGTCCTGAATATTGCATGGCCGAAGCTGGGTAACTGAGGAGCAACCTGCTGCTGGACCGGAACTCCTCTCTCTACTACGCACGAGCAAGCTGATGAGCACTCCTGATGCCCTGCCGTAAGACGTTGGTCTGTCTCTGGTGTACCTCAGACTGAGCCCTATGCGCCTCCAACATCTCGCGAAACAGTGTGAACATATGTGTTGCATCTGCCGGCACGGAAGGTGGAGGTGGAAGTCCCTCAGATACAGCCGGAGCAGTCCTCTGAGTAGGAGGTGGACCCCCGAACGCAGCTGACACGCCAATCACCGGAGAAGTGACTGGTGCAGGCCTTCGGGAAGTCGCAGACCTCTCAGAAGCTGCTCTCCCCTGTTGTGATATAGTCTTAGGCGGCATCCTGAGACAAAGCGAAAGGAAAGAATCAATATGGCACATGATGTAAGACACTCAAGAAATGACAGTTAAAGATCAAATATCAATATCAAGGAAGAATAGTTGAATTGAATCAATAGAATTTTTTCCTAGATGTGATTGAGTATTCTGAGCCTATAGCCTATATCATATATCCTGAAATAGGCTCGTAATAGCACTCAATTCAGAGCACCACTACGAATCACACTAATTGCGACCTCGAAGACCTACATGGGCCACCACTAAAAATGTGTCACGACCCGCACCAGTGTAAGGATGAAAGTCGGAAACAACGCCCAGCCTACGCCGCAGCATCGACGGTAGAACGATGTTTGGGTAAACTATATATCTATAATCAAGACATAACAACGCCACCATCAATATAAATATACTCAATCACAGATCTAAGATGGAGAATAGCACGAATATGACAAAAGAATAAAATAGTCACAATACAACCCATGAGTTAAATAATAACATCACTAAGTCAGAGAAACTGTAAACCCCCTGATTTTCAAGAATTTTTAAATTTGGATTTTTACAATTTTCTGGAATTTTCTGGGATTTTTCTGTAATTAAACTAAGGTATTTTAATTATTAAATAATTTTTAAATGATGTTAAATAATATTCAAATATTATGAAAATAATATTTTATGGTGTAAAATGAAAAATTGGACATAGGGTAATTTTCCGGGAATTTATTGGACCCCGGAAGTATTTTTAAAGCCCTAAAAACTATTTTTTAAATTAAACCAAATTGAACCATACTAAACCCGGTTTATTTGGCCTGAACCGAACCGAACCGACCGGTCCAACTAAACCAAACCAAACCGCCCCTAGGCCCTAGCGGGTCGGATCCGGGTTCAACCCGACCCGCTTGGACCCAGACCCGCCCGAACCCGAAATCCCCTCTCTCTTCTCCCCGACTGCTCAGCTCTGCAACCCGCCGCCGCTCCGGCTTCTTGCAGCCGCCGTGGCAGCCGGCCGTCTCCCCTTCCTCTTCCTCAACCCCCGCCGACGCCTCCTCTTCCGCTTCCGGCAACCCCCGACCCCACCAGCTCCTCACCGCCCCTTTATAAACCCCTCACGACCCCAGCCCTCCGGCCACCTTCCCGTCTACTCCGGCCTTCTCCGTCCGCCCTCCAGCGCTGCCGCCTCGCCGCCTGAGCCGACCCACAGAAGCCCGCCACTACCAGCACCTCTCCCCTCTTCCTCCTCGTCTCCTTCCCTCTCCCCCTCGGCCAGTGTCCCTCGATAACGCAGCCACCTCCGACTCCGGCCTTCTCCGCCACCCTCGCAGCACAGCCGGCCGTCCCCGAGCCCAGCCGCCCCGATCCAGCACAGCCCCCGGCGGAGCTCCGGCCTACTCCGGTGGTCGAAGCCCAGAACCCTAAAACCCTAGTTTGGACACGGCCCGGACACGTCCAGGACACAGTAGACTCGACTCGGACACGCATAATTCGGACTTTTGGAGCCCTGTTCAGGTACTCATATCTCTCTCCTCGCTGCCACGTTTTTTATTCCGTCTGTTGCATCGCGTAGACTGCATGACCCCCTCGGTGCCCGTGCAAACCGCTCGGTGCATCGCGTCCTGTGGCGATCGCGAACCGCGATCCAAAAATAGAAAAATCAACGCCCTGTTTCACCCCGGAACTGAGTACGCCCCGCCAAACGGGACGACTTGGTCGCGTGCGGTCTTCACCGATACGTGCGCGCTGTTGATACGGACGTGCGGGATTTCGCAGAAGTTGATTCGGATGTGCGTGCACACCGAAATCAACGCGTATCCGCCGACAACGTCCGGTATCCGCCCATTCTGGAACACGCTGTAACTTAGTGTACGCACGTCGGATCGAAACGAAAATTGCGCCATCGGACTCGTAGCAATACGCTGGTCCTGTGACCCAAGTTTGGTTTGATTCTGAGAACTTTGACAAAATCGCGTGTCGTGGGCCCCACAGGCTCCACTTGACGGGCGATTTTGAGATCGGCTCATCGGAATCCAATTCTGGAAGTTCTGTTGGGTTCGTATCATCGTTCCTGACTTGTTGACACTAAGTTGGACGAATTTGGAGACCTTTGACCCTGACACATTTTTCGGTGCAAAGCGGCCCACATGTGGACCCCGCATTGAACTGAAAATGTCATTTTCGCCCCTGTGTCCAAATTGGACTCAAGGACAGGCGTTTCTAGCTGATTAATATTTTTTGAATCTGATGGTGATATTTATTTCAGCAACCGGAGCACTGTTTGCAAATCCCGCTGAAGTCAGAGCCACAATTGGAACCGGAAACCCAGGCAAGTGTAACTTGCCAACTTGCAGTTCTGTTAATATTTACTTTGACTTAGTTATATTTGTTGTACATGCTTAAACCTAGGACCGTGTGACTTACTTAGCGTCCAATTAATAGTCGGGTGCCAACCCCGTACGCGGAGTTGTGTACGTCATCTAGAGATGGACATTCGTGACCCTTTATTTTCTCGTACTTGCATTATCAAGTATGTTATACCCAGGACACCTGACACGAATCATGAGACAGAATCTTCCTAAAATATTCAAGGTGATTTTGTGTAGGTTGCCGGATTTATGACATAGACATTATGTTCTTAGACATTATATTCATAGACATAGTATGACTCACTGCATTAGATATGATTTTACGTGACATGGACATGAGGCATCATGGACATGAGACGTATGATTACATTTGGGTGGGGAGAGACACACAGGCTACAGGCTGATTATATATATACCGGCTCCCCGACACAGAGCTTGTAGTGGTATCAGCTTAAGTTCTAGTGATGCTCTCAACTTGCATTTCACATAGATGGTTATATAGTTTACCCTATTGTTTTATTTATTGCTGCACTGCATTTATTTTGGCTTGTATTATCTGTACCTTGCTATGTCCCCTGAGGACCTGGATTCGGATTATGTCCCCAGGATTAGCAGACGAGGTTTATCCAGAGATATACGGAACAGGAGCACTACTCGGAACAATACCAGTACTTGAGGACGAGGTGATCGCTGAGGACTTCTCCTGAACATCTGCTTCTTCCATGCTCAGTTTTTATGGCAACTAAACTCTTTATTTCCTGTTTAAGAGAACATTTGTAACAGACTTAATATCGGATTGTTCCCCGATTTTATTTACTTGTGACTGGTTAATGTTTATTTCTTTTTAATGGATATTGCTGTCTTATTTCTGTGGATGAGATTAGAAAACCCTGATAGTTGTAATACAGCTTAAGTATGCCCCGATGGATCTATTAAATTGGGTTTGTCCATCGGTGTGTGCTGCTGGCCATTGCCACGTGTCTAGTCCCTTGATATTTTGGGACTGGGGCGTGACAGAAACTACTAAAAGTATGCTGGAGACAAATCCAGTACAAAAAGAATAACTAAGATGCTACAAGTCCCGGGTCGTTTGTCGCAGTCGGGATTAGTCCATCCTGAGCCAAGGTCTCTGGCTCTAAGCCCACAATATCCTGAGGTCCGTAATGAGTGGGGTACCACTCTTCAGTGTCATCTGGAAAAAATATATCCAGTCAGGAAAGGAGCATAGTACATCTCTAACAATAATTCTAATCAATGATATAAACTATGTAACAGTAAATATATGTGAAATATACAATATGTAATATAGAGATATAAGAGATATATAATAAGAAAATACTAAAAATAAATACAAGAATGAACAATATGGCAAAGAACAAGAATACTAATGACTAAGTGAGTGGGTACCAGTTTTAACATGTGACCGGCTTGGGAACTTGATACAAGATTAATGGCATGGCTAATCATACGTGCAGTATATGATTAACACTATTCAATGAACAAGACTTGATACAAGGAGGGTATGATCACATATCTAAACTACATACTCCCAAACCCCCGACTGGTATAGTGGATCCAACCATGGTATGTTATGACGCGAATTTCCACAAGAAGGGCGCTACTCTCCTCATGAACCAATGTATGTACATGTACAAGAAGAATATTAAAATAATGCTTGCACAAGATACACCGTAAATACCAAGGAATAATATCTCATGACGAGATCCGGATATACCAATCTGTGTGACCATCGTGTCAAGAAATCAAGGATAGCTACACTAGATACAAGAGACATAGAGGATATCATAAATAAGAAACTATTAGAGAATGTACTCGCCTGAAATCTGGTGAACAGTATCACAGATGTCCGGTACAGTGCCTCGAAGACCTAGATAAGGAATATAACATCAATACAAGATTTCGAAATAAAAATAAGTTAAACTAGTCAACATCTAGGTCAAAGAGCCATTTCTAGGTCAAAACAGTCCAACTATGTCAACTCTAGATAAAACTTGTCAAACTTGGTCAAACTACATATTTCTAGGTTGTATGAGTCTATCTTTAAGATATTGGGTCATACACTATGTAACTAGGCCACACTAGCTATACTAGGATATTAGGATGCAAACAAGATACCGTATCGTAAGATACGCAATTTAAAGATTTGAAAATATCATAGTATGCATATAAAACCACAATATATAATATTCTTAGTTAATCTAATGCTAAGTGGATACCTAGACTTTGAACCAAAACGGTATCGCACCACTATACCCCCATCTTGATACTCGAACCCAATACCTTGATATTTACCTTGGTATCTCAAGGTAATGTCACTCTAGCATATAGTTAACTACCCAACACTAACTATATACTAATATATATATATATATATATATATATATATATATATATATATATATATAAACTTCTAGTATTCACTAATATCAACTACTAGTATATACTAATATGAATATTAAATACTAACTACCAAACTATACTAAGTATTAAATGCTACTAACTACTAACCTATAATACATATCAATATGATACTACATATCTACATATAGCTACTAGGCTAACTATTACCCATATCTACTAACTATCTAAACTACTTAGTTATATATACTAACCACTAACCAACTGAACTATTAACCATCTTAACTCATACCTTAACCTCTGAACCTAACCTCACTGATGAACCACTGAACCCACTAGCTAACTGATACCTAAAGCTCCCTGTATTGCTGATACTGTGTTGTTGCTTCATATTGATTGCTGCTGTGCATTGATGCCTGCACAACTGACTGCACACTGCTGTTGTGCTCCCCCGTTGCTGTGCTAGCACAGAGCTGCACACTACTCTCCTTTCAGTGCAGTAATGCACTTGCTGCACCCTGTGCTTGCTACTGTGCTGATACCTTCAGTTGCTGTTGGAATGCCCAAACTGGTAATAGCCCTCTGTTGTGGAATCTCAACTGACCCGAGCCCCTCAATACTGCCACACTGCCTGCTGCTCTCCCTCACTGAGCAGTAACTGCTACTACACAGTTGGTTATTGCACATTGCTGTGTTGATACTGCTGCACTGTGCTCGAGGCTGCATGCCTGAATGGCGACACTGCTCGTTGACTGAATGCAGTGTTCTGCTGAATGCCATCTGCTGTTGTGCTCCCTGCTAATGGCTCGAGCAACCCAAAACCCGACAGTCCTTGCTCCCCTCACACAGCTCACTCACAACACACACACATACATATATATACTCTCCTATATATATATATATATATATATATATATATATATATATATATATATATATATATACTCTTATCTCCAACCATATATAGATATATATATCACCACACACACACACACACACACACACACACACACACATATATATATATATATATATATATATATATATATATATATATAAACATACACACTTACACTTATAAATATAGTATCTCGTATATACTTATACACATATACACATAGACACATAGCTATATATACTTATGTATACTATATACTATAGGTACATACACAATACATATATATCATACATATATATATATATACACAAGTCACATAGAATTGAGGGGCAAAGAAACAAACACGTGGAGTGCACCACATCCGTATCACACTCATTCTATGATACGCTTGCGATACGGCTCCACCACACAACCAAATGCAATCGAAGGATACGGGCAAGTCTAGAATACAATACGAAGAGTCAATTACACAACTACGTGTCTGTATCAAAATGTGACATGCACAAAGTCCTGTGTCGAAAGAAAAATTCCCAAATCAACCCGTATCTCCAAATTATTGGGATACGGCCTACACGTATCCAATTATGGATACGACACTAGCCACACACAATCAAACACATGTCAATTTGGTCTAATTGACCAATTGACAAACATAACATGTGTCAATATCGGAATTTTTCCAAAATTGACACAAAATACACCATAATTTTCTCCATATGCCTCCTATGAACCTAATTCCAATTCCTGTGGATAGCCTCAACCTATGTGGTGGTTCCTAATAATAAAAATATAGATTTAGAATCTAATTAAAGAGAAAAAACTGAATTGTACCTATTGGAAGATAGATTTCCAATGCAGCCTCCAAATTTGGTGAAATTAGCCTTCAACTTGTAGATCCTTGCTCCTTTTTGTAGATCATTACTTCCTCCTTCTAGATCCTTGCTCTACTAGCCGTCAATGGTGATTTGGGAAGGGATTGGGAAGAAATTTGGTAGAGATTTAATGTGGGAATGAAGGAATTTGGTTGAAAAAAATTCTAGATCTAGATTTCAAATAAAAAGAGGAGAGATAAATTTTTCCCTCTTTTTTAATAGGCCGGCCACCCTAGCCCCTTCCCCAAGTTACTATGCAATGACCAATATACACCTTGGGGCCTCTCATGAATAAATAATTAAGGAGGAAAGGTTCTAGTCTAATGGGTTTAATTAAATTAATCCTCCTCCTAATGAATGGGCTTCTAATTGGGGTCAATTCTAACTAATTATAAATGTTGGTCCATGGATCTAATCTAAACTAGTTAGGTCCACTAACACAAGTCCAAACATAATAAACTAACATCTAACAATAATTAAATAATACAATAAATAATTATACAATACACACAATATTTAATTAGTTATGAAACGACCAAAATATCCTTTCCTAGAAAATGTGGTAGTGACAACAGTTAAAGGTTGGCGTATAAAATCAGGCAAGAAAGTAACATCCATGCACAATGGACAAAAGCTACTATTGGCGCACAAATGGCCAAAATGAGTATTGGCGCACAAAAGGCAAAAAATAGTTTTTGGCGCACAAATTACTAATTCGGACAGTTCTGACGCACTTTGATACAAAAGTGCTCTAAGCAAGAGGTGGCGCACAATTATACTAAAGCGCACTTTAAGGACCTTGGCGCACATTGATAGAAGAGCGCGAGCCAGGAGCTTGGCGCATAAATTTATCTTTGGCGCACAAATGAAAGTACCCAAGCTACAACTTTGGCGCACTTTCATCAAGTATGCCAGTAGTGAGGTTAGAGCAGAAACAAGCGCAGGAAGGTCTATTAAAAGACAAAACACAAGTTCCAAGACATGACACAACAGTCGAGACGACCCTGCAGTCGAGAACACAATTCTCGAGAATGGTCAAAAGTCATTGCTTAGTCATTAAGTAATACGAAAGGCTACAAAGTGCGTGATCTCTGGAGAATGCCATATAGTGCACCACACAGCAAAGTGCGCCATTCTCCAGGAGGGACAAAGTGCGCCGGTAAGAAAAGTTCACCAAAGTGCACAAACTCTGCAATATCTGCAAAGTGCGTTAACTTGACTTTTTAAGCAGTGACGTACATTCTTGATGACTTACAGACCCATTGAAAATTGTGCCAAGTAGGATTGCCGTACTTTTGAAGGAATTGCCTTAGTACAAAACGTACGTAGGAGTAGAAAAGTACGTCCAGACTACTTAACATATCTTGGTGCACTTTCTAAGAAATTTGTGAAACACACACAAGTGCGCTCACTGGAAGTTCGCTTATACAACAAGGGTTTCCTGCGTACTTTTTTATGCATTTCCAGGCCAACTTTGCATTCTCCGACTTGCTGTTCTCGGACTCCATGAGCAATCCAATATAAGAAAAATAAAATCATCAACGAGACAAGTTCTAAGTGTTACCAAAAAATAAAATCGATCAAATGATAAAACAAGCTATACTAAGAATCAAAGCAAGATCCAAGGTTGTTCCTTCGGTTGGCAAGATGTACTTGCCTACGGTCAAGTTCTAGCATAATACCAACACTACCAAGGTCACCCATGACCAAGCTCAGCTGCTGCTCTCTGTTGGAAAAGAAATGAAGAAGGAAAGAGAATTTAATGAAAGGAAAAAAATGGAGGAAAGATAATGTGATTGCTTATATAGGCAAATGATTGATTGTAGGCCATTGGATCATAATCCATGCCTCTTAAACCGGGTTAATCACAACCACCCACCAAGAAAACCAAGGGACCAACGGTCCAAATCATGCAACTAAGAAAAACTTACAAAAATAACATAAACAATGCACAAATGACATAAAGCAAGATGTAAGCAATTAAACAATAAATGAGCTATACACGTATAATACGCGTATATCCGGTACGTATACTATAACAGTGAGACGAGTCTCACAACCCATATATATATATATATATAAGTTGCATGTAAAAAAAAGAAAAAAATTCTATGGTATTATTGAAAAATTAGATAACAAATTAAATTATGTTAGAATATTTTAAATATATTTTGAATATATTTAAATTATAATTTATTATAAATATAATTTTAGAATTTTGGATATGTGTTTAGTTTGATAATATCATTTATTTTATAATTTAAATCTTGAATATATTTTAGGTTTTATACATGTTCAGGTAGTTAGAAGGATTTTAGTTAGGTTTCTAACGTGAAGAGAGAACTACAGTAGTTATTTTAAAAATAATAATTAGTGTTGATATACATACGGCTTAGACGGCTCACTTTTGAGCCGTTTTCAAGCCCCATTATATAGTAGAAAATATATAACAAATCTTAAATTATAAATATTTAAACATTTTCAACATTATTAGAAAAAATATTTTACGTGCAATGCACGTTCATTTACTAGTTTAATTTAAAAAAGAACTTACGGAAGATCAGAAAAATCTAAAACCGTAAGTAAATATGCAACAATTTAAATTTTTTTTTTTTATGGAAGATAAATAAGAACTTTAATATATATATATATATATATATATATATATATATATATATAATAATAATAATAATAATAATAATAATAATAATAATAATAAATTTTAATTAATTTTAATATATTTAAATATTTTAACTATTTTATAATAATATTATAAAAAATATTTTATGTGTAACGTATGTGCATTTAATGAAGTCGAGAATAGAAATATTCTACGACAGAGAGAATCGAACCACATGACCACCTTCAATGGCTTAGACATCCATCTCTTAAAACATTTAAAAATAAAAATAAATTAGTAGAAAAATATGATTTAGGAGAAGGTATCTTGGTCCATCATATCCTCAAAATCCAACCCATTATGGCAAGGGATATCCCAAAATCAAGTCCAGGTTCAATGCACCAACAAGAAAACAAACAACAACAGCACAAATAACACCTCCAGGGCCCAGGCCCAGCATCACCATTTAGATAAGCCAGAATAAAAAAAAAAAAAAGGAATGCTATGACTACAACCAAATGCCTGCAACCGTCACATGACGTCCACGTGGCGGTCGTCCATTGGAGAAAAAAAAAGATGTAGAATTCGGTGGCTGTCCGAATGGTCGTCACGTGACCGGAACGTCACGTAGCGGTCGTTCATTGGGAGAGAGGTGGAGCCGGAGGTGGCTCACATAGCAGGAGGAATGAGAGGATTGTAAGAATATTGTAAGCAATTGATAGTCAACTTAGTATTACAATCTTAAATGCTAAGTTTACTACCAATTGCTTATAATCTTTTTACAACCGTCAATGAACGACCGTTATGTGACGTTTAAGTTACGTGATGACCATCCGAACAACGGTTCCACATCTTTTCTTTCTCTATTAGACGACCGTCGCGTGAACCGAGTGACGGTTGTAAGCATAAGGTTGTACACATAGCTATACCCAATCCTTTAATACTTCAGTTGCTCGTGTGGCCACCACTCGCAGCGGAATAAAATATAAAAACGCCTCCTTTTTTTTTCTTCACAGCTCCGTCGTCTCTCCCACACAAAACCCTAACCCTAGTTTTTGCTCCCGGAGGCGATGTCGACGGCTGCGATCGGTTCGGGGTTGGACCGGACGGTCCAGATTCGCGGGTTCGGGTTCCGCGGCCTGCCGGTCCCGGTCGGGAAGGCCGCCAGGGCCCTTCCGGCGCCGGCGTATTCTTCTTCGAGTTCGAGCTCTCCTTCCGTCGTGACTGCGGTTGCCACTGTAAAGTTTGCTCTTTTTTGCATTTTGTTCAGTAAAAAAGAATTCTCCTTTTAGGAAACTTGCGGCTTTTATGAAACACTTCTAATTCCTTTTTTCATTCTCCTTTTAGTAAGGTTGCTGCTTCTATGAAACACTTCTAATGCCACTTTGAATTGAGAATTATTTCAATATTTCTCCAAGGAATCGAATTTTGTGGATTATTATATATCATGAAATGAAAATGGACACATTTGTAAAATTGTGAGTTATTGGATCGATGTAGAGCTGCTAAGGAGAGAGATTGAATCGATGTTGAGCTTGAAAATGCGTTGCTGTCACTTGTTTACTTCAAAAAGAAACAGCCTTTTTCAGGTTTATTGTGGAAACAAGAAAGTATACGAAAAATGAATTTTTTTTTTCTTGAACACCAATGGCCTTTCTGATGTAGAATGAAACCAAAAGGAGAAAGATTGACCACCCTATTGGATTATGAAATACGAAGATTATGAATTTTTAAAAATGAGGAAAATTGAGTGCAAAGATTTACGGTTTGTGAACAAATATTATATGATTTTTATCACAAATAATTACAATGCTCACAAAATTAAACAATTGAAAGGAAATTGGGAAAAAGTTACTGACGAAGATGACGGGGATGAAGACAACGAAGGTGGATGTTGCAAATATGGATCTTTGTGAAGCTGGTGGTAATGGCAATCTCGGCAAGAGCACAATAGCATTATATTTAGAAATAAGGAGAATGAGATACGGAAAATTAAGTCAGCATTTATACTTAAAAACACCAAATTGCGATATTCCAACTCAATCTCTTTACCGAATTCATTTTGTAGCTTTCTTAAATAGAAACAAGAAAACCATGAACAAATAAACATAAATAACTAAAAGATTACATTGATTGATAGCTATCTTATCTAAGCTAAATCTAGACAAAGATAATATAATATTTGTTGTTTTTGGATCCACCCAAATCGATGGGCCCACATCACTCTTCCCGGCTTTGAAGCCTTCACCACCTGGTGAATCGTGTAACTGGAAGCCCGAGAAGATACTTCTACTGACGTGTCCCAAGATGGCCATGGTGGTGGTTACCAAAATGGTGTAGATACGGTCAAGAGAACATCCACAAGACCAACACGACTCCATGGTGGTAGCAGCGGATGCGGGGGTTGAAGAAATATTATGCACTATGGTGATGTGATACTAAAAACCCCAATGAACAACAACGGTTCCTGTATCCGCATAATGTAGGAACAAGCTCGACAAAAGGCCTTGTCCATCAAATGATCTTCCCTATAATCAATTGTTGTATCTTGCGAATGGTTATAATAATTTGTAAAAATATAATCATACTTGTTCATGGTTTGGATAATGGGGATAAATTTTAGATACTTAGAAAGGTTACATTGGTTTCATTAAATTTATTGGATTCATCATATGACATATTTAATTCTTCAAATGATTAAATATAGCAGTCAAAATTTATTTTCAGTTTAAATCTGGACCTAGCTTCATATGCGAACCTAACATGCGACTCAATTATGATAGGTTCACTACATTCACCTAATAAATGATCTACATGTATGGTCTCTATGAACATGATTGACTTAGATTTTGATTCGTCATTATTAATAACTTTCAAGATATATTTTTAGAGTACGCATCCTAATAGGAAGAACATTGTGATGGAAGATAACCAGCTTCCTTACAAAAAAAAATCTACGCTCATCCAATTCACTACTACGACTAGATCCACACCAAACAATTTTAGCATCCAACTTATAGTAAGACCATCAAAAAGTTATTTAAATTTTTTTTATTTTATTTTCATGATCCATATATATATATTTTTTAATTTGCTCTCGTATATCTCATCTACATATAAAATTATCCCTAAGCTAGGGCTCTGATACCACTTTGATTATATAGAACGAAGCCCAAAGGAGAAAAATTGACTATCCTATTCAGATTACGATTATGAATTTTTTTAAATTCAAAAACATTGGGCGTGAAAGGTTTAGGGTTTGTGAACAAAATATATATTATTTTATCACATATATTATAATGCTCGCAAAACTTAACAATTGAAAGGAAAGATTGGAATAAAGTTATCGAAGAAGATACGACAATGAAGGCGACGAATGTTGATGCAACATAGACGGACCTTGGCGAAGCTGGTGGTAATGGCAATCTTGGCAATAATACGATAGACTTATACAAAGAAATACGGAGAATGCGAAAATTAAATTAGAGTTTAGACTCAAAACATAGTTTGCAGTATCGGCCGATACCGATTCGATACAGCCGATACCAATATAGTTTGGCATATCCTAATTTGATAGCGACATATACCGACATTGTGGTTCTCTTTTTCGGTCAATTCGACAAAAAAATTGAACGAAAAGACCAATCAACAATGATGTAAAAGCATAGTAAGGGTTTAAAAACATGTAAAAAAAAAAAAAACTTATCTATCGCATGTAAACCAATCGGCAATGATGACTACTATTTCATTCAATTTCAAAACTACTAAGAAACAACACTAAAAATACTTAAATTATGTCTGAATGTATAAAATATATTTTCAAAAATATTAATAAATTATTAGTAATTATTTGTTTTCTGATAAAAAAAAATCCAAGACTCCGATATGAAATCGTCGATATCTTTGATCCCGATAATCATAGGAATGGTCCGATACCGATACAAATATTGTGAACATTGACTTAAAAACACCAAATTATTATTTTCCAACTCAAATCTCTCTACCGATTACATTTTGTAGGTTTTCTTAATAGAAACTAGCAACTAAAAGATTACGTAGAACGATAGTAATCTTATCTGACACTAGTCATGTTCACGTGCGATGCATGTGAAAAAAAAAATTTCTCTGACATTATTGAAAAATTATGTAGAAATTTAAATTATATTAAAATAGTTTTAATATGATTTGATTATATTTTGATTAAAATTTGTTATAGATATGTTTGTAGAAATTTGGATATATGTTTAGATAATACCATGTAGTTAGTTTAAATATAATTTGAATATTAAATATATTTTAATTTGGATTTGTTATATATATATGTTTATAAAATCTTGTATATATGTTCAGATAGTTATAAGGATTTAAATATTTTTTAGGTGAGGGATATACATAATATGGTTGTTAGAAGATTTTTTTAAATTTTTTATTAATTATGTGAGGATATACATATGGCTTAGACGGCTCATTTTTTAGCCGTTGTTTAGTCTCTTTATAATAGTAAAGATAAATTTAAACAAATAATCTAATTTTTGTTGGGTTTGGATTGGACCAAATTGATGGTCCTACATCACTTTCTTTACTTGAAAATGATTATTCATTTTGATTGCCAGGAATGTACTTCAAGCATGAAAAAACTTATGAGTTAAAAAAGAAGAAAAAAATATTGAGCTATCTAGAAGCCTATTCCCTTTCAAGTAAAGAATTATGTTTGAAGTACATTTTGAGTCTTGATCCTCCCCACCCAAATCCTGCATTAGCGAGTACCTCGTGGCACCGAGACACCCTTTTCATAAGCTATCTAGAAGTGCATGTGGTAAGATACTGCAGAATAATGTGCTGGGAGGATACTGAATTAGTGTTCGAGTCATCAAAGTAAAGGGATTAATATGACGTTCACCCATTACTTAGTTGGTTAGAGTACACATGAAAACACTTTCTTTTTCCCTAATGTGAGCACAATTACTGTATGCATCTTTGATCATTTGGCATTCTTCCTCCCTATAGGAGAGGGTTATCACATTTTGACCTTACTCTTCTAATTCTTCACTCTTCTTGCATGGTCTCAAAGGCAAATGAGCATAGCAAAAGATGTTGATGTTCCATTAGGCATCTTTGATCTGTCTGAGTATCCTCCTCATTGTATATTCCACCTACTTCATGAAGAGACGTATATGACATCAATTCCATGTTCTCCTTATTCTCTTGTACTATATGTGCCTACTTTGGTTTCTCATGGTATTGAATAAGCTCCTTGCTCTTAATTTTGTGAGATATATTAGGTAATTTTAGCTCTTGTACTCATTACTCATCCTCATTATCTATACTTATTACTTCTTCTGAGCTGTAATTTTACTAGGACCATGTTTGTCCTCTTTGGATGGTCACAAACATTTCTGGCCACACTAGCTTTGGTGCACCTAGGGTTTGGATAGACCACGATTATAAGGTTACCATACTTTAATTATTTATGACACTTTAGCTTTGTAGATATTTTCAGGCCAATTTAAGATTTTGGCTCGAAACTGGGGTTTAACATACAAGCTAAGTGCTTATCTGAGTATGAGTCCAAGTTCGGCTAAATCAGTTTTCCTCTGAAGTCGACTAAACAAAATCTTACCCTTTTACTTAACGCTCTTCTCTCAGTCAACCCCACCAAGAAAACGCACAACACAACCTCCAGATCTCACACCCACACATGGATGTCGAGTGAATCAGCGCAACTCTTAGTCACTTATGCTCTTGGATCCCAATAAAATGAAGTGGAAATCAATTTTTTCATATAGAGTTCGGTTGGTGGCCAAAACTTGTTGATTGCTTGAATTTCTTCCTTGCAATTTTTTAGGAGCTTTGCATTATTATATGGGGGTAGTACTAGCAGTAGCGATAAGAAGTCTCAATCTGCATCTCCGTTTAAAAGCATTTGTAGTATTTTTTTTCCCACAAAAATCAAAATTCATGCAGGTGGCCATAACATGATGGTTGCTTGAATTTCTTAACTTGACGGTTGCTTTAAATTCTTCCTAGCAATTTTTTAGGAGTCTTGCATTATTATATGGGTTCTCATAACAATAACAATAAGAACCCTCCATCTGCATCTCTGTTTAAAAGCATTTATAGTTTTTTTCCCCAATAAAATCAAAATTCATGCAGGTAGTGTATGTTCTCTTGAACCAAGTGAAGTTGTATCTTGTGAGCTGATTAACTGAATATTTGTGCAGCCTGAGGTCAAAAGAAGCAAGGTTGAACTGTTTAAAGAGCAGAGCAACTTTCTCAGATATCCTCTTAATGAAGAGCTGGTATCAGAGACACCAAATATCAATGAGCCTGCCACTCAGCTGATCAAATTTCATGGAAGTTATCAACAGACTAATAGAGATGAACGGGGAACAAAATCTTACACATTTATGCTTCGAACAAAGAATCCATGTGGAAAAGTTCCAAACGAGCTGTACTTGGCTATGGATGACCTTGCAGATGAGTTTGGTATTGGTACTCTCCGCCTAACCACTAGGCAGACATTTCAGCTGCATGGCATTTTGAAAAAGAACCTTAAAACAGTTATGAGTACTATTATAAGAAATATGGGGTCAACTCTTGGTGCTTGTGGTGACTTGAACAGAAATGTTCTCGCTCCCGCAGCACCGTACACGAAAAAAGAGTATGCTTTTGCTCAGCAGACTGCAGAGAATATTGCTTCACTCCTTACACCTCAGTCTGGCGCTTACTATGATTTGTGGGTAGATGGAGAGAAAATCATGTCCGCAGAGCCTCCTGAAGTTGTTCAAGCCCGTAATGACAATTCACATGGAACAAATTTTCCAGATTCTCCAGAGCCCATATATGGCACTCAGTTCTTGCCTCGGAAGTTCAAAATTGCTGTTACTGTGCCTACGGACAACTCTGTTGATATTCTGACTAATGACATTGGGGTTGTAGTAGTTTCTGATAGTGAGGGAGAACCACAAGGATTTAATATCTGTGTAAGTTCTCAAAAAATTGTTTCTTTTTCTCTCTTTAGCATGCCTGTTTAAGCTTATATATTGCTTCATCTATTTATGCAAATTTAGGTGGGTGGTGGCATGGGAAGAACACACAGGGTGGAGGCTACTTTTCCTCGCTTGGGAGAGCCGCTGGGCTATGTGCCGAAAGACGATATATTATATGCTGTAAAAGCAATACTTGTTACACAAAGGGAAAATGGTAGAAGAGATGATAGAAAGTACAGTCGTATGAAGTATTTGATCAGTGAATGGGGTATTGACAAATTCCGTTCCGTTGTTGAGCAGTATTATGGTAAGAAGTTTGAGGCCTTCCAAGAGCTACCAGAGTGGGAATTCAAGAGCTATCTTGGATGGCATGAACAGGTTCGATGATTTGTACTTGTTAGGTTACATGTGTAAATTTTGGTGTATGTAGAGTGTAGAATATTAGTTGCAGCTTTACCGATCCTTAGGAACTTGTTGTGGCCAATATTGTAAAGAACTTGCCTGCACATGCATGAAGTGGACTGTTTTCTGAATTCTCTTTATACACTTATTTACTGATACGTTCCACTGCATTTTCGTACAGGGTACTGGTACAATGTTTTGTGGTCTGCATGTTGATAGTGGCCGCATTGGAGGTAAAATGAAGAAAACTCTAAGGGAAATAATTGAAAAGTATAAGCTAAGTGTGCGCATTACTCCAAACCAGAACATTATCTTGTGTGACATTCGTCGCACCTGGAAACAGCCCATAACTACAGCGCTTGCTCAAGCTGGTCTTTTGGTATGCTTGGTTAATTTCTGTGTTTTCCATGATATGTTTGTATCTACTTGTTTTAGCTTGCTCAAGGGATATACTGAGCTGAATCTGATTCCTACAAAAGATAATTCAAGGTTACAACTCCTTTGAATTAAAACTGTACATCTTAACTTTAAATTTCTTTAGATTGTACTAGGTTGTGGTGTCTTGTTTGTGCATTCTCCATGGACCATAAGTTACAAACAGATGGATGATCGGGAATTAAACGTCACTTTGCTCTTATGCCTCCAATTATTATTCGTATTTCCACACTAAGTTGCAACTACATTTAATATATCTACAGCAACCTAAGTATGTTGATCTGCTCAATATTACTGCAATGGCGTGCCCTGCTCTACCACTTTGTCCTCTAGCAATTACAGAAGCTGAGAGAGGGATACCTGATATTCTCAAAAGAGTTCGAGCTGTTTTTGATAAGGTAATCACCTTAATTTTGCTCCTATGCATTTATGTACTTGTTCAATTATATCATTGGAGGAATTGCTTGTTTTTGAAAGACTGAAATCATAGGAGGAACTATTTCAGGTAGGCCTCAAGTACAAGGAGTCGGTGGTGATAAGGATAACTGGCTGCCCTAATGGGTGTGCCAGACCATACATGGCTGAGCTTGGACTTGTTGGTGATGGCCCAAACAGTTACCAGGTACTTAAGATGTGTAACTTGATAGATGAAAGTTTCTGAGAAATGTTGAACTTAATGGATTATAAAGTTACAGTCATCTCTATTTATTTAATCTTTCTGGAATGACCATATTGAGATCAAGAATACTGGGTAATGGGGATGGGGCTGACACCTTGAATATAACCAAATGCTTTTACGATACCTGTCTTGTTGAAAAGGGGAAGGTGCCAAATTGGTTACCAAGCTTACACTTTTTTTTTCCTGATTATGCATACAGATCTGGCTTGGGGGCATGCCTAACCAGACAACTTTGGCAAGTTGCTTTATGAATAAGGTGAAGATCCAAGATTTAGAGAAGGTTTTGGAACCTTTGTTCTACAATTGGAGGAGGAAGCGAGTTCAGGGTGAATCTTTTGGCCAGTTCACAAACCGGCTAGTGAGTATCAGAATGATTTTGTCTTCATCTATTTTTTGCCCGTATTATGTTTCTGGACAATCTATTCTAAATCACATTGCTAATATAAACTATTTTACTAAGTTGAAGGAATGTTATTAACTATATTTTACATGGTGGTTGTTTCACTATATAAAATATTACTGGACCGGTAATTCTGAATGGTTGTCAGATGCAACAAATTGTCATTTTATGCTCATGTCCGTGACATAGCGATGCTCAAATAGCACTTGCAGCACCAATAAAAAGTAGACTAGGAGATGAACTCCATATATTGCTGTTTGTATTTTGATGATTAATACACTAAAAGCTGTTATCATAAACCATTTAGGCCAAAGAAGTGTGATTATCTATTAATTCATGTTCAGAATGTCCGTTATTTCTTAAAATTGAATAATTTTGGTGGTTGCTTTTCTCTTGCAGGGCTTTGATAAGCTACATGAGTTTGTAGAGAAATGGGATGGCATAGTAGCTGCCCCCTCGCATTACAATCTCAGACTCTTTGCAGACAAACACACATTTGAAGCCATGGATGAGCTTGCTCAGCTTCAGAACAAGACTGCTCACCAGTTGGCCATGGAGGTTGTTCGCAACTACGTTGCTGCCCAGCAGAATGGCAAAACTGATTGAACGAATCGACAGATTGGTTCCAAATGTTTTATGCCATTGTCCAGAACAAGTCTCCCTGTTAACACACGTTGACAGTTAAAGGAGCAGTCTGTGCATATCTTTTTTGTATCTTAATGAGTGCGTGATACATTTCATCTTGAGGGCATGAACCATCTTTTTATCCATGTAGAATTGGTTTCTGTTATTTATCAGTCCATGTGCAGTACATTTTTCCCGTGAATAGTATTGATTTGCATTATCGATCAATATAGGAAGTGCTGCCACAGCAGTAATACTCCATGCAAGCAGGATTTTGTTGCACAAATTTCATTTATCAAAACTCTCAGATAGAAATCAGTTCCCCATTTTTATCTGCTGTATGACCTGCAACAATTGAAGACTGGATGTCCAATAATATGAAATCTCAGGTTTTTCTTGCTTTTCTGTTTGTGACTGTATATGATGTCGTTCATGATGTGGTGGCTCGAAATTTATGTCTATTCAGCCAAAAATAAAATTGTGATCACCTGATGACAATGAAGATTATATTTTATATAGGATTGAAGGCATTATTGTTAAATAAGTCACCTGATGACTGAAGCATAAAAAACTCGATCCAATCCAGGATTTTTTTGGTTTGGTTTGGTTCTTTCTCGGTTCTTGCACATCCCACAAAACTAATATATATCTCTGGATCCGTAGTTTAAGCTATTGTTAAAAGCTAGTTTAGTTGGTACTGTACTTAGAGGATTTGGAGGTATTGTGAAAAATACTACAAGAGAATTCATGGTTGGCATTTCGAGAGGTGGATGATGTGGAATTAATGGCTCAATTTGTAACTTCTTTAATGAAGTCTCTTGGTCTTCTACCAGATGAATCCATGCACATTAATTGGTGCATTTGGTTGTTATCTTGACTGAGGAGTTGAAATAAGATTAATGCAATGTATTGCATTAATCAATTGTTTAATGGAGACGTTTGGGATAGCCATATCCTTTGCTATATAAAGGAGCTAGTAAACACATTTGGAGAGATCAATTTGTGTGAGAGTTCTATTTGTTGAGAGAAACACTTGTTGTGTAAGAAGCTTTGTAGTTTTGTGGGCTTCCATTTGTGAGAGTTTGAGAGTTCTCTTGTATCTTTGTAACCTCCATTGCTAGAGTAATTTTTGAGTAGTTTTTAGCTACTCCGTGGACGTAGGCTTTACCGAACCGCGTTACCATATCAGTGTGTTCTTTACTTTGCTCTTGCATTATTTTGTTACATATATTATTGTTCGGTTCCTTCTCTTGGTTCGTCTTGGTACTCACACGCACAACAATTGGTATCAGAGCGGGTTCTGGATCCGACAGATGAAGATGACTGACGAACAAGAGGGAAACAATATGGTTGCAAGGACTACGATACATAATGCTAAATTTGAGGTAGAAATATTTGATGGAACTAACAGTTTTGGTATGTGGCAGTGTGAGGTTAAAGATATCTTAGCTCAACAAGATTTGGACATGGCATTGAAAAATAAATTGGAGACCATGTCAGACTCAGATTGGCAGAAGATAAATCGATTAGCTTGCTCGACTATTCGTTTGTGCCTCAGTAAATACCAAAAGTATTTTTTGATGCGAGAAACGTCGGCCAAGGAGTTGTGGAAAAAATTAGAAGACAAGTACATGACAAAAAGCATTGAGAATCGTCAATATTTGAAGAAACAACTCTACAAATTTCAGTACAAAGAAGGTACGAAAATGATTAAACATCTTGATGCGTTTAACAAGTTAATTGTTGATCTATTAAATATCGATGAGGATATTAATGATGAAGATAAAGACTTAATATTGTTGAACTCGTTGTCCGACTCATATGATCATTTGGCCACTACATTAATTAATGGTAAAGATAATTAAATTTGAAGACATGTCAAATGCACGTATGAATCATGAAGTTAGACATATTGATAAAAAAAAAATACCTCAGATGTCCTGGTGGTTAGAGGTAGATCAGTTGAAAGAATTTTTTTTGGTAGAAATAAGTTCCAATCTCGCCCAAGAGGACACTCCAAAAATAGGAGTGATCTAGAAAATTATGAATGCGCCTTTTGTCATAATAAAGGCCATTGGAAAAATGATTGTCCTAAGTTGCAAAAGAAAAATAAATCCTCTACTATTGCTAATATTGCATCCAGTGATGATGAATCTGTTTGTGCTTTGGTTGCTGCATTTACTTCTAATTCTGATACATAGATTTTAGAATCTGGTTGTTCTCAACATATGTGCCCAAATCGTGATTGGTTTACTAATTTAAATTCTGATATGAATGGAACTGTTTTGCTCGGTGATGATTATGCATGTGATAAAAATGGAGTTGGAACAATTAAGTTGAAACTCCATGATATCTAACAAATGTTTGGTATGTTCCCGATTTAAAGAAAATTTTAATTTCTTTGGAAGCTTTGGAGGCTAATGGTTTTAATATTAACATGTAATGGTGCTCTTAAAGTAACTAAGGGAGAAATGGTTGTGATGAGGGGAACCAAGCAACAAAATTTGTATTTGTTACAGGGCAAAACAATTGTAGGTGAAGCAGGCACCGTTTCTGAAAGGGCAGATCATGACATTACTAGATTATGGCACATGAGACTTGGGCATGCTGGTAAAAAAGCTCTCGAGGGGCTTGTGAGCAGGGGTTGTTGAAAGGAGATAGAACTTGCAAGCTTGACTTCTGCGAGCATTGTGTTTTGGGCAAACAAACCAGGATAAAATTTGGCACTGCTATACATCAGACTGATGACATCCTTGACTATGTGCACTCCGATGTCTGGGGTCCTATGAAGACAACTTCAATGAGCGGTAAGCATTGGTTTGTTACTTTTGTTGATGATTACTCTAGAAGAGTTTGGGTCTATACAATGAGGCACAAAGATGAGGTATTAGGCATTTTTTTAAACTGGAAGAAAATGGTTAAAAATTAGACTGGAAGAAAAATTAAAATTTTAAGATCCGACAATGGTGGGGAATATACTTCTGACCCATTTCAGAGAGTTTGCAAAAAAGGAGGCATTGTCAGGCATTTCACTGTTCCTGGAACTCCTCAGCAAAATGGAGTTGCTGAAAGATTAAACAGAACGTTGCTTGAGAAAGTACGATGCATGTTGGCACAATCCGGTCTGAGTAAGTCATTTTGGGCAGAGGCAGTCAACTATGCTTGTCATATTGTCAACTGTTTACCTTCAGCTGCAATTCAGGATAAAACACCCATTGAGGTATGGACCGGAAAACCTGCTCATGATTATGATTATTTGCATATTTTTGGTTGTCCTGTTTATTTTTATGTGATTGAAAGCAAGCTTGACCCCAGAGTCAAGAAGGCTATTTTTGTTGGTTTTAGCAGTGGTGTTAAAGGTTACAGGTTATGGTGCCCAGAGTTTAAGAAACTTGTAATCAGCAGAAATATGACTTTTGATGAAGTCAATATGTTACAAAACAAGAAGAAGACTAGTAATGAACCAGTTCAAGAAAATGATAAAGATGTTCAACATGTGGAGCTTGAAAAAGTTGGTTCCCACACTCCTGTGACTGCACAAACTGAAGCTGAAATGAGTACACATGAAGATAGTCAAGAAGAAAATGAACAACAACAACAACAAGAATCACCTATTGAAGAAGATTTCGCTTTGCATGAAGAATCTATTGCCACAAGAAGAACAAGAATAATTACAAAACCTGCAAAACTTCGAGATTGTGTTGCTTATTCTTTTCCTATTGTTAATGAAGATAGTCCATCAAATCCTAAGGAAGCGCTGAGAAGCTCAGAAAAGGATGATTGGAATAAAGCCATGGATGAAGAGATGAGCTCTCTTATGAAAAACAAGACATGGGAACTAGTTCAATCGCCTAAGGACAAAATAGCTATTGGTTGCAAATGGGTGTATACTAAAAAGGATGGCGTCGAAAGACCAGGAAGAGTTAGATATAAAGTAAAATTTGTAGCAAAAGGGTATGCACAAAAGGAAGATATTGATTACAATGAGATCTTTTCTCCAGTTGTAAATCATTGCTCTATTCGTGTGTTGTTAGCTCTTGTTGCACAGCTTGACCTTGAATTGGTGCAACTTGACGTCAAGACAGCTTTTCTGCATGGCGACTTAGATGAGGAGATTTACATGTCTCGGCCTGATGGGTATAAGGTAAAGGAAAAAGAGAACTTTGTTTGCAAATTGAAGAAGTCATCATGTGGCTTAAAGCAGTCTCCTAGGCAATGGTATTTGAAATTTGATGATTTTATGAGAGGTCAAAATTATCTTAGAAGCAAATATGATCACTGTGTTTATTTTAAGAAGTTACATGATGGGTCTTTCATAAATTTTTTGTTATATGTTGACGATATGTTAATTGCTTCAAAGAATGTAAGAGAAATTGGAAAGTTGAAGGAACAGATGATGAAGGAGTTTGAAGTGAAGGACCTTGGTGAAGCAAAGAAGATACTTGGAATGGAAATCACTCGTCACCGCGATAAAGGTTTGGTATTTTTGACACAAAAAACAGTACATACCAAATTTGCTTCAAAAATTTGGGATTGATAGTGCAACCAAATCAGTAAGTACTCCTTTGGCTCCTCATTTCAAACTTAGTTCCCAATTATGTCCTAAAACTGAAAAAGAAAAGCATTGCATGGCAAATTTTTCGTACTCTAATTTGCGTGGCTCTATGATGTATGCTATGGTTTGTTCACGACCGGATATTGCACATGTTGTTCGTATTGTAAGCCATTATATGCATAATCCAGGTAAAAGATCACTGGAATGCTGCAAAATGGATTTTGAGATACTTACATGGGACCAGAGATGTTGGTTTGTGTTTGAGAAAATTTCTTCTATTAGAAATCTTGCAGTGGGAAATGTTGATTCTGACTATGCAAGTGATTTGGACAGAAGATGATCCACTACTGTTTATTTATTTACTTTGGTTCAAGGGCCAATAAGTTGGAGGTCTGTTTTACAGGATACAGTTGTTTTGTCAACAACATAAGCTGAATATATGGCTGGAGGAGAAGCCGTAAAAGAGGCTCTATGGTTACATGGACTGCTTAATGAATTGGGAATTCATCAGAAGCAGGTGGAGGTTTATTGTGATAGTCAAAGTACAATTCATTTGGTGAAGCATCAGACGTATCGCTCAAGAACCAAACATATAGATGTTCGATTTCACAAGGTGAGAGATGAAATAGAAAAAATGGAAGATAATCCTCCTAAAAATTGATACTAAAGATAACCCAGCAGATATGTTGACTAAAGTAGTTAATGCAGTCAAGTTAGAACATTATCTAGACTTGGCTCATATTTTGCGTGCTTGATAAGCAATTTGGAACCAGTGGTATTTGTTGGCTTGGAGGTTTTGTGATGGTTGCTCTATTTTGGTTACAAGTGCTCTTTCTGGATGTTTTTGCAAATCTCGCCATGGTGGAGATTGTGGAATTAATGGCTCAATTTGTAACTTTTTTGAAGTCTCTTGGTCTTCTACCAGATGAATGCATGCACATTAATTGGTGCATTTGGTGGTTGTCTTCATTGAGGAGTTGTAATAAGATTAATGGAGACGTTTGGGATAGCCATATCCTTGGCTATACAAAGGAGTCAGTAAACACATTTGGAGATATCAATTTGTGTGTGAGTTCTATTTGTTGAGAGAAACACTTGTTATGTAAGAAGCTTTGTAGCTTTTGTGGACTTCCATTTGTGAGAGTTTGAGAGCTCTCTTGTACCTTTGTAACCTCCATTGCTAGAGTAATTTTTGAGAAGTTTTTAGCTACTCCGCGGACCAAAGCTTTGCCAAACCGCGTTACCATATCGTTGTGTTCTTTACTTTGCTCTTTCATTATTTTGTTACATATATTATTGTTCGATTTCTTCTCTTGATTTGGTTTGTCTTGGTGCTCACAGGAACAACAGATGACAGTTCTTGATCCATCTTCCTGCCAAGTTTTGACCATTTGTGAGAAACTAATTATAGCTTTTAAAGCTGAATTCTGTTCCATTATTTTCCAGATGGACGTATTTCTTATGTAAAAGAAATCTTTCAGTCATGCAACAACTTTTTGTTTTATACTGAAGTTGTTTGCGAGAAGCTAAGGATGCTTGGTAGCATATTCATGACTTTTAAAGTTTCAAGATATTTCTAGGAGTTGCAATTATATAATTCATAGTATTATCCCGTATGTACCTAATATTTCTATGATATTTGTATTTGGTAGAAAGCTCCTCTAATTCATTAGAATCGCTCTTGCGGGGCTATATCTAAGTTAGTTAATATCTTCAACTATTTAAATTTTTTAACTTGATATCCTAAATTTTAAAACTAGACTACTTAATAGCTCAACTATAATTGTACTAGTTAAATCTTACTAGTAACCTCTCGTTAAGTTGAAACCGGTTTCTAGAGTTGTTACTTAGGATCAAGAATTTAGTTTTTAGCTTAAAGAGACCGATTCGACCTTTAGGGAGGACTGAGAAGACAAATAGAAAGTCCACCACAACACCCTTGTTGCCATCGGTAAGTAAGTTCCTTTTTTAACAGAACCGAAATATAAAACGACAAAAATATCCCATTCTCTCCCTCCCTCTCTCCCCAGGCACCGATGATGGGACAAGGAAGCGCCAGCGACAATGGAAGAGTGCCTCACCAATCCCTTTCTCTCTCTCTTAGGCAGCAACATCGGACGACATCGACGAGTGGTGGTGGTGGGGGTGAGGGGGGGTTGCAAAAGTGGGGCAAGAGGAGGTTGGTGGTGGGGGGGAAGGGTAATTTGGTTTTAAAAAATTAACGAAAAAATTAATCCTGACTAACGGAGGGTATCAATTTGAAAATATTCAATAGTTGATATTAAGTTGTCTAATTTTAAAGTTTAGGGTATCAAGTTGAAAAACTAAAATAGTTGAGGGTATCAAGTTAAAATTTAGCCAAAAGTAAAAGTTAAATAATAGCACAAACATTGTATAATAAGGAAAAAAAAAGTCTGAAGAAGCGTTCGTCGTCATATTCCACTCCATCCTATGATAGATTTAGGTCAACGCTAAGGATATTACAAAACTTGTTAAGGGACATCACAAATTATGTAGTCCTAGACTGCAATTTTTTTTAGTCTTATAAAAAAAGGAAGTTTGTCTTTATGACTGCAGAAATTTTGGCATCCCTAAGCACAACAAGAACAACCAAAATTTCTGTAATCATGACTATGCAACAGAATGCAGAAATTATGATAGCCCTTAACAACAAATGAAGTACTCTTAGCATTGGACTCGTCCTTCAACCAACTGTCCTACCACACATGTGATGCATACTGAAGCTTGTATGCTTGTATCAGGGTATCAGAGTTCATCCAAGCAAAAGCCAGCTCATTCATTCAACCAGTGCCACGTGGAGTCCATCTAACAAGTGAAGCCAAGTCACCAGCCATCTCACTAGGTGGCCCAAGTTCATCCATGTCAGCATCCATCCATCCAACGGCCTAACTGCCAAAATATCGGAGAAGCGTCATTCTTTAAATATAAATACTGGAGAATGCTGAAATGAAGGGGTGAAGATTTGTAATAGCCTTCTTAGCTTTTAGTTTCATGTAATTTTCCTTTATTCCTTGTTGTAAACTGTTTTCTTGAGTCTTCTTGTATCCATTACCAAGAACTCAATAAAATTCCAATTGTTCTTCCCCAAATTGGGATTTCCACTGTGTATTGTTGTCAAATTGCTTGAGGGAAATGACAGGAGGAGCTCGATATCTCCCAAATTCTGGTTGGACAAGAAAATGTTCACATCAACATGCAAGCCAAATCCTAATCTAACAAAAAAAAAAGATAAATCAAATCCAACCCACCCACCCACTCCCCTCATTCTATAATTTTTTTATTTATTACGCAGACTTTATCACTCAATCAATTCAATTCAATTCAATTCAATCCAACCCAACCTTAAAACTTATTACTATTAGTAGGTAGATTTGTGTTTGGGGGCAAACCTGATCTAGATAGGCAAGGTGCCACTTTTAATGAAGAGAGAACGAGAGAATTATTTAGATGGTGTAAAAATAGAAGATATATCATTTGACTATGGATAAGATAATGATGGATTACAATAAAAAAAAAGGGTTTTTTTTATGGGCACTATACTTCTCTGTCAAAATTTTGTTTTTTGCAGTCCTAAAATAGACATAATGTGACAGTTCTATCTATTGTAAGGACTGTCAATTTTTTTGATTGTATTTCTATTTAATAGCATTTGGAGACGGTTCTAAAAAGAAAAACTTGGACAGCCCCGAATAACTTTTGTAGTGTCCCTAAAAACTTCTAAAAAATAGATAAATAACATGTGGGGATGCTCAAGTATTGTCAATCACCTCTAGCTTAAGTGGATGAGGCATGAGGCATCCTCCCAAAAGGTTGTGGGTTCTAACTAGGGAAGAATAAATTTAATTCCGCTAAGATTTAAACTGGTGTCGAGTTGCGGGCCAATTTGAGCCATGGAGCAGTCGGTGGTGGAGCAGACCATTGGGCCAGAGATGGGCTAGAAGGCCAAGGAGCTAGCCTTTGGGTTGGGTAAGGGCCTTCGTGTCGAGTTGTAGCCCACAGACTGAGTTTGGACATTCGGGCTAGCAGCCTACATGCATGAGATGAGAGAGTTGTAAGTCCTTTAGGGTTGAGTTGAGGAACATTCGGTGGCCAATAGTTGTACCGAATTACCATGTGTGTGTATATATATTAGGTAAGTGTGTTAATTCTGCTCACTAGTACTGTCCTCAGGATATTCCCATGTGCTTATACTATACTTAAATATGACACCCAACATACCATATCAACACTCTCCCTCAAGATGGGTGAAAGATATTCACTAAGCCTGTCACTACCGTATTTTCTAGAAAAGAGTATTTTGGTCATTTTATAATTAATTAAATATTGTGCATGTTAAATATTTATTTATTATATTATTTATTTATTATTAGCATGATAGATTAATTTTTTTGGACTTGTGTTAGTGGACCTAACTAGTTTAGTTTAGACTCATGGACCAACATATATTAATTGTTAGAATTGAGCCCAACTAGAAAGCCCATTAATTAGGAGGATGATTAAATTAATTAAACCATTAGACTAGAAACTTCCCTCCTTAATTAATTTCTTCATGAGAGGCCCCAAGGGGTATTTTAGACTTTACATAGTAGCTTGAGGGAGGGGGCAAGTGAGGCCTATATAAAGGGGATGAAAACTTTCTCTATCTTCATTTTTCATTCCAAATCTAGATCTAGAATTTCCCTCAACCAAATTCCACCAAATCTCTACCAAATTTCCACCCAATTACTTCCCAAATCACCATTGGAGACTAGAAGAGCAAGGATCTAGAAGGAGGAAGCAGGGATCTACAAAGAGGAGCAAGGATCTACAAGTTGGAGGCCAATTTCACCAATTTTGGAGGTTTCATTGGGAATCCATCTCCCAATAGGTATAATTCAGTTTTTGCCCTTAAAATAGCTTCTAAATCTGAGATTTAATCATGAATAATCAACACATATGTATGTACTACCCATAGGATTTGGTTTTGTGTTCATAGGAGACCTATGGAGAAAGTTATGGTGTTTTTTGTGTCAATTTTGGGGGAATTCCGAAAATGACTTTTGTTGTGTGTGTCAATTGATCCTATAGATCAATTTGGCATATGTTTATGTGTTTGGGGCTAGTGTCGTATCCACAATTGGGTACGTGTAGGTCGTATCCCAACAATTTGGTGATACGTGTTATTTTGGGGGTTTTCCCTCCGACACGGGACTTTGTACATGTCGTATTTTGACACGGACACATAGATCTACATTTGACACTTTGTTTTGTTTATAAATATATATGTGATTTGTTTGTGTCCTTCGGGGTGCAATTGGATGTGTGGTGGACTCGTGTCGCATGCGTATCCTAGATCTAGTGGGATACGGTGTGATACTCTCCAATTGTTGTGTGTTTATGTGTAGATCTAATTAATTGTGCTTTAATTCTTGAATTATAATTGTGTATGTATCTATATATATTATATATGTATTATGTATATTTATTATAGTGTTTATTGTATCATAGATCTATGTATTATATATGTATTAATAGAATATATATTATGTAGCTTTCTTCTACATGCATTAATATATATGTTATAATATATGTTAGGGATGTAAATATATGTATATGTTTTATATAATATATGTGTATGTTTAATTAAGTAATTAGATTATTTATAGTTATTATATGATTATTTATATATATATATATATATATATATATATATATAGATATATATTTATAAGTGGTAGCATATGTATATATAATATAGTAGATATATTTATATGTGGTTATATATATAGTTATATTATATATTGTTATGTATTTATATTATTGTATGATTATATATATGTATACATATATGTATAGTTATATATACATATTACTATATGTGTGTGTGTATGTTACTATGTGGTATTTTATACAATTTACTATGTATAAGTGTATGTATAGTTATATATAGTTTTATATATATATTGTATAAATATATATTGTGCATTATATATATGTATTTAAATATATATTATATAAATATATATGGTGGGTTATATATATGTATTTATATATATATTGTATATATATATACATATATTTTCAGCGACAGCAGCGAGCCAGAAGTGTCGCAACAGCAGAAACAAATGCAAATAATAGCAGCTTTTCAGTGACAGCAGTCAGCGACAGTTGCAGAAAACTGTCGCCGAAACAACAGTGTATCAGCAGAGTATCAGAAGCTTCAGCGACAGTTTTTAGTGACAGTGCAGAAAACTGTCACAAAAACTGCAGTGTATCTATATACACAGCAAGTTTCTGTGACAGTGGACAGGGTATTTAGCCACAGTTTGACAGTTTTTAATATATTAGATATTAATATATATATAGATATATATGTATATATATATGGTAATTAATATATATATAAATATGTTCATAATTGCTATTTATATTATAGTATACTATATATGTATATATTTAGTTGTAGCATATAAATTTATTAGAATAGTTAGTATATTTTAGTTATCAATTGTTATGAGTTTCTTTTACATATTATATATTTGTAGGTATGTATGTACGTATATATGTATTAATAGTTAGTGTGTAGTTGGTAGTTAGTATTTTTCTATTAGTACATACTAGAGTTATATTGGATTGATATATGTAATTATTGATGGGTAGTTAGTATATATATGAGAATTTGGCAATTACCTTGAGATACCAAGGTAAGTATCAAGATATACCAAGGTATGAGTAGTAGGTATTGACATAAGTAATAGGATAGTTGTAAACTAATTATGGGTTGGTATTAAGGTGACTAAAATAAGGTATATAGTATTATATAAATATTAAATGCATAGTAGTTTATAATTATTGTTGGGTAGTTAGTATAAATAAGGTTTTGAATTTACCTTGAGATGCCAAGGTAAGTATCAAGGTATTGGAGGATAATCAAGGTATTGGGTTTGGATATCAAGATAGAGGTTTAGTATTGCGATACCAAGTTGGTTCGAAACCAAGGTATCCATTTAGCATTTGTAATTAGGATTTTATATATATAATATTGTTTGATATGTACATATGTGTTATATTTATCCCTTGTTTGCGTATCCTGAGATACGGTATCTTAGTATCCTAAGATGTAGCTTGTATGACCTAGATTCATAGTGTGTGAGCCCAATATCTTTGAGTTAGACTCATGCAACCTAGAAATAGGTAGTTGACCATAATTTGACTATAGTTGACCATAGTTGACTTAGAGTTGACCTAGTTTGACTTTTGACTTAGAAATAACTTTATGACCTAGAAGTTGACTAGTTTAATTTATTTCTCTTCCCAAAAATTTGTATTAATGCAATATTTCATATATAGGTCTGTGACACCAGTTCAGGCATCATTTTTCATCATTTGCTCTGGACCACAGGCGAGTACATTCTCTGATAGTTTTCATTATTTGATTACCACTATAATTCAAGTATTTAGAAATGTTACTTATGATTCTTGACACGATGGTACACGGATTTGTATTGTTATTGGATCGTCAGTCATGGGATGTTACCTTGATTATGGAGATGGTATCGGATACTGTCCTTGTTGGTATTGGATAACATTGAATATTGTAGATTAAACATTGGATACATTGGCTAGTGACGTGTCATGATTCGATCCATCATATCAGTCGGGGCGGGGAAAATACCAATTAAATATGTGATCAAGAAACTATCGGCTAGTAGTATAATCATTGGCTACTAACTAACCATGCAATTCACGTATGGTTGAGTTAGCTCCTTAGTGTAATCATTGAATCTCCCAGGCCGATCACATATTTAGTTAGTATCTCAAATCACATAGTTATTGTAGATTCCATTATTCAGTTCATTTACCTTGTTCTATTCTGACATTATAGTTCATTTCTTTATTCTTGTACGCATTGATTATATTTTGTTGTTAGTATTGCCTATTCTCTCATTGTTCTTGATTATCAGTTATATCCTCATCGTAGATAGCATCTTCTATTCTACTGCTTTATAGTTTTTGTCAATTAATTGGAACTGCTATTGGATTGTACTTTGCTCCATTCCTGACTGGAAAACATTTTTCAGAGGATCCGGGAGATTGGTGTCC
Organism: Iris macrosiphon; assembly: GCA_036927795.1. NCBI lineage: Eukaryota > Viridiplantae > Streptophyta > Magnoliopsida > Asparagales > Iridaceae > Iris > Iris macrosiphon. The sequence goes on along the minus strand of JAYESA010000012.1, from coordinate 175,720,212 downwards.
GACATACTACGGACCTCAGCCTATAGATGGTGCAGACTTGGACCCACTAGTTCTGGAGTGACTGTCGAGAGATTTAGCCGGGTTCACTAGTTAGCATAGTTAGTTCTCTTTAGCATTTTGGTACCGGATTTGTTTCCGGCATATTATTGTGTTTGGATATTATTTTTATTTGTTGTTGTTATATTTTTAACTGCTTAGTTATGTTAGACTTCTGTGATATGTTCTCGTGCCATAGTAATGTGATTTGAGTATTGTGTTGAACTAAGTTGATTATACTCTCATCTTGGAGTTGAGATATTATTGGAGGTTTATGCTTTATAGTAAGATAATTAGATAGTATAGTTGACCAAGACAGCGTTCTACCGTCGATGCTGCGGCGTAGGCTGGGCGTTGTTCCCGACTTGCATCCCTACATCGGGTGCGGGTCGTGACAAAGCCCATCTTGTCACATCCTCTAATCATGCTCACTGAGGCGAGTCCCTTGGTTAGTCCATCTGCTACTTGATCCCTGGTTGGAACATGGCCAAGCTCCAGTAATCCACTATCCAACTTCTCTTTGATGAAGAATCTATCAATCTCGATGTGTTTGGTCCTGTCAAGCTGTACTGGATTGTTGGCGATACTAATAGCTGACTGATTGTCACACCACAGCTTCATCTTGGCTCCTTGATCCAGCTTCAGCTCCACCAGCATATTCTTCAACCATAGCAGCTCTGCAACTCCCAAGGCCATAGCTCTGTACTCTGCTTCAGCTGTCGATCTGGCCACCACAGACTGCTTCTTACTCCTCCAGGAGACCAAGTTACCTCCTACAAATATGCAATATCCCGAGGTAGACCTCCTGTCATCAGCACAACTAGCCCAGTCAGAATCACAGTAGCCCTCGATGCTCACGTGATTGTTCTTCCTGAATATTAGTCCCTTCCCGGGAGCACCTTTCAAGTACCTCAGAATCTGGTACACTGCATCCATATGACCCTTCCGTGGGTCATGCATGTAGCGGCTCACCACATTTACTGCAAAGCAGATATCAGGACGTGTGTGGCTCAAATAGATCAACTTGCCAACCAGTCTCTGGTATCTGTCCCGATCAACTGGTTCTCCAGTCTCAGCATCAATCTTGAACCTCTGATCTATTGGTGTCGCTGCAGGTTTGTACCCCAACATCCCAGTTTCTGTGAGAAGGTCCAGCGCATACTTCCTTTGAGAGAGAACAATCCCCTCTGCTTCTCGAGCAATCTCAATCCCAAGGAAGTACCGAAGAAGGCCGAGATCCTTCACCTCGAGTTCCTTGCCAAGCTTTCCTTTGAGTTGGGCGATCTCCTGCTCATCATCTCCTGTGATAATCATATCGTCCACATACACCGCAAGCATGGTGATGTGGCCTCCACTCCGACGGAAGAACACAGTATGATCAACATTGATCTGCTGATATCTCATCCCTATCATCGCCCTTCTGAATCTGTCAAACCACGCTCGAGGAGACTGCTTCAGTCCATAGAGGGACTTCTTCAACCTGTAGACCTTGGCCACTATCTGATTGGTGCCAAATCCTGGTGGTATCTCCATGTACACCTCCTCCACTAGATCTCTGTGAAGAAACGCATTCTTCACATCCAGTTGGTGTAGCTTCCATCCACCATTCGCTGCCAGAGAAATCAGAGTCCTGATAGTGCTCATCTTTGCAACTGGTGCAAAGGTCTCGTCATAGTCGATGTCGTACGTCTGACTGTATCCTTTGGCTACTAGTCGAGCTTTGTAGCGCTCAACATGTCCATCTGGGTTCTGCTTTACGGTAAAGACCGACTTGCATCCAACTGCTCTCTTCCCCTCTGGCAGTCTCACAAGCTCCCAAGTGTGGTTCTTCTCCAGAGCTCCCAACTCTTCGTGCATTGCCGCTTTCCATTTTGGATCGTTCTTGGCAACCTGCCAATTGTTAGGTACAGTAATACTATCCAAAGATGCTATAAATGCTCCATGAGAAGAAGGAATATGGTCATAAGAAATAAACTGAGCAATATCCCAACCATATCTGTTTGGAGGATTTTCTACATTGCTGCGAGTGGTCCTCCGTACAGATAGTGGTGTGGGAGGAGTAGAAGTAGGAGGAATGATATCTTGTGAAGGAGGGGGTATCACCTGAAGGGGGTTGGTGTCGGTGCCTCAGGAGTTGGGACGAACGCAGGCAAGGGACTTGGCACTGGCACTGTCGGTACTGGTCCTGCAGTTTGCTTCTCTCTCCTGCTGTAGGTAAGTAACTCTCCCTGAGCCGTAGGCCTAACACCTTCACCTTCTTGTCCCTTCTCCGTGCCTCCATGCCAAACTTCTAAATCGGTTACCACCAAGTTCTCCATCTCCCCCTCTCGTCTAATACTGGCAGTATTAGGCGTGTTGTGTGAAGTTCCGTCCTGGCGGTAGTATGGCTCATGCTCCCGAAAGTGGACATCCATACTGACAAACTTCTTCTTCTCTACTGGACTCCAGCACACATACCCCTTCTGGGTCGCCGAGTAGCCTACGAAGATGTATTTGACCTCTCTAGGGTCAAGTTTCCCAACTGATGGCCTGTTGTCCTTCACAAAACACACACACCCAAACACCTTCAGTGGGAGTATCCCACTATTATTGCCTTGCAATACTTCACATGGGGACTTCCATCCGAGGACCTTCGAGGGCATCCTGTTGATGAGTTGAGCTGCTGTCAACACTGCATGCCCCCACAGACTCTGTGGGACATTCATGTCGATCATCATACTTCTTGCGACCTCCAGAAGGTGTCTGTTTTTCCTTTCTGCAACTCCATTTTGTGCTGGTGTGTATGCACAGGTGGTCTGATGCTGTATTACGTGTGCTGACAAGTATTCTGCAAGCGTCCTGTTGGTATACTCCGTTCCATTGTCAGACCTCAGTACCTTCACAACTGCTTTGTACTGAGTCTGGACATGCTTATGGAAATCCCGAAAACAAGCAGGTACATCATTCTTATTTTTCATCAAATATAACCAGGTAACACGAGAGGCACACCCAATGAAAGAAACAAAGTACTTATAACCATTCATAGTGTTAGTAGCACATGGACCCCAGACATCAGAATGTACTACCTCAAAAGCAAAAGTGCTCCTATGACCCGTGCCAACATATGAGCTCCTAGTAAGTTTTCCTAACTCGCACGCATCACATACTAATTTCTCTTTATTTATTTTTGCATAAATCTCTGGATACAACTTACTTAGAGTATCAAAGGAAGAATGTTCCATCCTCCGATGATGGAGTATCAAGGTATCCTCAGTCCTCTGCTGCAGTCCTTCCATGCCAGCCTTCTCTGCCATAGATACCAATCCTGAGTCCAGTCCTTCTCGATCTAGGTACCACAGTCCCTCATGCCAAGTGCCAGTCCCAAGTCTTCGTCCTGTCCCTTTCTCCTGGAAGGTCACCTTAGGAATATCAAAAGAAACAATGCATTTAAGTTGGAGGATTATAGAACTAATGGACAAGAGACTGACTGGAAAGGATGGAGCATGTAAAATATTAGATAATCTTACTGAACCTGTACAATTAACAGTACCCTTACCGACCACTGGCTGGAAAGTGCCATCAGCTGTCTGAATGCTGTCTGCTGATGCTAGGTGAGTGTAGGAAGAAAACTCACTAGCATTCCCCGTCACATGCCGAGATGCTCCCAAGTCGATAATCCAGTCTGATGATTTAAGGGAAGAGATAGACGCAAGGGCAAGTGATTCGTCAGTACCTTCTGATGGATGGGCATACATGGCAGCGTTGCCCCTAACAAAGAATGAGGTGGACGCCTCCTCTGTTCTACTCCTCATGTCTCCTAGTGCCTGGTCCTCCACAGTAAAGGTGCCATCAGCTTCTCCGTTCCCTTCTGATATCAGGAGGTTCGCCCGATAACCTCCTCGGTCGCCTCGTCTACCCCCTCGACCACGACCACGTCCTCCATTATATCCTCGTCCGCCGAACGGTCCTCGTCCACCACCTGAATCTCCCTCCCTAGGTGGTTTGGTACAAGCATACCGATGATAACCCATCTTCCCATAGTTGTAGCACTGTCGGTTATGCTGCCAGGGCTCTCCCTTAGATCCTGTGTTACCTGAGCTGGTGATCGCTAGTGCTGACTTTGCTTCGGGGGGACCACCTGTCCCGGCTTGCAGCCTGATGCATGTCTCCTCTTGGATCATGGCTGAGATAGCCTCCTCAAGACTAGGGATCTTTGGTTGGGCTAGAAGTAGGGCCGTCCTCTGTGCGAAAGCTGCAGTCAGCCCTTTGAGGAACTTCATCGTCCTCTCCTACAGACACACATGACTCTCCTTACACTTAGGGTCCCCGCAGCTCGCCCGATCTGAGGAGTGATCATAATCCAACCACAGACGCTCCAACTCCGTGGCATACTCCTGCACCGTCTTCTCTCCCTGTACGGTGTCATCAATCTCCCCCTTTATCTGGAAGACCCGTAAGTTGTTCCCCACACCATCATAGGTCCTTCTCAACTTCTCCCACACATCTTTCACCATCTCAATACCGTCTACTGTGGCGGCAATAGACTGGACTAAGGAGTTGAGAAGCCAGATGTAGATCACCATATGAGTGGACTTCCACTCATCGCGTCCTGTCGAGCCCTCGTCCGGCTCTGTCGTCTCGCCCGTCAGGAACCCCTCCATATTTTTTCCTGCGAGGGTTCTTCTCACCCGCCATGACCAACTCAGATAGGTGGCTGGTCCATCTAATTTCAGATCGATGGAGGGAAGCTTCAACTCCGGCGACGTTCGTGTCGTATTCTCACCAGCCGACATCGTCAACAACTTCATCAACGTCGCCACCTCTGCAAAATCTAGCTTCTTGATGATCTCCTCCATCAATGCGTCGTCTATCCAATCACGTCACGTCCGCTCCACGACTCACGCTCGTCCTCGTCGTCCGCTCCTAGATCCGAACATGTCCCCCCTTTTTTCAGATCTAGGCATCCCTATTAGGCGTTGTCTCGTGCTGGTGCGGAGGAGGCGCCAGCACGCATGTCACAGCCGCCGTCGCAACAGCAGCAGTAGTCGCAGCAGCCGCAGCAGCAGTAGTAGCCGCAGCAGTAGCGGGACGGGGCAGCAACAGCGAAGGGCGGCCTGCGAAGGGGAGGGGGGCGTGGAAGAGTTCGGTGGAGGAGATCTAGGAAATCCTCCTGTGGGTTTGTGGAAGCTTGGTGACGGCTAGGGTTTGTGTAAACTTGGCTCTGATACCATGTTGGAATTAGTTGATTATTTTATTGATTGTCTCATTGGCATTATATAGCCTTACAGTCTTTAATACAATGATCTCAATCATTATGACAATAATCTCATAATGGAATATCCTGTGACATATTCTGGCATCCCAAATATGTCCTCAGGATATTCCCATGTGCTTATACTATACTTAAATATGACACCCAACATACCATATCAACAAGGCCAAGGAGCTAGCCTTTGGGTTGGGTAAGGGCCTTCGTGTCGAGTTGTTGCCCACAGACTGAGTTTGGACATTCGGGCTAGCAGCCTACATGCATGAGATGAGAGAGTTGTAAGTCCTTTAGGGTTGAGTTGAGGAACATTCGGTGGCCAATAGTTGTACCGAATTACCATGTGTGTATATATATTAGGTAAGTGTGTTAATTCTGCTCACTAGTACGCGATACGTTCTGACTCTCGTCTATGTGGCTTTCCCAAGTACTCAGATGCGGGAGTGGCTTGAATAGTTTGAAGCATCAAAGATTTGTTGGACGTACAAAAGCTCTTTTTCTAAAGATGTTTTATGTTATAAAGAGCTCTTTTTCTAAAGATGTTTTATGCTATAAAGTACATAATGTATGGATCATTGTAATTATTTTGTACTAGTGAGTTGTAAACCAAGTCAAAAAGTTCAATGTAAGCCAAATTGGCAAGTTTCGATGGGCTATTAAGAGCCTTTATATTTCGTTGCAAATCTTGTAATTCTACTTAAATATCAAGAGATTCTTTTCATATATAATTTGTTGTGATTTCAATTTGTCTATCCAGTTTCATTGAAATGCCGTTCCTGAAATACACCATTAATTGTCTATCTTCTTACCTTGTACAAATATAATCTAGACTTGTACGACATCACGTCTAATGAGTACTTTTCAATTTTACGGAACGGAGGCATGACAACAAGGTCAAAAAGCTTCAGAGATGAGGACTACGTGACTTAAGGTGACTAGAAGGGTGTTCCTAAGGAATCATCCACTGCGGTCGGAGGAAAAGTCATCAGTTAATGTGCTATTGAACCCATCCTGGCTGATGCTATATATATATATATATATATATATATATATATATATATAATTCGTAAATTTTATTCCTTCAATCAAAGATACAATACACACTTCAGGCCCCTTATAGAGGACACGTGTCAACTACATCAAATTCAATATTATGCAAGATCCCGACATGAGTATGACATTACAAAAGCATCAATAGCATCACTTGAAGTCGGTATCCGCTAGTACAAATTAAGAACAAGAGTTCAGATGGCTATTCTTACTACAAGTGACAATTTTACACAATTTTCAGTATCCGACGCGTATTTCCTATATTCCTGGCAACATACATCTACAACACGAATAGTTTACAACAAAAGCCGGTGGGAATGCATCCCGAAACTGCACTTGGATTGTCAAAAGTTCCTCAAACATCCCGATCAAGCATTTATGAAAAAGCACAAGGTCAAAACCTTCATAGATAACCTGGCCTCCGCTAATAGTGAAAACACTATTCTTCTCCTTGACATATCACACAATTGATTAAATTCAGAAGGGGACTGCTACGGATCACATCTCGCATTTCCCTGTCATCAAAAGAGTAATAAGAATCTATTGACAATCTTCATCTTATGAAATGTCGCTCTTTTCTACTGCTGACTAAGAGAGGAAGACTTACAGAAGAATTCAATACAAGCAATCCCATTCCAATGCAGTTCAAATCTATACAACAGCAAAAAAGACTAAAAATGTGAATCATTTTGGCATACTCTCTGAGGATGAGAACTGCCGAAGAACCATTCTTGCTCGAAACTGCAACACAGAGAAAAGTCATGTAGTTGGAAATTGATTTTATGATATATATACTAAATAACAGAAGAAAAAGAAAAGTTTCCGACCTTGCAATCCAAGAAAGGATCATTGACCATCCTTTTTATTTGAGAGTGAATCCCAGCAGTTTGGAGTCTTGCTATCCGACTAATGGATCCCAGACTGCCTGGTCGGGTAAGATTTACTATGCACCATACAGCAGCTGTTCTCAACAGATTGTGCTTACTCTGCATTAGTCTAATAATAAATAGATCGGTGCACCCATCTGCTTGGTCTGGAACAAGATAATTCATCACTGCCTCTTTATGGGTCTCCTCTCCAGCTGCAATGTTGGTGAGTAGGAGCATTCCCTGAAAGGAGGAATATTAATATAGCTGAAGGAAATTTACATAGTTGAGTGTAGTACTTCAGTTATAGGACTCCATTTATATCACTTCTGTTAAATTTCATAACCAACAAGATCTCTATTAGATCCCAATGACCACTATTCGTTCCCATACTGCCAGGGTCTACTGAATTGCAGGTCCTTGAATCTCTTCGCAGGCATTCCCGATTCTCTAGCTACCCCTAGTTCAAAAAATAAACCAACATTGATTTGGTCTCATGTACTATGTTGAAATCTACACTATTTGTTAGATTTCACACAGAAAAGGGATTTCCTTCTTTTATGACATCTTACAAGCTAAATGCATGAACTTAAGACATGGACTTTGCACATATGGTAAAAGCAAAAAGCACAACATAGTGTGTCCCAACCTGACTGCATACTTCTGGTGAGGAAGCGCTTTGTAATTGCCGGACAACAGCATTTATAATCATACCATCTTCTACGAACAGTTCTTCAATAAAGTCAATGCATCCGTCAATGAGATTGCCAACAAGTGCCAGTGCTTGCTCTTGAATATGTTGTTCAGAATCTGAAGCGCACAACGGTTTCTCACAGTTAGAGATCTGGTAGATCAACAAGAAGTGAGGTTCAAGAAATTCTAAGAATTACCGCAAATCAAGCTAGCCAGAGTAGATAAAGTTAGCTCATTCAGGATCTGCCCTTTGCTTATTTTGTCTCCAATAAACATAAGATTCCTCAATGCGCACACAGACTTTAACCTTAGAGTTGAATCCATTGATCTGGAGAGTTGAATAAGTTGTGTAACACCTCCATTTTGGATGAGAACACACTTTTGGGTGGTAAAATCAATGGCCACATTGCAAATAACTCTTAGTGCAGCAACCTAGGACAATATAAAAATGCACATCAGAGACAAAGCTCATTTAGAAATTTATGAGCTGGAATTAATTAATTGGAATTACCAGAGGGACAAAGCTCATTTATCTATAGTGCAAAAATCATACAGAATAAACTGAAGTGAGAGCATGCAGATGACCAAAGCATAGGTTAAAGTATCGGCCGATACTAATACGTTGCAGCCAATACGTTTGGAGTGCCACAATCCAATATCGACCGCTACTGATACTGACGTTGGGGTCTCTTTTCCGGTCAATTCGGCAGGAAAAAAATGAACAAAAAAGACCAATCAACAAGAATGTAAAAGCATAATAAGGCTCTAAAAGCATGTATTAAATGAAGAAAACTTATTTATCACAAGTGAACCAACCAGCAAGGGTGATTATTATTTTATTCAATTTTTAAACTACTATGAAACAACACAAAAAATATTTAAAATTATGTATAAATGTATAAAATATTTTTAATCATTTATTAATAATTATTTGTTTTTCGATAACAAAAAAACTGATCGATAAGGCCAATACCGGAGATCCTGATATTCATAGGAATTGTCTGATACCAATTCCGATACTGATACTACGAACCTTGGACCAAAGGGGGTGTTCAATCACCACTTATTCTGAGTTAGAACACCACCAAGAATCATTACTTTACAATGCCAGTTGAGCACTCTAAACCATGGTATCAATATATATATTGTCTGTATTATATCATTTGGTCCTATTCCGATCTGATACAGGCCCCTAAATACCACCATTTGATCTTTCCCGGTCAATTTAGTAAAGAAAAAAATGGAAGAAAAAGCGAGGTTGGAAAAAGCAGAGTCAAGACAATAAATGGGCCATGCTGAAGATCGAGATGCTACAGTGTCCTTGTCGACACAATGTAACGGTTACCCATCTGTCGGAGTTGTGTGTGTGTATAAAAGTTATATATATATATATATATATATATATATAAAACGGGATATGAGCATATGACTCATATTCCTATATGAGCAATGCACATGTGGACCAATAGGAATGGATTCCTACTAATCCATTCCTATTGGTCCACATGTGCATTGGCTCATGTAGAAATATGAGTCTATGGCTCATATCCCTTTTTTCCATATATATATATATATATATATATATATATATAACAACATTTATCCATCTTAAAATGATTTCATTAATAACTATCTGTCGTGGGTTTACTTTGTCTAAGGGCAAAGCAAATAAACCACAGTGTCAAATACGGGTGAAAAATTCATCAATCTTGAATAATATTTCATTCAAAACTAATGATAAATAACAAATACAACATATAATTATATTTAAATGTATCAAATATTCTTTACCTTTTATTACTTGTGGACTTCTGAAACATGATAACTCTGAAACTCCGATCTAGAACCACCAACATTAATACTCATAAGAAGGGTCTGAAACCAATTTCAGTACTGCTAAACCTTGCCTAAAACATGTTGCTCGCACCTAAAATCAATTCCAGTTCTTTTGGGATTTATTTTTATTTCTTAGCATTTAATAATCTAACTATTCATATAATCATGTCAATGCTTGAATCAGATGGTGTAAAATTATCCAAACTGATTTCAAGACCTTTTTGTGGACGGACTTATCTAGGAACGCAACTTGGCAGGCTGGCTGAGCTCTTTGCCCTCCAAAACCATCCAGGACAGCATATTAGACTTCGTCAAGCATAAGAGAAACCCTAATCTAATCAGACCCTCAGAGGTTGAGACAAAGTTGTGGTTGATAACGAAAACCCACTGAGATTTATGAGGTTCAACTAATTAATCCATAACTATATATCTTAATCAAATTAACTTTGCAAATAGATAGAACTCTAGAGGAACTCCAAAATTGACTGTGCCTTGACAAGGAAGTTTGCAAATAGATAAAACATCTAAAAGAAATTATCAAACAGATAAACACATGCATACACAAGAGGAGCTTTGACATTTTGGAAAGCTGTGATTGGTTGACACTGACATGGATCTCAAACCACGGATACGTGTCTCACACGGCAACTCTCCAAAATCTAGAGACAAGGACACTACTAATGTGTGTATCTTAATAAATAAACATAGATTTAACATGAATCTTTTTACATGGTCGAGTCTTTCGATATTAAGATAGTATTTGCTCAATAGGAATACACAACTTACTTATGAATATTTATGGTCCTATAGGAAACAAAGTGTGGGACATTTATAGACATGCATGCAAAGACAACAAATTTAAGTAGCAAACATGTCCTTCATACCATTTAGGTATAAGAAGTTAAGAACAGAAGCAATTACATTGCTAATTATATAACAGAGAATCCAGGCTAAAATTCAACATCATGGGATGTCATCTATGAGATAGTAGCTGTCCAAAATTATTAACGCTGCACCTAATGCCAAGAAAAATAAGGAGTTTTATATGTTCTGAAAAAAACCATTTTTGGCTACTCGATGCGTAAGTGACAAACGTAAGAAGCATATCTGTTTTATATTTATAGGTAATGTAGTTGTTAATATTAGCTCAAATGGTTTTGACTTAAGAATGGGCAGTAGATTGTACAATTTGCGAAAAAATCATTAATATTCCTAGTTAATGTTACCATAATTTGCCATCTACGCAGTGAATTGTGTTCCGGAACTCACGTTTTCGTTACACACTCCCCTTTGATATGCATTTTTGACGTTTACAGTGTACCTTATTTTCGTTCTCATTTCACATTCCAAAGTGTTCCGCTTTCCAGGGAACCATGTTCCTAATACCTATAACAGTAGGCTTAGTAGCCCAATCCTCGTGCCATATTTATACAGATAGTAAGAGAGAGGTTATACATAAAATATTTGTAATCATATATTATATACGACAAAATGGAGCATCGACCGACACTGATATGTATTCCTTCACGTATTTGGTGTGGACAAATACCAGCATATCAGTTCAATGGATACCTTGGAACACAAACCAAAAATGTACAACTCTAACCTAAAGGAGAGAATGAGAAAGGGTGACTGCGTATCTTAAAAATGTGGGGGATGGAGAGATGACGAACTACCAAGATAGTCATAATCAAACAGAAGTACATCATGTGGAATAATAATCATACATCATAAACTAACTGCCACATGATGTATGATTATTATTCCACACAAACATCGTCATATTTATTTTCACACAAACTAAATATTACACTTTTGTACCAATTATTCTTTAAGGCTCAGGAATTTAGAATCCATAGCATAAGCCCCACGTGAAACTCTAAAAAGACACTATTTAAATTTTCTTGGAGATCAATAACTGCAGTCATTAGAATTCGGGGAGCAAGGCACATGGATGTAGAGAGGAAAAAGAATTGAGAGAAAAAAAATAGGGAAGGAATGCTAATGTTAGTATTGAAGCTTCATTGGTCTTTTGGTTTGCATAGCCATGAACCAAGATCAAGATCAAAGGCGAAACTATAAAGTATAAACTGCTGAGAAAGACCAACTCTTGGAAAGGGCCCAGCCAAAGAACAAATTTAATTGTAAAACCTTGACTCATATAGATCAGGTTTTGTTTAGGAATCAACTTGCCCCTCAGTGGAATTGGGAAGACCCAACCTCACTTGCAGGCCATCAAGTCTCATAGCCTTATAACCACTTGAGCCCCTGCCATGCCAAGTAGCACCGTGAAGAATTTCTCACCATTTGGGCTCTAAAAGTACATGGCACTCTCAGTAACAAAAAAGAGAATAAAGAGAGACATGGCGCCAAGGGACCATAATCCAACCTCGATGCCGGCGGCAAGAGAGGGGACCATGCCGCCTTGGAAGGTGAAGATGATGGGATGGCAGGTAATAGATAAGAGGGTGCAGATGCTGCAGTCATAGAAACCAACATAGCAGATGAAGCAGCGCACTGAACATACTCCCTCTATGACCAAAAAACCACCAAGCAGGTAGAGTTCCACCACTACTAAGCTAGGCTCAACCAGGAAACCCTCCTGTGTTCTATCTATGGCTTCAACCAGCCCATTGCCTGTCGGATAGATCTTGTTTTATACTTTCACCTTCTAATTCATCTGTTTCTTTCCATGGAAATTTATCTATGTTGCTTTTCTGTTGATACGAAGGCAAACGCAAACCACCAAAATTTATCAAAGATAATGAAATAGAAAAAGAGTAACAGGGAGAGGTGCTTGAATAGAAGAGATTGCCTCTGTTGGTTTCAAGTTGCACTTTTCTTAAAGTTCCAGTTCTAATTTTGTTATAGACTGCATCTTGCTTTATTTTTCTCCTTTTGCAATTGGGCCTCATTAAGTATCGATGTAGAAAACATCTACTGTTTTAGCCTTAAAATTTTATATTTGAACAAAAAAAAAAAAAAAATCATACATGACATGCTCTATTACTACCCAATAGTCCCCACATCGGTTATATGGAGAACTCGATATTGGGGTTGATATAATCTCGGCTCTCTCCTCTTAAGACCTAGCTAGCTTTTTAGATGAGTTCTCCCAAGGTTCGTATCAAATGGTATCAGAGCCTACACCACATCTCCTTGTTGCAAATCGTGTGGCGTGGGTGGTGACGCCGGCATACAAATGTTCGTTCAAAACTAGAATTCTAGTACAAAGCATGCCCACGTGGACGCCAGGACTAGGGAGTGTGGTGGAATTTTACAATCCTAAAGTCATACCTGTTGTATGAAACTATAGACGTGGGTTGATATAACCTTGGGCTCTCTTATCTTAAAAGCTATCTTTTAGGATGAGTTCTCACAAGGTTCCCATCATGCTCTCGGATACTCATGGTATTAACTATTGAGTACACCATTTAATGTGCCATATTAAGCAAAAACACCATTAAGTACAATTCTGAGCAAAAACAAATATAATAAAAAAAATCAACAAATGTCAAAATATTCCTGGCATTACAGGAGACCAGTCTTATAGACCCCAGATTAAATACATAAACAGACCGTGGTCAGGCAACAACTTGATAAAGCAGTACACGTTGGCCAAATAGCTTTAGCATAAATATGTGAAAACTTATGAAATCAGGAGAGCTGTGAAATTTTGAATGCAACAGATGAAGCTTAAACTGAATTTCATATACAGACTCATTCAAAAGCTTAAACTGAAATAAATTATCCCAATTATATATGTCAAAAGTCGTGCTTTAATAATAAAATGCTACCTGTAAAGAAGTAGACTGATCATGCAAAAGCTGAACTAAGGGAGCAATAATATTTTCACCGGAGAAAATGCCTGCACTAAGATTCTGAATCCAAATCCGTCAATAGAAATCCTATGCTAACTAAAAAGCATCTATAACAGAATATAATGCTTTAGCGTGCTTTAAATTTCTAACCTTGACTGAACGAGAAACACTTCTCAAACACAAACAAGCTGCAATCCGTATATCAGCAGATTCATGCTTTAATGCATTGGCAATTATTTCTAGTCCCTGTATCAAAGAATATAGCAGAGACATTGCTTAATTTAGGCAAAAGGAGCACTAATGATAAGGGTCTTTCTTGATAAAGTTCTGGTATATGAAGTTATGACAATATCAGGATGTCAAAAGCTGTATCAGGAATCGAATAATTTTCGTTACACACTTAAGCAGAATCAAAGTGAATGATAAACACTGAACAAACCAAGGATACAAAAGCAGGCAATGCTTTATCTATTTTATTGGGACTATAAACTTACATTTGTTTACCATTTACATATAATTCAACCCAGAGCTGCAGCATAAAATGGGAACAAACTACAAGTTCAAACCCATAGGAAAATGAGAAAACAAAATAAAAGTTTGCAAACTTCATGCATTGAATACTCTTTTGTCAATTTACTATACTAGTTTCTTGAGTAGAATGTAAGGTGAGACTTGTAAATTTCCCAGCATTCTAATCATAGATATAGGAGTTGAACAACATTAATGAGGATGTTGTAGGACATACTATAGTAGAAAGAGTTGTGAATTGAGGTTTGCAGTATTTGCCTTATCGTATTGGTTTTTGCCTGTTAGTTTTCAGTATGGACCAAATTATCGGGTTTCAATCAGTACCAGAAAGTACAGATACAGAACTTCTGATATCGGCCATATCAACCAATAATATATGCATCCGATATCGACCGATACCGACATTTGGGATCTTTTCCCCCACTCTATTCAATAAAAAAATAAACGAAAACAAAGAAGTACCAGAAAAAACCGTGTCGATTCGATTGTATGCTCGTGGAAAAAAAGAAAGATAAACAATACTATTTAATAAGTGACAAGATATCGAAAAACAAAAGCAAGTAAATAAACAATACTAATTATAGTGTATGAGCAATCCAACAATCTTGACATTATGCGATTAAAAATTAACAATAAACAATATAATAGTTCATAAACTTATGCCTAAATGTATCAATTATTATTCTAGTTTTTAATATGTTTTTATTACTCTTTTACTTTTTGAAATCAAAAGTGTGAAACTCTATTAAACCGAAACTGCCGGAACCGAGAAGCCCGTACTCATAAAGAGTCAGAAATCAATACTGCAAAACTTGGCAATCCTGTTTGCATGTTGTTATCCTCTCACCCCGCATACATGTTCAACACTTGGCTCATAAGAACATGTCTTCTAGCTCTCCCGTGGTTGGTAGGTTGCCGGGCATATTTTGTAGTATCGACCAATACCAATAGGTATAGACTTTGTTCTGTCCCAGTCATGGTTTTAAAAAAGCGCGAGACACACTTGAGGCGCAAGGTATATATTATATATAATATATACCTTGCGCCTCAAGTGTGTCTCGCGCTTTTTTAAAACCATGACTGGGACAGAACAAAAAATATATATATATATATATATATATATATATATATATATATATATATATATAAAGAAACTCATAATATCATCTAACTATCAAAATGCGAAATATATGAATTGTAATCGAGTCAATGGCTCATGAACCAGTTCTTTAGAAGTTTCAAACAGACTAGTCGGTCCTTTCATAGTGCATTCCACACACCAAATGCAACTTAGGAGGAGCACAATGGAAGAAAGAATCATACAACAGACGATAGAAGCTCTGCCAACGAAGAAGCACTATGAAGAATCTAAACTGAAAGAAGATATATTTGCTACATTGCACTAGTCTCCTTGACACAATATGCCAAAGAGTGATGGAATGGGCACCTCCATTCTTATTTCAGTAAAATTAAGAAAGAAAACTAGAGGATGCACTATTAAATACCATTCGACAAAGTTTCTCATTCTAAAAATTGTCTCATAACATGTCCTTAAAATTGTTTGGGTGCTGTTTTTGTACACACACCCTTAAAATTGTTTGGTTGCACTATTTTTTTTACACATACACGATCAAAACCTGAAGTTAGATACTAAGCAAGAAAATGTGTTTTTTGCTGGGAATTCCCTAACTCATAGAGGATGCAAATGTTATGATCATATTCCCAAAAAAAAATGTTTGTCAATGTGGATGCCACATTCTTTTGAGTCCCAACCCTTTTTTTGAAACCCATCTTCAAGAGGAGACACAAAAAGGATGCAAGGTATTTAGATGGAGCCCAACGAGAATGTCAATGTCAAAACTTCGAATAGATGAATCTTTTTCATAAATACAGATCCTAGTGTTTTAACTAATGAAAATACAAGTCCAAATTCCATGGAACCATCTCATAATCTTACTAGCTTAGACAATTGGACCGGAGAACTCTTAGTCTACCTACAGAGAAAACAAATTCGAGATAATATGACCCAAACTCCTCATCATTGTGAAGAATCTAAACCAAAAGCTGGACAGAACTCTATTGAGTCTTCAGGTAACTACCAAACAGACCAAATTCAAGTTAGTCATTCTAATTCTGAGTCAACTCAACCTGAATCTAGTGTTTCTGATATTAATGTTCCCATTGCTAATCTAAAGGGTATCATATCATGTACCAAGCATCCATGTCAAACTTTGTCTCTTACAAAAATCTTCTATTTTTTGTCTTTACTTCACAATTATCGTGTGTAAAAATTTCAAATAATGTACATAATGCTCTACAGATTCCTGAGTGGAAGGAGGCTATTGTTGAGGAAATGGGGGTTCTTGAAAAAAAAATGAGAAGTTGTGGATCTGCTAGAGAAGAAGAAGACAGTTTAATGCAAATGGGTGTTTCACGAACAAGTACAAGTTAGATGGGTCACTAAAAAGATACAACGTTCACTTAGTTGCTAAAGATTTCACTCAAACATACGGTATGAATTACCTTGAAACCTTTACACCAGTAGCAAATCTAAACACTTTCAGAGTACTTTTTTCCACCACCATGCTTTCTTAAGGTTCGAAAAGTTCACACATTCAGTGAAGAGCCAAGACTGTCCAGGGGCAGACCGATCACATTATGTTCACAAAAACTTCATTCAATGGAAAGATGGTTGTTCTCATAGTTTATGTGGACGACATTATTCTGAAGGAAAATAATATAGTTGAATAGAACAGCTGAAAATGTGACTTGGATCAGAGTTTGAAATTGAAGACTTGGGCTCACTAAGGTACTTTCTTCGAAAGAAAGTAACTTGATCAAAAAAAAAATATTATGATGCATTTGATTGCAAGATGGAAAATATGTGAAAAATAAATTAATTCCACAAAAAAAAATCTAGGGAAAAAATCCATAGAATTTTGAAGTTTTTCTCATGGAAAACTTAATTTGGTGTTTGATTGTCATTATTTTCCACGGAAAATAACATTTTCCATGGAAAATAATATTTTCCTATGGGTTGGGTAAGTTTCATTTTCCACCATTTTGGAGAAAATAAAAAAAATGATAGTTTTTTGGAAAATAATTTCATGGAAAATATAAGCTATCAAACACTACAATTGGTGAAAAATTTGTGATGGAAATATTTTCCATGAAAAAAAGCCCAATCAAACATAGCCTTAGTGTCACAAATGAAGTATGTTATTGATCTTCTCACCGAAACTAGAATGAGTAGATATCGTCATACACATATTCCAATTGATCCAAATAAGAAACTTGAAAATTCTAAAGGTAATCCAATGGACACATCACAATACCAAAAGCTCATTGGAAAGTTGATCTACTTGTGATACACGCGATCTGAAATCGCGTTTTCAATAAGCCTTGTAAGCATGTTCATGCACTCTCCTCGTTTATTAGAGAAGTACTTCAATAAACGATCTATTCTTCAAAAAGAATAAACAATGAAGTATAGAGGCATATAAAGATAGAGAATGGGTGTGCTCGGTTACATATAGGAAACCAACATCAGGATATTGTACTTTTGTCTAGAAAAACTTAGTGACATGAAGCAAGAAACAAAAATATAGTTGCATGAAGTAGTTCAGAAGCATAATACATATTGATGGCTCATGAAAAGTGTGAATTATTGTGGCAGAGATAGATTTTAAAGAAGCTAAATAGAGATGCAACTATGCCTATGAAGTTATATTGTGACAACAAGGTAGTGATTAACATTTCAAATAATCCAATCCAACGTGATAGAACAAAGCAAGTTTAAGTTGACAAACACTTAAAAAAGGAATATTTTGAAGCATAAGTTATTTGTATGTCATTCATACCAATAGCGCAAAAGATAGGTGATATTCTCACAAAGGGATTCTTCAAACCTAACTATGAGTTTCCCGTCAGCAAATTGGACATGACAGATATTTTAACACTAAGTTGAGGGGTGTATCGAATAGTTGGGAGAAAAATCAGGAAATTAGTAACTGATTTCTAGGGATTGGTTTCAGATTTCATGCGTGATTTATTTCCTTGATTAGTTAGTCAATAATCTGTTTTTTGTTACTAGAATCAAAGGATAAAATGATAGATATTTTATCATGCCCCCCTACATGTTCTCGTTTTTTCCTTTGTTACAATATATAGAAGAAACTGAATTACTTCTTCTAAGCTTTCGTAGTACATAAAATTAATCCTAAATTGTATTAAATATTGCATAGTTTTTTTTAAGTCCTTTAATTATTCTGTCTTTCTGAAACAAAGAGCTCTGAAACTCCAATCCACGAATGTTGAAGCCACCAATATCGTCCCTAGTAACTCGTAAGAATCCAAAACCGATACTATCAACCTTCGTGTCAAGTTGACAGGAGGTGGCTTATTTGGGAAATGAATTTAGACATGAGATGAAAAGGTGAAGAATGCTGGTTTAAGGGAATAGGTACAGAAAACAAATAGAATATACATGGATTTGGGAGGCGACTTTCGTGCAGATGAGGCAGTAGTAGTTAAATGATTCAAGAAACTCCAGAAGTAATTAAATAGGGGCAATAATTTTTTCTGTTTGGTTAATAGAACATCCCTAATCTATTAGTAACTTAACCAGGGGTTCCCAAAACTAATCTTTCTTTTATTGTTGTTTATTTGAGGGACTTGAAAGATTATTAAAAGTTTACGGGACTTAAGTCAAAATAAGCCAGATTCAAGGAACTTATATATAAGCCTCTTTTTGTTGTATTAGAAAATTTGTCCTCTATAGTAAGATGACTCAAAACTCAGCAGTAAACGGAGTGTATAGTGTAAAAGGACAATAACCTTCATGAAAGCGCAATAGTGGACTAACAACTTTCAAGACAAACTAGTTCATGAGATCATTGTACTAAGTTGAGAGTTAAGAAACAATTGAGTTATAGTCTTATAGATATTATTCGTAAAATACTAGTCAAGGTGATACTTCTCTAATGCAGTAGCCACTAGCCAGTAGGCGATAGATGTGCACACGTGATTTTAAAAGCCACAGTGAATATCCTCTCAAGACTCTTAATTCTTTACGAGGTCATACACGACACCAGTTTCAAACAATCAATTGAATTGTGAATAAGCTAAAGGTTTATTAAACTTGGCATAGATTCTCGACCACTACTCTCAACTAATATGGTACATGTGCCATCCATGCATATAACTTGTTGCTGGAAAGCAGTTCTAGGCATCACCAAGGCAGGCTACACCCCTACGCCTAGATGGCCAATCCTGGGCGATCCAAAAATCCAGTCTGGCCTAGATGGCCCTGGACCCACTTAGGCTCGATTGATGGGATTATGATGTTGGTAAGCCTGCCCAACGAGCAACAAGATTGATCCGAGTATGTGGGATAGTCAATTCTGTATTAACTAAACAGGTTTAAACACTACTACTTACTAGTCTTCATGGACACAGATAAACTAGTACCCTCTGAGATATGGATACACCAGTGTGTCCATTTTGAAATTGTAGGATATGATATGGTAAGTGATATGGTGTTTGTGCGTGCAAGGTCATGTGCATTGCGCATAACTCACATACGATGTGGTTGTCATCCATCCAGTCAGTGGCGAAAATCACGGTGGTGTGTGTGAAAGATGTTTAGGTTGTTTCCCTTGATAGCCGATTTCACATTGATAGTTGATAGCTGCTTGCATGCTGACGCCAGAGTAACCACCGCCACTCGTCGCCTTCATATCAAGGAAGTTTTGGTGGATGAGTGAAAAGTGAAAATGTAAGTGTTAAGAAATAACTCACTAACCCCCATTTAGTTGTAACTTAAGTAATGGCTGTGACAAGTGATCAGATCATACTATTATTTTATTGAACCTGACCTAACTCATCACTAAAATTATATAGGATGGTATACAGATAAGGTTTGAGGCTATCCTTTCCCACCACCACCTCTTCCCTCCTTCCCTCTCTTATCCACTTTCGCACATCCATCAACGACCCCGTCAACAATGACAATGATAGCTCAATCCCCAACTATAACGACTTCACTGACAGAGACGATGGTGGCCCTATCGACAACATCAAACGGAAATTGTTTTGGATCAATGTGATAGGTAAATTCCCCAATCCACCGCATTTGTACATCACCACTGTCGGATCTATTCATATCCTTGATCTCTCATCTCTATGTTCCAGTTAATCTCCCCCCACAAACTCTAGCACCAGATGCAATGGCAGCAAGCAAGTCATTATCCAACAGCATTACAGCATAAGCAATCATGCAACGGCATCAAGTATCACATGTTTCCTTTTTCCTTTGTTCTCATGTCGTAATCAAATTCCATCTACTTCTTCATTTATGGATTCCTTTCCCCTCCCTTTACAGTTTACTTCTCTTTTGAAGGAGAATATAGATTCTTGCAGTTACATGTTGATTTAATTCCTCTCTGTTTAAATTGTTATATAAATAGTTGGTTATTTTGCATGCTTGTATAGATTGTTATTAATAAGTTATGTTTGGTCAAACAGCACTTCTGATGTTAATCTACAACATTTTGTATAGTTAATATATTCTTCATCATAAGCGAGATATTTACTCTCTCTCATTATTCTCTGTGTTCTATTTAAAACAAAAAAGTTTGGATTCCATGTAGGCGCTATGGCTCCCCTAGCTGCATAGCAGCAGCTCGTCTTCTAGAATAATGAGTGTATATTATTTTTGGATTATGGCTTGTGGGTTGCATTTAAAACAGAAATAAACAGTAACACATGATGAGAAAGCTTACTGTTGCACCCTCAAAAGGGAAGGAAATAATACGAACAAGTTATAAATATGTAATCATCAAAAATGTTATGTTCATTTTAATTTTCTTGAAATAAGAACGTACCTGCAGTGAGATAAGCTGACATCTGCATTTTTCCAACTTTAGACATAGTTCAGCTAAAACAAGTAGTATACCCTGGAGTCGCCTGGCCTGTACTGAGGCCTGGTGCAAGAAGTTGCAAAGTTTCTCCACAGCATTCATGTTAGCTGCCTGTTTATGTAGTTCTTCTTTACCTGTGATGAGATCTGACAATGCAAATGGAGCATCATCCCCAGCTCGACCAGGTTCTTCAAGAAGTTCAACAAGTACGAGTATCAACTTGGTCTGAGTTTGCGAGTCTTGCACATAGCAAGGAGAGGCATGCCTAATAGCAATCAAGCATACACATGCAAGCAATCTTGTCCTTGGAAACCTGTCATGTATCAATTCACTTACAACACCCAGAGCTCTCCCATTATCGATGCCTGCAAACTTTGTAGCAACTGCAGAGTTGTTTCTAACAATAGTTGCTATAGAATCTAAACAAGCATCTCTTTGATTCAAAGAACCTTGAAGTAAATAAACAAGCCTCTCCAAAGCACCAGCATCACAAAGTGCCTGCTGCTCTGCATTCTTCTCACAAGAGTGTGATATAATAGTAGCAGCAAGTTCGCTCACATTCTCATTCTCACTTTTCAGAAGAGAAAGCAGAAACTTCATTTGTTTCTCTGGGAGAATGTCATACTTTGGGGCTAGCTTTGATTGGAATATCATTCTAAGGGATCGTGCACCAGCATCAACAACCTGTAGACAAACAAAAAAATTATAAGACCAAGATAACTATATAAAAAGCAAGTATCCTCTCCCCATTATGTTTGTTTCCATAAAAAACTATTGCAAAAAAGACTCCTTCAGTACGAGAATTTTTATATCATTGTATGCAAACAATTACAGTTCTTTACAACAATAACATAAAAACTAAATTTGTCCAAACAGAACATGCACCTGCATCGACAACCCATAAACAGAATCTCATAGGCTAAGAAATTATATAAAAAGCAAAGTACTTTCTCCATCACATAAAATCTGCTATTATATAAACATATTTGATTATTTATTCATATGAGTATCGAGTAAATACCCGTAATTATGAGGTCCCCATACTATTCTATACAAACAATTATGGTTCTTTAACAAATAAAATAAAACTGTGATCCTAACAGAGCGCGCACGTGCATCCACAACCCATAAACAGACAGAAATACATAGGGCTACAAGAATTATATAAAAAGCACTTTCTCCATCTATGTTTATTTTAAATAGAACTATTACATAAACAATACTATGATAGGTAACAGGTTTCTATATCATTTTATGCTAACAATTAAACTTTATCTTGGAATCTAGAATATAGTAGACACACATATTATAATCTTATCCAACCACAAGTAAGAATTTGGTGTTCAATGAAATTTAACATCTAAGAATTATTGTTCCTGATGGTTCCTGCCAAAATATATTTTGGCACACCTAAGAATAATTGCTCATCTATTCCCGTTCAACCCCTAATTCCTCATCATTTTCTGCTTTTGACATGTAAAGCTATAGTGAAAATACATTTGACAACAACAAAATGTAAACTAAGGCTAATTTTTCTATAGATGGCCTATACCCTTTTAATTCATCCAAAACAGATTAAGAAACAATTTCCAGGTCATGTTATGGCAATTAAATCTAAAAGGACAAGGAAACTCCAATGAGTAATGCATTCAACTATGTTTAACTCCTTCTAACTTCTAGGAGCTCCAGTGAAGCCATTTATTTTTTAATTTTCAAAGTAAACTATATAATAACCAAATGACGCAAGAAACAAAAAAATAATCTCACTGTGTCGAAAACCCAGCTCTTCTCATATCATCTTAGATCAAGACTTATGAGAAAAGATGTCAAATGAATATTAAATTTCAATTAGTATAATAGTACCATTTAGGCAATAACCCATAATGTATTCAGTGGGAGATATTGCCGGTATTATAAACTAAAAAATGGTCAATCAATCATCCTATATGCCAAGCCGCCTCAACAGTGCGTTGAGTTTTAACTCCTTAAAAGGGTATATTGGTACCAAAATGCTCCTGTTAATGCAAGGTGTGTCGAGCTTTACGGAAAGGCCATTTTTTCGTCCCCATGTTTACGACTTTACGGAAAGGCCATTTTTTCGTCAGGCTATTTCTTCGTCTCAATGTGAATCCTCCAAGATGTGTGTCGAGCTTGCCACCGTGCCAAGTGATGCCCTTTAGTAAGTTTTAAGTTAACATCTCCAGTAATGAAACAATAGACTACACCTGCTATTTACCAGTGATACATTTTTTCAATAACTTTTAGAATTTTTATGAACTTTAAACTATGTTGGATGTATACCCAGCACCGCAACACTACATGGCCAGGAGATGAGGAAATTTTGAGAACTCGGATATGATACTGAGATACGATCAAGGTAGTCAAAGGCGCAAGGCGCACTCGAGGCGCAAAGAGTCCAAATCGCCTGAGGCGCAAGGCGCACTTAAGGCGCGCGTCCGAGCGATGCGAGGCGCAAAATATATATATATATATATATATATATATATATATACACACATTGGATTTCTACATTGATAAATATGTGTGCTTCAAATTCCCCCATGTCTAGGTTGCAATCACTTTGAATTGAGTGAGTGAGAGAGAAAACAGTAAAAAAAAAGTACATCAGTTCAAAAAAGTCTAAAAACAGTACAACAGTTAAAAAAATAGTCTAAACATGTTATTTTTTTCACAAGATTTTCAAGGCGCGTCTTAGCTATTCCAAGGCGCTTGAAAAAGGCGCGCCTTAGGTGCGCCTTAAGAATTGCGCCCTGCCTGGAGTGTCCTGAGGCGCTGCCCCTGCGCCTAGGAGCAAGGCGCGCCTGAGGCGCGCCTTTGACTACACTGGATACGATACTGAGATACGACAAATAAATAAATTATGATAACATTAGTTTCTTTGTTCAAATAGAAACAAAGTTAAATAAATAACAACAATAAAACCTTTATTCCAAATTTCTGGAGTCGGTTGTTTGAATCCTCTGTTTCCATTCGGCCATGTCATCTTTAACGCTAATAAGGTCAATATCCCTCTTTAACACTTCATACCATGTTATTTTTTCTTACCTCTAGGCTCTAGTCCTAGCGGTTCCATTAACTACTATATTAGCGATTCTTCTTACGGGAGCATCAATTGGTCTGCGTTACACGTCCAAATCCAGTTGCGTCAATTTTTTTCTCATTTTGTCCTCAATTGACGTCACGTCTAACTTCCCACGAAAACACTCATTTCTTATCGCATCTTTTAATGTATTGTCATTCATCCATCTAACCACCCATCCATCTTAGCTTCCATATGTTTCTTAATTGTCCAATACTCTAATCCATAAAGCATGATTGATTTTATAGCAGTCTTGTAGAATTTTTCTTTCAACTTCTGAGGTATCTTGCGATCACAAGTACTCCAGAAATACTCCATTTGCACCATCCTATTTTAACTTTAAACATGACATGCTTTTCAATCACTCCATAATCATGGTAGTCAAATGCGCGCCTCGTAGAAAGGCGCAACAGCTGCGTCTCACACCTAACTAGGTGAGGCGTTGTAGAAGCATGGAAAATATACAGCCATGCGCCCAACGTCCATGCGCCTAAATCAAACTCAACAGATGATGGACCGCATGGACACCATACGGCCCAGAAAAGTGTCACCCAGGCGATCCAAACAAGTGTCCTGACAACTGGCAGCAAGTCGACCTGACATGACGTCCTGACAACAAAGATGACGCCTGACACAGAATCTTGACAAAAAGGAGTTTTCCGATCGCCTCGAAGGACGAGAACACACTAAGAGGCAGAAGTCCCAAGGATGGTGCACAGCCACGTGGACAACCCGACAAAAAAATCCTATGCGACTCTGGCCCATGCGTCCCAGACTCCATACGGTCCATGCGTCTCTGGCCCATGCGTTCCAGACTCCATGCGGTCCATGCGTCTCTGGCCCCGTACGTTCCAGACTCCGTGCGTCCCGTGCATCTTTGGCCACATGTGTCCCAGATTCCACGTCGACCAAGTCTTGTTGTTACAACTGAGTGGTCCTCTCCAACCAAATAGCGGCCACGTGTCCACTTGACCAAGTCGCGCCCACAACAGATGAGAACCATCCAGATATTCAGCAACAAAAAAATCTTAACAAATATCCACGTGATAGCTGAAGCCCGGTCTTGTGCATAGTTGTAACTCCCTTCTGTTATGAGGGGACACGTGGCAAACCCCACCATCCATGCGGCCCGAAATCCATGAGGCCACAAATATGACTATAAATAGTAGCGTACCAGGCCCGGACAAGGGGCTGGCTAACTATCTGCAAATCAACACTCAAGGGAGAGACAAGAGCTTCCGCATCGGATCGTCCACGGAGTAAAGAGAGTTGCTACACTCCTAACCCTCCATCGTCACCCCACCAGAAAACAAATTTGTACTTAGATTGTCTCCTAGGACTCTTCTTTGTACTTTCTCAGTTTGTTAAATCAAATCTAGTTCTCCCAGTTCTCATTTTGATATTAAATGGCAAACACGGTGGCGACTCTGCTGGAGATTTTCTTCTCCTCTGTTGAGAAGTCGGTGACGCAGTCCGATGCGGCCAAGCTCGGCTCGACACAAAAGATGTTGGTGGTCCGCTTCGACCAGCAAGTGTTCGAGGACATGCTCTCCGGGGACGGTTCGGGTCCTTCTCCAAGGCAAGCAAAGCCCAAGAAGACCCACAGGACGTGGGTGGCAAAGGCCTCTAGGCCTCGCCCAACTACAGAGCATGAGCTCTCCGTCTCTCTCCATGCCGCAGGGACCGCACATCATGCGGCTACTGTCTATGCGGCAGCCTCTTCCAGCCAAAAGGGTGCTCCTCACTCGAAGACCCGCAGAACGTGGGTGGCCAAGGCCGTTGCGTCCCACCCAGCTGCGGAGCAGACGATTCCAGCCTCTCACTCTGTTGTCCATGACGGTCGTCGGACGAAAACCCATAACGTCCACATCTACACGGCATCCCGGGCTGACGCAGAGACTGTTCAGCACCCAAACTCTGGCAGAGAAAAATACTACGATGCCAGACATCTTGGTGCTGAGGCAGCTTCTGTACGGCCAAGGGGGAGGCCGCATAAGACTGCCCATGCGACATCAACTCACCCGACATCCGGCAGGCCGCATCCGGCCCCAATAGCAACAGAACCTCTGTTTTCGACCGTATCTCATGCGGTGCAGATCCTATGCGACCCACCGAGAATGGTGAAAACCCATAACTGGACTCTTCATACCACGCGCCTGCGGTAGCTAAGATGAAGAAATCTAGAGCAGTGCGAGCACGTCAAGCTCAAGCAACTGCTCATACGACCGACCGCCAACAGGCATCGCTAGTTATTACGCGCGACTCTGACGGAAAGTTGTACAGGACTGACCCATGGGTCCAGCCCACAGGGATCAATGGGCAGGGTCAGTCTCAAAAGTCTTCCACCGGTTCCTTGGGGCGAGTTCGTGTACGAACCCCATGCCAGGGAGCAAACACAGCACCTGCGCATCTGTGTGCCCGGGATACCCGGACTCACAAAGAGGATGCAAAGGTAAAACAGCCTTCGCATGATTTGTGTGACGTGATTACTCACAAACGCAAAGCAAAAGAAACAATTGTGGCGTGCGGCGTGCCCTCTCTGAGACACAGATGCGCCAACATCATTATCAACTGCTGCTGCAATAAAGCAGCAGTACTCACAGACATGCAGTCGGCCTTCCAACGACTGCACCGGAAGGAACCTACCCGGCAGCGACCCGGAGATCAGGTGCAAGTATCAGTGGAGAGGGAGTTGTCCTTCGCCTCATGCTACTCAACTGGAAAGCTTCCCGCCGTCAAGGGAAGAAACCAATCAAACACCTCCAGTCCGGCGCTCTCTACCACTGCATCCGAAGGCGATTACCCTGAGGGCTGACAACGGCAAAAGGCGTCTTCCAAGGCACCCACTCAAGGAAGAAGTTGTCAGCCCCTGGGGCAGTTCTTCCTTAGAACCTCTGAGGGTGGCTCAAACTGGGGGTAGTGTCCCCCTGGATGTACGCAACAACCCGGCATTCCAAGGAGACAATGATTCTCAAGGAACGGACTCCGAGATCCCAGAGGGTAGCTACTCCCACCAAGATGACACAATCTTCTACACTGGGGTAGTATCCCCTCCGAATCCGAGGAAGACACAACAGCTCCCGCCCTCCTTGAAGACTACTCACTACAAGGGTATGAAACAGGGAGCACGGCATCCACTGCCCGCTCCATTTATCCCAGTGTGAGGACGGTGTACATGGCCGGAGACGACCACGAAGGCCCCGGTGACCGGCAGCGCCTCGAGATGCTCGAAGCCATGATGCATACAATGAGTGCATCAATGCAAGCTTTGACCCAGACAATGCTGAAGATCAAGGCAAACATGGCCTCCCAGCCGGCAAGAGCCTCTGGACAAGCAAACCTGAACCCCGGGACCAATAGGGATTCAAATACAACCGCTCCACCCGCAGGCGGTGATCCACTCCTACTTGGCTCGTCGGCGCCCTCGGCGGGAGATGAAGCTAAGGAAGCAAGGAGGGAGGTCCGAGAACTTTGGGCTCGCCTGGACTCCATGAGCAACCGGGACTCACTCCGTGATCTCGGGGTACGGCAACCATAACCCATAAAGTGGAGGAATGTACCGTATCCGCCCAAATACAAGCCTTTCAACATTAACATGTTTGACGGAAACTCCTTCCCTCACCGCTTCATGAGCTACTTCGAGATCACCACGGGACACTTACCCCGCAACGATGCTATCCTTACCAGGCTCTTCGTCGGGTCATTGGCGGGGGTTGCTTTCGATTAGTTTTGCAGTCTCGAAAATAACTGCATCTGATCGTTCGATGACCTCAAGCGTCTGTTCCTTAACAGATTCTATGAGGCAGGAAATGATATGACGATGTCTTCTCTGATGGACGTCGCTCAGGGGAAAAGGAACTGACACGAAACTACATCGAACGGTTCCAACAGGCCGCGCTAATGTTACCTCCTAAGGTTACCTCCTGGCAATTCCGAGGCCACACTCATGGAGATGTGCCGGAAGAACATGCTCCCGACAGTCAGCCTCTGGATGGGCGAGAGCCAGTTCAAAGACTGGACAACGTTCATTGTCAGTGCTGTCAACGCTGAGAAGAAGCTCAAGGACGCTCGGCACTTGGGGATCCATATCCCTACTGCTGAGGAAAAGGACAAACGTCCCAGCAGCAACAGCAACAGCAACAACAACAACAACAACAACAACAATAACGGCAATAGAAGCCGCGACGGAAAGGAAAAACAGGCTATGGTCGCTACCTTGACCAAGAAGCCCGAGAAAAAGCCGACGGAGCCTCCAAAACCGAAGGAGACTTACTCTTTCGAAGATGCTGATGTCAAACCCATCTTCAACATGCTAATGCAGGAAGGCAAAATCCGGCTCCCCGACGTCAGATGTCAGCCTAAGGCGGCGGAGATTGCCA
Source organism: Iris macrosiphon (assembly GCA_036927795.1). NCBI lineage: Eukaryota > Viridiplantae > Streptophyta > Magnoliopsida > Asparagales > Iridaceae > Iris > Iris macrosiphon. Next base: position 175,691,738 of record JAYESA010000012.1, on the reverse strand, counting down.
ACCCAAAGTAGTGTCACTTCCACCGCTACGTCCATCACCCGACGCAGGAGTGCTATACCCTAAAGCGGTACATCCAACGTCTGATAGACACCAAGGCTCTTTTTCTGGACTTCGATGACGTGACGGTCGCCGCCAACATGGTGTCCCTCCAGTTTGGTAACTTCCCACCGACGGAAGCCCAAGACGGAGTAGTCCCGGTCCCTAAGGCGACTATGGAAGTGGTCAACCTTCCACCAGCTCGAGACCAGACGGCCGGACTAATACCTCTTGCCACACCACGTGGGGAGGTCATGTGGGTCCATCTCGACCTCGTGCCAGACTTGACGCAGCCGGCGGGATCCTCCACCGCCAAATCCAAAGGCAGAAAATCTAAGACCTTTTACACAGTTTCCTCCTCGGCTGAAGAGCTGGGAATAGGTGCGACAAGGTCAGGCGCAATATACCAACCAATGCACGGCGATACGCCCCCGGTTGTCGCGCCTACCACCACTGGTTCCGGGCCATCTCAGGCTCCACCGGTGGACAAGTCCAAACAGAAAGACATGCGCTTCGATAAGCCGTTGCGCAAGGATGCACCACAAGGGCTGGAGAGGCCCTATAATTTCGACATTTTAGCACAATTAGCCCACACTCCGGCGAAATTGTCACTATTTAAGCTTTTACGGCTCTCTAAAGACACTCGGGTTGCCCTGAGTGAGGCAATACAGAATGCCGATGTCTACCTGGCGCAAGTCAAGCCGCCAACCGAAGATCCTGCTGCTTGTCCACATTGCAAAAACGCCATGGATGTGATACCCAATATCACCTTCTCGCAACAGGACATGTTGCTCAAGAACAATAGGCACGATCGGCCAATGTACTATACAGGATATATTGGCGATATCAAGGTCGACCGAATGCATATTGATCCAGGATCGTCGATCAGCATCATTCCGAGAAGTTTGCTTCAGATCCTGGGGATCCCGATGCATCGTCAGGCGGCCACCAATACCGCCATCAGTGGCTTCAACAAGGAGAGGAGCTACCCTCTAGGCAAAATCTATCTAAAATACCAGAACGGCGACTTAAAAACAGAGGTCACCTATTACGTCATAGACGTAGATACGTCCTACAACGTCTTGTTGGGACGTCCGTGGATACATGAACATAGGATCGTGCCATCCGCCCTCCACCAGTGCCTAAAATATGTAGACGAACACGGTTTCCTCAAAACGGAGTTCGCTGATGTCGATCCTTTTAAGGGTATCGAGATCTACTACTCCGACTCGATCCTCTACAAGAAAGTCCGCCAAGATGAAGGTGGCAACGAAGCCGACGATGAAGCCGAGGCCACAACAGCACCCAAGGAGCATATGAGAATCCGCCTCAAGGCTCGCACTCCCGATGCAGTCGCACCCCTCATCGTCAAAACGCGCGAGAAGGCGCCTGAATCTCCGATACCTTCAGCGTCGACAGAACCAATGGTCGTCCGCCTTCGCAGGCCGAATCGACCACCAAAAGGAGATTCCACCCTATCCGCACCCGCAGAACCAATGGTCGTTCGCCTTCACATGCCGAGTCGACCACCAAAGGAAGACCCAATCACGACTGCGACTTCCAGACCTTTGATGGTAAAATTACGCAGAAAACCACCAAAGCCGTCACTTACGCTGACGGTAGCCGAGGAGAAGGATGAGCTGGAGGAATATATATCCGCCAATGTCAACGTCCCTTCCCCTGACGATGTAATCTCGCCGGAAGCGATACCTTATTTCCTCAATAAAGAACTATCTTTGAACTACTCGAAGCGTATGAATATAGACACACTCCCTAGAGCACGGTATGGGCCTTCATCTGCACACACAAGAGACCACTACCTGCACCGTGCACCGGCTTTGCTCTAGCCAAGATTCTTATTTCTTAGTCCCACCCAGGAAGAAGGGAGATAAGATCATCATCTTCGACAGAGTGGAATGCTCCCGGTCCTTCATCCCAAAGGAAGTAGAACTAGAATCCGAGGTAGGCAGAATGTCACTCTACCGGTACAGCTCGCAAGCTCTACATCTGATCCAAAAGATGGGATACAACCTAGAGGTCACTGAAGGATTAAACTACGGCAAAGGCCGAAGGTCGCCTTTACGACTTCCCTCTCCTGCGGGCAAGTCCGAGGATTACTATCATAAGACTAAGCATGGCTTAGGATATGTAACGCCCCCTACAACCCCCGAGGGCTCAGACAAAGAAGACGAAGAGCGCTCACACTCTTCAGAAACGTCAGTTTGTGACTCCGACGCCAGTATCGGGAACATGCTCAGACAAACATTGTCCTCCAACAAGGTGTCTACCGACCTTGAGAAAGACAATGATGATCCACCCGAGCTCATTGAGATGGAACCTTGGGCCCAACACCTAGGTTCACAATGGGAGATGGGATTTGAGCAGCGAGAACCTCCTACCGAGGACGAAGTCGTTCAAGTCAACCTAGGTGACAAGACCTCCCCAAAGCCTATCTTCGTCAGCAAAAGTCATACCGACGAAGATCGAAAATCCCTATTACAACTCGTCAGGGAATACATCGATGTCTTTGCCTAGAGTTACGAAGACATGCCAGGACTGGACCCCCAACTCGCGGTCCACAAACTCAACATTCGACCAGACGCCAAACCACTCAAGCAACAACAGCGACGGTTCCGGCCAGACGTGATGTATTTCATCAAAGCTAAAGTCAACTGATAGCTAGTGGCTTCATTCGCGAGGAACAACACCCCGACTGGGTAGCCAACATCGTGCCCGTCGTTAAGAAGAATGGGAAGATCCGAGTCTGCATCGACTTCCGTGATCTAAACGCGGCATGTCCCAAAGACGAATTTTCTCTTTCAATCACCGACGTAATGATCGACAACACTTGTGGCTTCGAGCGCATGTCCTTCATGGATGGCTTCTCAGGCTACAACCAAATCAAGATATTTTCCGACGATGAGAAACATACGTCATTCCGGACCCCGATAGGCGTATACTGCTATACGGTCATGTCTTTCGGCCTAAAGAACGCATGTGCTACATATCAGCGAGCCATGAGCACCATTTTTCGTGAGCATCTGTGCAAGACGGTAGAATGCTACGTCGACGACATCGCCGTCAAGAGTTGCTCCAAAGATGATCACCTCCAATATCTGAGGATTGTGTTCGACTTAATGCGCGCACACCGCCTCAAGATAAACCCTACCAAGTCCTTCCTGGGAGTCTCCAGCGGCAAATTATTGGGTTTCGTCATCACCTCCCGGGGTATTCACATAGACTCCAACAAGACCAAGGCCATCCTGGAGATGAATCCGCCAAGGAACCTCCGGGAACTCCGCGGCCTCCAATGGAGGTTGGCATACATCAAGAGGTTCATATCAAACCTCTCTGGACGTTGCCGACCGTTCACACAACTCATGAAGAAGGGTGTCTCCTTTGTTTTGGAATGAAGAGTGCCAACGAGCGTTCGACAACATCAAAGAACACCTATCGAACCCTCCTGTATTGGTAGCCCAGGTCATGGAAAAGCTATTCTTGCTCTATGTGCGCACGATGTATCACTCTCTCGGTGTCCTTTTAGCCCAGAATAGTGATTCAGGTCACGAGCATGCCATATACTACCTCAGCCGGATGATGGTCAGCCCAGAACATAGATATACCGCCGTCGAAAAAGAATGTCTTGCGCTGGTATTCGTCATCCAGAAAACTCGACACTACATGACTGGACAGACCATTCATGTAATCTCGCGAGTCAACCCTCTCAGGGTCCTCATGACTAAACATGGGACACTAATTTCCCACTTGGCTACCTGGACAATACTATTATTTCCATATGATATGGTATTCTTCCCACAGAAGGCCGTCAAGGGTCAGGCATTGGCCGACTTTCTGGCAGCCCATCCGGGGTCAGAAATCTCAAAAGCTCTATGAAGAGATTCCAGACGAAGTGGCAGACGCCAACGTCACCTCACACGAAGTGGTTTGGCAAATGTTCTTTGACGGTGTTTCAAGAGCAGGGCCCAAAGGCAACATCATCGCTGGGGTCGGGATAGTGTTGATCTCCCAATACGGTCTCGTCATCAATCGCGCATACTTTCTCACGGAGCCATCCTCCAATAATGTGGCAGAGTGCAACGTCCTAATCATCGGACTCCAGCTCGCCAAACAAGTCGGAGTAGAGTACTTGGAAGCCTACGGCGATTCTCAACTAATCGTCAATCAAGTTCAGGGAGTATATGAAGTCTGAAACGAAGACTTGATCCCCTACCACCAAGCTACACACAGCATCATCGCAACGTTCGAGATGTTCTTTATTGAGCATGTCCCTCGGTTGCAAAACATTGAGGTGGACGCTTTAGCCGGCCTCGCTGCTTCCTTGGCAGTCCCAAACAACACCCATCAGTTAATCACGGTGATCGGTCAAGAGTTGATCTGTCCCAAAAACAACATATACTTATGCCTCAGCTATGCAGCGGAGGTCGATACCGATACTCAAGATTGGAGGTTTTCATTCATCGACAACGCAGTCTATGTAATTCTCCCTGAAAACCCAAAGGAAGCTACTTCAATCAGAAGACGCTCCCTCGGTTTCTATTATGACACGGAAACCAAAATGTTGTACCGTCGGTCCTACGACGGCCTTCTGCTTCGATGCCTGTCGAACACAAAGGCAAAACAAACCCTCCGTGAAGCTCACGACGGCGTCTGCGGGACGCATCAACCCGGTCCAAAACTACATGACCGTTTTCGAAGAATGGGCTACTATTGGCCGACGATGGTAGCAGATGCTGTCGATTACGCAAGGAAATGCCGAGCATGCCAAATCCACGCGGACTTCATCCACTAGTCATCTGAGTTTCTACACCCAACGATAGCCTCTTGGCCGTTTGAGGCACGGGGAATGGACATCATCGGGCCAATCAGTTCGCCTTCATCAAAAGGACATCGGTTCATCCTGGCGATCACCGACTACTTCTCCAAATGGACGAAAGTTGTTCCGCTCGCTGAAGTCAAAACAGTAAACGTGATTAACTTCGTCAAGCATCATGTCATATATCACTTCGGCTTGCCGCGTAGGATCGTCCACAACAACGGTCCACAGTTCGCAAGTCATGCCTTCTATCGGTTTTGTGACAAGAACCGAATCCAAAACATAGCCTCCATGGCATACAACCCCGCAACAAATGGTTTAGCAGAAGCATTCAACAAAACCATCATCAAGCTCCTCGAGAAATTCGTGTCTTCCAACAAACGCGACTGGAACGAGAAGCTGGGTGAATGTCTCTGGGCCTACCGTACAACAGTCCGGACAGCTACTGGGAACACGCCATTCTCTTTGGTGCGGAAGTGAGGCGGTACTCCCGCTGGAGATCCAAATCCCTTCACTACGAGTAGCTCTCTCCAACCAACTAACTACGGACGACAACTACCGCCGACGGTTACAGGAGTTGGAAGCACTCGACGAGAAACGACTCTTAGCTCAACAATGCATAGAGTTGTATCAAGCGCGTCTCTCTGGAGTCTTCAACAAGCGGGTAAAACAGAGAATGTTTCAAGTGGGTGACATCGTCCTAACAGTAAGAAGGCCGATGGTTATGACTCACAAGACGGCCGGCAAATTCCAACCTAAATGGGAAGGCTCGTTCGTTATGGAAACCGTGTTTTCCAACGGCACATACCGGCTAGCAAAATCCAACGGCGACTTGCTCCTGATGCCTATCAACGACAAGTTCCTCAAAAAGTATTGTCTAAATTGGACTGGTACTCCTCTATTACCAACTACATCGTATCTTCCTGAGCGTTGGTTCATGTCCACAGGACCTCTGGACTGTCGCTCTAATACACTACTCTGGCGGAGTCTGCCATGTCCATATAACCTCTGAGCAAACTTCCCGACCTTGACCATCGATCATCACCTCCATATTACCTCTGATATCGATTGTCTTCCAATTTATCACCCGTACCCAATCCAGAGTATGCCCCCGGTGTTAGGTCCACAAAAACTGCCACGTCCATATTACCTCTGGTAGGGCTTGTCTCAAACCTATTACTTGCACTAACGTGCGCAAAAAGTAATGGGTCCACGAAACCTATCACGTCCATATTACCTCTAATAGGGTTTGTTTCGAATCTATTACTCGCACCCCAAGTGCACAAAAGGGTAATAGGTCCACCAAAAATCCCCTAGTGGAATATCCTTAAAAAGCTACGGTATGGTACTACATTCATATTATCTCTAGTACAATACCCAAAAGTCCACAACATACAAAATTCTGAAAAAGAAGAGACTTCATTAATTAATATTCAAAATCATATTCAAGATCATGAGTACATATGATGAAAATCCATTACATTCAAGGGTTTTTATTAGTATTCAAGGTCATGAGTACATATGATGGAAACCTGCTTTAAAGGATTTTTCGTGAAGTCTCGCTGATACAAAACTTTTTAATTAGAAGCGCCCCTCCATGTTGTCGTCGCTACTGACACAAGTCGGGCCCAACAGCAGAGCTCAAGGCTTTCTGGCTCACTACTCCACAGTGCAAACCTCAGTATATGAAAAATCCACACCGATGGATAACAAGGGAAGAGCAGATGCAGATGCTCTACAACCACGCAGGAAGACCGACGACAGGAATGTCAATTAATCCAAATCCTGCCATCTACCCCGCAGTCTCCCGACTGATAGTGAACCACATAAAAGGGAGAAAAATAGCTGACGCGTTGCATGAACAAGGGCAGCTCAGCGTATGACGTAGGATGTTCACCCTCGTCTCCTGGATTAGTTCTTGCCAAACTAACCGCGTCTCCTGGAGAAATGCCGCATAAGGTTGGTTTTATCCCCAACGACGGGTGTTATGATATCCTTCCATGCCCCATCGTAGGCAACACGAGCGAAGGCAAAACCTGCATAAAGAAGACGCATCAGTCTCAGCGGAGATTATAAAAATGTATAACCACCGCATACCGCTGCCGAGCCACAGCCACGTGCAGTTAAGTCTGTACGGACGAGCAAGATGAGACCTCACCCATGCGGCCAAGCCACATACAGGCTCGGCACGCATAAAACAGATGATTCCTCATCCATGCGGTATCGCCAAAAGCTCGATGCACATGTCAGACAGATCCTGCACGCATGCCATGAAGAAGTGCTCACCCACACGACAGAGCTCTGTGAAGAGGTCCGCACATGTCCAAGGGGAGCATTCATCTATGCGGCAGAACTTTGCTAAGGGACGACTTACGTTGAGGACTTCCTACCCACACAGCAAATCTGTGTACCGGTGGCTCTGTGACCTTAGCAGCCCAACACGAGAGACATGATACCCCTACCTCGGAGTAGAATCCCTGCATCAGGGGGCCACGGATCAATCATGCTCTCGACCGACTCATCAACGAGAAAGACAGCAACATCCAGCATCTTCACGAAGGAGGAGGAACGAAAGACAAAAATCTCTCTCATCCCCAAGTCGCCTACTTATAGGCTCCAAGAGACGTGTAAAGAGATCAAGATGACGAACGGGGCAGTTATGGCAATGAACCTGATGCCTCAATTTTCGCGTGCCACTGTTCTCTTCTTGGGAACTACCGCCTAGAGCCCCACGTCAGGAGATGGTGCAGAATCCGAACAGAATCCACTCAAGGGTCAAGAATAATCTGGCAGTTAATGACTAAAGGACAGCCTAGCAGCGTTCGTCCATGCGGCACAATAACCATGCGGCACGAACATATCCCATCCATGCTTCTTATTCAAAGTATTTCAAACTTATCAGTTTGAAAATTTTGAAGGGGGTCTTGTAGAAGCATGAAAAATATGCAGTCATGCGCCCTCCAAGGGCCCCAAATCAAACTCAACAGATGATGGACCGCATAGACACCATGCGACCCAGAAAAGGGTCACCCAGACGATCCAAACAAGCGTCCTTACAACTGGCCGCTGGTTGACCAGACATGACGTCCTGATAACAAAGATGACGTCTGACACATAATCCTGACAAAAAAGACTTTTCTGATCGCCTCGAAGGACGAGAACACACTAAGAGACAGAAGTCCCAAGGATGGTGCAGAGCCACGTGGACAACCCGACAAAAAGATCCCATGCGGCTTTGGCACATGCGTCCCAGACTCCATACGGTCCATGCGTCTCTGGCCCATGCGTCCCAGACTCCATGTGTCCCATGCGGCTCTGGCCCATGCGTTCCAGACTCCATGCGGTCCATGCGTCTCTGGCCCCGTGCGTTCCAAACTATGTGCGTCTCGTGCGTCTTTGGCCATATGAGTCCAGATTCCACGTCGACCAGGTCTTGCTGTTACAACTGAGCGATCATCTCCAACCAAATAGCGGCCTCGTGTCCACTTGACCAAGTCCCGCCCACAACAGATGAGAGCCATCCAGATATTCAGCAACAAAAAAATCTTAACAAATATTCACGTGACAGCTGAAGCCCGATCTTGTGCACAGTTGTAACTCCCTTCTGTTAAAAGGGGACACGTGGCAAACCCCACCATCCATGCGGCCCGAAATCCACGCGGCCACAAATATGACTATAAATAGTAGGGTACCAGACCCGAACAAGGGGCTGGCTATCTGTGAATCAACACTCAAGGGAGAGAGAAGAGCTTATGCATCGGATCTTCCACGGAGTAACGAGAGTTGCTACACTCCTAACCCTCCATCGTCACCCCCCAGAAAATAAATTTGTACTTAGATTCTCCTATGACTCTTCTTTGTACTTTCTTAGTTTGTTAAATCAAATCTAGTTCTCCCGGTTCTGATTTTGATATTAAATGACAAACAGGCGTCTTTCTCCGAGCGTATCCAAGGTGCGCCTAAGGAGCGTCTTTCAGCAAGACGCAACCAAAAAATGCGCGCCTTATAATTTTTATTTTTTATTTTTATTTAATTATATATAAAAAAACTTTGTGGTATGGAAATAACCCTTACCTCATACAAGTGGGAGGGAGGTATCCCGTCCCACCATTGCCAATGTTGGTTACAGTTGAACTGAAAAAAACTAAATTTTACTAAAAGTGTGGTAGGAAGAATACAGACTCTTGTTATTCTGTTGATTACTAGTGCTATTATTGCTCTACTAGTTCATTTGGTTATGTTTTAACATGTTTACTTTGATTTTAATAATGTTATTTAGTTTTATTTCTTACATTAGTAATTTATTTATGTATTTTATTTTTATTTTTTTGTGCCGTTTCGCTGGGATGTACACCTTTAGTGTGTCCTGCGCCTCAAACGATATGGACCATTTGCGTCTCGGGTGCGCTTTGCACCTTTGACTACCTTGTCCATAATGATGAAAGATTGATCCTAGATAACGAAAACTATCACTTTTAGTCTCTTGTCCATTTATATGGACGACTTTGGGTTAAAATTATATTTCATATACTATGTTTTAGTTCTACTAATTCTAAATCCCTTATATTCCAAAATCTCACTTTACACATTTTAGCATCTAACAATTTTTTTCCAGTCATCAAACAACCAACCAATCAACCAAATTACAGCTCGATCACGATAACATCCTCCTTGACGAATTCCAACTAACTACAAAAAAGAACAAATTCGTTCATTACCTTCTCATCGGGGAACGACAGGATCCTCGTGAGCGCCGGCACAGCCCCGGCCTCGACGACCGCCCTCGCCCCGTCCTCGACCCCGCACGCGAAGCTCCCGACCGCCGCAGCCGCCTGCACAATCATCTCCGCCGCGTCCTCCTCGGCGTCAGCGATCAGCCCGACGATCTTCGGCGCGGCGCCGAGGCCGAGGTAGGCTAGCTTCTTCGTCTTGTTCCCGATGATCTGGTTCTTGACCTCCCTCAGGGTCCTCACCAGGGCCTCCCTCTCCGGCTTCGACCGGGAGGCCAGGGCTAGGGTTAGGGTTAGCCTCTGGGTGAGGATCTCCGGCCGGGTGGCGGGGGCCGGTGGTGCCGACGAGGATGGCATGGCGGTGGGAATTTGGGGATGGAAAAAAAAGATTGGAGTTTTGGTCAAGAACTGGGGGTGGGGAATGTGAATTTTTGTAGGGGGGAGGGGTGGTGGTTATTTTTGGGAAGTGGTGGATCAGTGGATGGATGGGACTGGTATTCGGACATGTAAAACATAAGAATGTCCAAAATGGGACAAAAGATTCTTAATTTTTTTTTTAGGCTAAATTGCAACTTGATACCCTCAATTATTTAAGTTTTTTTTATTTAATATTCTAAATTTTTTTATCAACAACTTAAGGTAAAGTGCAAAAATAATTTCTTAGATTTTTAACTTTCACAAAATATGACACCAAATTTTTTTTCTCTTAATTTGACACCAATTATTTTCATACTTTGACCAAAATATCTCCTTCCGTTAAAAAATATCGTTACTGATAATTAAAATTAAAAAAATAAAAACTCTAAACTACCCTTCTTCTTTTCCCCCTTCAGCAGAAAACCTCCCCCTTAACCCGTCCCCTCCTCTCCCTCCCCGCTCCCCCAGCCCCGCACCTCCCTCCCCCTCCTCTCCTACCCTGCCTCCTCCAGCTCCTCCCTACTCCCCTCTTCCTCCTCTTTCTCACCAACTCCTCCTCCCCTACCCCGCCTCCCCCTCCCTCCTCCTCTGCCTCCCTTCTTCCACCTCCTCCTCCTCCGCCTCCCTCCTCCCCCCTCCTCCTCCTCCTCTGCCTACCCCGCCTCCTCCTCCCCCTCCCCCCTCCTCCGCCGGCCGGAGAGATAAGGGGGAGGGTTAGGATTATGATTAGTTAGCATGATTAGGATTAGGGTTTTGATTAGGATTAGGGAGGGGTGGATTAGTCATTTCACGTCTAAATTAACGTCTGTTAACGACAAAATTCAAAATGGGTGTAAACCGAGCAAAAATAAAAAAATGAGTTTTTTTTTTAAATATGGGGTCTTTAAATGCATAAAATGAAAATCTAAGGAGATTTTTTTTTCACTTTACCCCAAACAACTTAATACCTTCAACTATTAAATTTTTTCAACTTAATATCCCAAAAAAAATTAAACCCCAAACTACCCCTCTTCTCTCTTCCCCCTCCCTCTCTGGCCGCCCCCCCCCCTTCCTTTCCGACCGGCGGCGCGACAGCGGCAGCAGCAACGGCAGCAGTTGTGGCAGCTGCAGCGGGCATGGGAAGGGGGCGCCGGAGGGGCAGCACGGGAGAGGGGGCGCCTCCCCCCCCCCCTCCCTCTCCGGCCAGCGGCGCATGGCAGCGGCGGAGGAGGCAGCAGATGTGGCAGCTGCAACGGTCGCTGAAAAGGGGGCGCTGGAAGAAGGGGGAGGCGGGTGGAGGGGCAGCTATGTGGAGAGGGGTAGGGGAAGATGGAGGAGCATTTTTGGGGAAAAAAATTATGATATCAAGTTGTCTATTTTTAAAGTTTATAGTATAAAGTTGTCAAATATAGATAGTATCAAGTTGAAAGTTAGCCATTTTTATAATAATATTACGAAATAATACAGTAAAATAAAATAAATTATAAAATAAGATAGGAAAATAAAATAAAATATATTGGAATGTTATTTAAACTAATATAAGGTGTCAAACTAGAGTGACCCTTGTGGTTACCGTAAAGAGGCCTAAGAGCCCTGGTTGGGTGGCAAAAGATCGGTGGATCGAGCCACGAGGGTGTATTATTTCTTCTATTTATAAAAAATTATGGGAGTTGGGAGTAGTGGCCCCAAAAGACATACAATGCAGTCTAAACCGTTTGTAATATTCCATTAATTAATTTTTTAAAATTAACTAATTATTTAACTACCTAATATAATTTACTTATAACTAAACAACTCTAACTCATAAGGTGGAAAGTATTTTCCTTACTTGTCTGAGTACAATTCCTAGAGATGATAGTATTTATACTAAAATTCATATTTTTTTAAAAATAAAATAGTTTTTTACGCTCGCACGTGCACATTGCTAGTTTTGTTACGATATGTAAGTTATTGTCATATATTTTTACATTATCTAAACACTTTATTTGTACTAAAGGTCTTGGCACAAAGAGTTATGATAGAACAAGGAAAGAGAAACGATTATGACAGTTTTAGATTTGTATGAAAGTTTGAATTAGTCCATGAGTAAAATCTCTAAAGAATTTTATTTTAGGAAAGAAAGTGTTACATCGAGAAATCATGTATTTCAATTAAATATTAGTATAGATTTACTATTTTTAACTATAAATGTAAGAAATAAAAATGTAAGTTACTTTTAACATATAATTGTGAAGTTTCGGTCCCAAAATACTGAGTACCATGACCCATGACAGTGACCATCTATGTATCAAGTGGACTCCAGTACAATCTGAATACATATACGATATCCAAGATCGGGTATAGTTATTTATAATAATTATAAATAATCTATCTACAAAGATGTACACTACCAAAATATGATAAAATAGCGACGTTTTTAGTGACGTCATAATAAAACTTCGCTAATATTAAAGACTTGAGCGACTCCTAAAATAAACGTCGCTATTGGTGACACATAGCGACGTTCAGCGACTGTACTTCAGTTTTTTAAAGAATAGTCGCTATAAGCTTCTTTAACGTCGCTGATTTTTATGATTTAGCGACGTATTTATCGACGTTTTTTTTATTTTTAGCGACTTCTCTAACATCGCAAACTTTTTAATTAGCGACGTTTAGCGACTCCAATAATTATATGTCGCGGGATATTTAAAATGTAGCGACGTTTAGCGACTACGGTACGGGATCCTATGGTGCTCTTGTTGCGACGCAGTCCTCTAGGGCCTCCACTGCAAGTGTGCATTCCCCACAGCCCTCGCAAGCGTCGGCCCGAGTCTAGGAGACCGTTGACCGTCAGATTGCGTCTCTCTGTGATGAGTTACTGCGAAGGATAGAGGAGCATCCCATGTCCCAGCCGCAGGCGGATGATGCGACGCTCGTCGCATGATTTGATACGCTCGAGCGCAGCATCATGGAGCTTAGGGATATGATAGCTGATCTTAGAGCGTCGAAAGAGCACAGCATGACGGAGCTGCAGGCATCACAGATGTCCATGGGCAAGAGGCTGACGATGATGCATGATTCAATGGTTTATAGTAGTAGGAGGCTGTTATCTACCATGGATTCATACAACCATCGACTAGCAGCGTTGGAGCAGATACGTCCTCCTGGTGTGCCTTCATCGACACAGACTCCACCGACGTCACTGCCTTCTCCATCGACATCGGTGTCGATTTTACGGGAGGAGTATGATTTGTTCTTATCTCTGATGCGCGTCGGTGGTCATACTCCTGCAGATTCGCAGTAGTCCTAGTTAGGATAGTTTACTGATTATTTGTGTTTTGACCTATGATATTTGGTCATTTATGAATATTCTTTATTTTTGAGGCTTTCAGACTTTATTTCTTGCACTCAGTTGTGTGGATATTTATTTTATTCTTTACGACGAGATTTTCTCCTAACTCGGTTTGTAATCCCAATATTTCATTTTCTTCAAATTTTATTAAGTTATTCATATTAAATGTATGTTAATTTATCGGTGTTGAGTCTTCCACTGAAGGGGTCGACGAACCCAACGAATTCAACGGAGGGTTGCTCCGGGTCTATTTATATAAATTGTGAATTCATAAACTGCAGGAATATTGGCTTAGAAATCATTTTATATTCTATTTTTTATTTTTTTACTGAAAATTTAATGACGTTTAGCGACGTTTATATACGTCGCTAAATTCGTCGCTGAATGTCGCTAAATTGCTGACATGGCAGTATTTGCCAGGTCAATAAAACATCGCTAAATGTGTTGCAAAACGTCGCTAAATAGACAAATTTAGTGACGTTTAGCGACACAATACACGTCACTAATTTAGCGATGTTACGTCGCTAAACGTCGCTAATATGAAAAATATTAGCGACGCAAATACGTCGCTAGAAAACGTCGCTATAGCGACGTTTTGCGACGTTTTTCCTGTCAGCGACTGGCTTAAACGCAACTTTATTGAAACATCGCTAAATTTTTTTAGCAACATTTTTAGGCCATTTAGCGACGTTTTCAGACGTCGCTAATTTGACTTATTCTGGTTGTGGTATCTCAATTCACAGGAACATAAATAACGGTATAAAAAATATTCATTATGGTATGTACCTCGTATTACAATTAGCCAAATAGACTCGAAATAAACAATACAAGTCTACAAACACTAGGCTAGTAAAATAAAATAATAGGGACACATGTATTATGGAAGATACATGATTAAACTTAAATGATCATCACCATCCTCCCATCGGAAGAAGAAATGTGCAATCAACATGAATAACCCGGAAGGAAACTAGGTCCTCAGAGGAACGTAGCAAAACACATAATATACATGCCAAATATAAAATTGTAACATCACACACACATATTAACGGAATATAAAATATTCATTATGGTATGTACCTCGTATTACAATTGCCCGAATAGACTCGAAAGAAACAATATGAGTCTACAAAACCAGGCTAGTAAAATTAAATAATAGGGACACATATAGTATGGAAGATACATGATTAAACTGAAATGATCATCACCATCCTCCCATCGTAAGAAGACCTGTGCAATCAACATGAATAACTCGAAAGGCAACAAGGTCTTCAAAGGGACATAGCAAAACATATAATATACATGCCAAATATAAAATTGTAACATCACACACACACACACACACACACACACACACACACACACACACACACATATATATATATATATGAAATTGGGATCCCTCTATTTTTTGTATCCCTCAAGCATCCCCATGATTACAACAGTTGGGTCTTGTTTAAGTCATCTTATATTAACAATTGATTTGAATGGTTTAAACTAACAGTTAAGATTAGGTAACTTAAACAAGACCCAACTACTATGAAAGAGGGGATACTAGGAGATGTAAAAATGAGGGGATCTTGATCCCTCTCTCTCTCTCTCTCTCTCTCTCTCTCTCTCTCATACACACACACACACACACACACACACACACACACACACACACACACACACACATATATATATATATATATATATATATATATAAACGGGATATCAATCATAGGATCATATTCCTACATGAGTTATGCACATGTGGACCAATAGGAATGCACTCCCACATCCCATGTGCACCCATGAGCACGAGAGCAGATCTGTTGTTCCCTCCCTATTTTGTCCACTCATGTCCCCCCCCCCTCCCTCTACTACATGTGGGTCACCATCCCCATATGTACTCTTAAACTCTGTTCTGGGCCACATGCAATAGGGAGTGGACACGCGTGGACAGAATATGGAGGGATAACAGATCTGCTCTCTATGTGCACTAGTATACTTCAATTCTATTGGTCTACATGTATATTGGCTCATAAGGAATATGAGCCTATGACTCATATCCCGTTTACCCTCTCTCTCTCTCTCTCTCTCTATATATATATATATATATATATATATATATATATATATATATATATATATGTGGAGTGGATCCGGAGTCCCGCGGGAGTCCTGCCGCTCCCAACCGTTGGATCGCGGGGGCCCCACGTGTGGCCTCCACGCGGGCCCCCGGATCCGATGGTGCAGGGGGAGCAGGGCTTCGACGGGGCTCCGAGAGTGGATTTTTTTATCTGCTCCCTATATATATATATATATATATATATATATATATATATATATATATATATATATATATATATATATATATATATAAGTAAAATTTTCATAATCCTACCGAATAATCCCGTAAACGTTTCCACTCGAAGTCGAACACCCGCCCACCTGGCCCGCTTGCCTCTCCTCTAACCACTAAGTTAGAGGGTTATATATATATAACTCTAATTTTTTTATGATTATTTTGTATAATGGTACCATGTTTAGGACATAATTAGACTTTGGTAATGGATTTGTACATTTTAGACTTTGGGAGAAGTTTTTAAAGACACATTTTAGTGACAAACATTCGTCATTAAAAGACTTATTTCGTCACTGAAAGTTTAATTTCGTCACTAAAATGTGTCACTAAAAAGTTCAAGTATTCGAAGTTTAAAACGGACAAATCTTGTACAAAAAGTCTAATTAAGTCATAAACATGGTACCCTTATACAGAATAATCATTTTTTTACAAGCGCGTGCAACAAGTTACTGGTCTTCCATCTTCCATAATATAATGATGCTTCAAAACGGCTCAAAAGTGAGTCATCCAAGCCGTATGTATATCATCATCAATTAATTATTTAAAAAAATTAATGTTACGTACAAAATTGTTGAAAATAAATAAATTTGTTATAAATGAACTCAACCAACTTGAGAGAATACCTTCCATCTTAACCACATGAGTTAAAAGAAATGTTTGTTTATAATTAGATAATATTACGTAACTAACCATTTAAAGATTTTTTATAAAAGTAGAAATATATCCATAACTAATTATAATTAAAATATAATAAAATATATAAAAAATTCTAATTAAAATATAAACATATATAATAAATCTTAATTTAAATATATTTAAATATTTAAATAAATTTATATTAATTTTAGACTACCTGCAAAGCATGTGAATTTTAGTTCTATGTAAAACCTCTCAAAATATCATCAGCTCCATTCCTCGAATGGCGGGAAAGTATTCGAAACCGATCTTCATCAAGAAGACGATCATAGTCATCTTCGACTCCAACGGAGATCTATTCGGCGGTAGCCGCCAATGCTTTCGGCGACCTAGATTGCTATGACTACTACTGTTCTCCCAACCGGTTCGACCTATTTTCTCGTAAATAAATTAGGATTTATTCGAATTTATGGGTTTCCAGCTGTAAATATCGTTTTATTTTTTTCATTAGGATTTGAATTTCTAGATTCCACTTTGTAATCAAATTTGTACTAGAATTTAGTTCACTTAGGGTTTCTCCGAATTAGGGTTTCACATGTTTATTTTTGTATTACTTCAAGACAGAGAGTAAATCGAGACGGAGAATTAGGGCTTTAGAATTTTTTGGTTTTACTCTGTAATCGAATATATAGAAGAGTAAGTTTTAGGTTTCACTCTGTAATTTTTGTTGAATTTACTTGGATTTTGAAACTTTATTTCTATAATCGGATTGGTGAGTTTCTTGATTTGGAGTTGATCTTTGTTTTAATTTGATGGAGTTATTTATGATTTTTCCTGAAATTGTAAGGGGGATGTGTAGTTATTGATGTACTTCTTAAAGTATTTTTGCTGGATTATGAAACTGCTTTTAGTATATTTAGGAAAGATTATTTGTTTGCTATATACGTTTTTTTTTTTTTGTCACGACTCTTTACTTTTTAAGAACTTGGGACACTTGAGCTCTTTTAACTTGATTTTTCTGCAAAATAAGTTTTTAGGCTATGATCTTGTTCTAAAACATAGAGCAAGGAACAATTTCGAAAACTTTTCCCTTTTTAGGTTACTTCCTTGCCAAAAAACCATAGTTTTCATCTTCCCTACTTGTTATAGCTTAAAAACTTTCCATTTTTGAGTTGTGATCTGAATTTCTCACAATGATACTGCCGGGATGGGAAGCGATGGGGGTATAGATGATATGGAGATGAATGGGTCGCTCTGAATGACATTACACACTCGGTCGCAATTGAGGCAATCTGCAAGTAGGGGTGAGCATTCGGTTTATTCTATTTCAACCAAACCGAAATAGTTAGAACCGAATAAACAGAAATTGTAAAAATCTAAAACCGAAATCGAACCAAAATGAGCCAAAACTGAAATGAACCGAATAAGCTATTCGGTTTATTCGGTTTGCCCAGTTGGACTATTGCTATTGTTTAATGGATCGGACCTAAAGTTGAGACCATGGTTAATTATATTAAAAATTAATTTTATACACATATTTGTTGTATTTCAAAGTTGGACGAAAGTTGAACTTCAAAACATATACATAGTATTGCTATTTTCAAAATATACACATTTTTAATCACAAAATATGCATAGAATTGGAATTTTTACATAATTGTATAAATCTTATTCGGTTTTCGGTTTTGGATCGAAACCCAAAACTGAAACCAAATAAGAAATTTTAATATTTTCAAAACCGAAATTGAACCGAATATCTTATTCAGTACAGTTCAGTTTTTGGTCCAAAACCAAATAATGCTCACCCCTATCTGCAAGGAGAGGAAGTCAGGGGTTTGTTGAGGGAGATCTGGATAGGAAGTACATTCCAAGATCCTCGTTGTGTTGTAAGGTGATCGACGCGAGGGTGTTAAGCTGGATGATGCTTGCCAGATCTGGAGGAAGCTTCTGAAGAGAAATGCTATGCCGGATCTCCATTACGAGCACGTTGGTATTTTGGTTTTGCAAGGCCGAGAAAGTTTGGAGAGGCTATTTGGCGAGTTCGAGAGGGGATTCATTCGGGCATTTTGACGTATAATACATTGATATCAGGGATGTGCGAGAATGGGCAGTTGTAGGAGGCTGGTAGGTTGTGGGTTGATATGGTTGGAGAAGAAGTGCGATCCGAATGACTTTACTTACAACATGCTGATCAAGGGGTTCTGTAAAATGGGAAGGCAGAAGAGGGGGGGGGGGGGGGTTTAAGGTCTTAGAGGAGATGTTGGACAAGGGGTTTGTTCTGAATAAGTTCACTAACGGGATTTTGGTTGATGGGCTTTCTGAGTAGGAACGGGGTTTTGGTTGATGGGCTTTCTGAGTAGGAAGGAAGATGACGTTATCCAGCTTTTTGAGGAATTTGGTCTCGAGTAAAGGTGGGAGCCTTGATATGGACAATTGAGATGTGTTAGTTAGAAAGACACTCAAAGGAACTGACAAATGGAAAGACACTCTTTGCATGGTGTTAGTTACATAGGCAGAAGATGAGCTAAGAGCAAGGTTTACCCTTTGTATCGGGATCAACGATATCGATAGTATCAACACTTTCGGATCGGAGTATCGAATTTTTGGTATCGAAAAACAAATAATTATTAAAATTTTATAAAATATATTTTATACATTTAGACATAATTTTAAGTATTTTCGTTAGTACTTTTGAAATTGAACGAAGTAATATTCACCATTGCTGATTGGTTTAACTGCAATTAATAAGTTTTTTTTATTTACATGCTTTTACATTATTGTTGATTAGCCTTTTTCGTTTAATTTTCTCTGCCAAATTGACTAGGAGAGAGACCCCCTAACATCAGTATTGGTCAGTATGGATATCGGATCAGGATATGCCAAACTGTATCGGTATCGACTGATACTGCAAACTATGGCTAAGAGCTTGCCAATTGAATATCTTGTTTTTTTCTTCCTTCAAGGTCCAGTGCAAGCGTAGGTATAGACATGTTTGGTTCTTTATTATTTTTATTTAAAAAATCAATGAGTATCGATGTTATTCCTTCTGACAACATGTTCTAGATTCACCTCTCAACCTATGTTGTCACAGGCGACGCCTAGGCCTGTAATGTCCTGCTCCATGGAACGGTATTACGTTGGAATTATAGATGGATCAGACAGATGGGATACATGTGGTACGAAAAATTGAAATGCTTGGTGTGCTGATGCAGTATTGCTTAACTTGGCCGGATGAGATATCTTATGCGGCGTGGTTCGAATGTATGATTATGCCAAGTTGGAAGACTGTGCATCGCGTCGGATCATTCTTGAGGGATCGTAGGCGAATGTGGGATCATGGCATGTAAATGATATTTGTATAAGTGAGTGGATCTGTCCCTTCTCCTCTACTCCTTCATGTCCTAATAAAATGAATGCTAATGTTGCTTTATTGTATGTCATAACTATATGATGCTCTAGTCCACACAATGATAATGATGCCTTATGTTCAATACTGCTGTAATCAATGAAACACATGAATAATGAACTGCTAGTACTATTGACACAAGAATGTTATAAAGTAAGTCTGCCATAAGAAAGAAGTAATATTATGCAATCTACTTCAAATGCTGGAAATACTGCGAATGTAACATTGAACATCTGTATATGTATAAGTGCACAGTAACTATGAAGTAAACGCTTCATATGCGAGTATAATTGTGGTTTGGTACCACCGGACCACGAGAAGGTATATAAGTTGGGACCTACGGGTCACCAACTGATATGAGAATGAACAAAACAAGAATGATCAATAATACGAGGCTTTACTTATATTTCTTTACCATGCAATTTATGCTTAGTATTTTATTTGCATAGACGTTGCATGGTCATGGACAACTTGTGCACAAGGTTTTGTAAGTTTTCTCGAACGAGATGCACCGGGACATCGGGATCGTTCGGCCTAGGAGAAAACATAGTGCTTTGGTAGCACCGGATATAAACGAGACATTCATTGGGGATCACAACCTCATAAATTGTGCTTCGTACGCCCTTCGTACGCCCTTCGAAGTCCTATATGGCATGTCTCTCGTAGTGCGAAATTATATCACCAATGACCCTCATGTAGTTAGGCTGCATACTGACAAGAACATTGTGCAAGTGTAACATCCCAAGTAGAAATTATTCATATTAATTATGTTGTGGCTAATCCTTGTTTTGCAGGGATACAACGAGTGAGTTATTTGTAAGAATTGTTGTTAAGTGATATATACATATTTCTATATATTCAATGAATACTACTGTTTCCAAAGTATGTTTCATTATGCTGCTGATACTCTGATCATTGAAATGAACCTAGTCCCTAATAGAAAGATCACTAAATTAATGTGCATGCTTCTCACATGAATACTTAGTGGCGATTTAGGCTAGTGGGCTAATTTTTGCTCACTACTACGCGATATGTACTGACCCACATTTGTGGGCATTCCCAGGTACTCAGCTGTGGGGAGTGGCTGGAACGGTTCTGAGGTATCAAAGCATTGTTGGGACGTGCATAAGCTCTTCTTCTATTGGAGGCATCTTCTGTTATAAATGACATAATGTATGGAACAGTGTAATTCAGTTGTATCAGTGTGATTCAGTTGTATCAGTGTGATTGTAAGCCAAGACGGCAAATATCAATGTAAGTCAATTGGCCAAGTATCAGTTGTATTTGAGAGCTATATATAGCGTTTGTAAGCCATGTACTCAATCATCATTATCAATAAAGAGAAGCTTTTTATTATATTCATTGTAACTTCAATTTGTCTGCTTAATTTTGCTGCGATGTCGTTATTTTTGAGATATACCATGTCTTGTCTATCTTCTTGCTTTGTACAAGTGCAATCTAGACTTGTACGACATCACGTCTGTGGCTACTTTCGGTTCTTCGGAATCGGGACGTGACAAATTGGTATTAGAGCACGGTTATGCGTCATTGGACTCGGCAAGTTCTAAATCAAAGTTGCTTCCACGATTACTCAATGATGCCTCTGCGGATTTTCAAAGTTGAGCTAGTGACTATTTAAAGTCTCTTCCGCGATTAGTCACAGTCGCCTCAGTGCGTATTCAAAGTTGCCTTCTGCGAGTATTCAAAGTCGCTTATGCGATTATCGAATTTGCATCTGTGATCGTTCTGTGTTGCTTTCGCTCTTGTTCGAAAGTGTTTCCGCAATCGAGGATATTTGATCGCTTGGCTACACTCACTGAATGTTCCATAAAATAAGCCTAAATATGGTGATTGCCCTGAGTTATGATTCTTGGTTTGTAAAATATACCAAGAACCCAACAATGATTCGATGCCATAGAAGAATAACTTGGGATTAATAACTTTGCGTGTGGGAATAAAGAGAAATCAATATGTGTGTTGTAATCAATGAGAATTGTGCATGAGTAATTTCAATAGAGGAAATCAACAGTAAAGCTGAGTTGATTTATGTGCGATGGTGGGATTGTATTTTATATATGAGTATGAGAATTATGTTATAGCATACAATGCTACCATATGAAGGTAGTGCGGGATGCATGTTGGATCAGTGTAAGAACGGAGTGATAGTCAGGAACGGCTTTGTCTTTGAGTGGTATATGCCTCTACCCTCTTAGTGATGCTTGTGCAGTGAGCCTTCCA
Organism: Iris macrosiphon; assembly: GCA_036927795.1. NCBI lineage: Eukaryota > Viridiplantae > Streptophyta > Magnoliopsida > Asparagales > Iridaceae > Iris > Iris macrosiphon. The sequence continues at coordinate 175,669,781 of JAYESA010000012.1, read as the reverse complement.
TAAGTGATGGTATTGAGCCTATCAGTAAGAATGGGGTAGTGCCAAGACTTAGTCGGGAACGATGCCTACGGTATTATGATGCGAGTGTTCCTTAGGTATTTCAGATTGTGTATCAACATCGAACCCTTGATAGTTGGATTTGAGTTGTCGACATTAGACCCTCGATAGCTTAATATTACATGGGATAGCAAGGAAGTGAGAAGGTATGAGATGAATGCCTTAGCTGGAAACAACGAGTTGGATTATATGGTTAGATTGTATCTTAAATAGGCTGGGTGAAAGTTTCAAATTTTGCATCAATGATCGAATGTTACTATCGATAAACAAGTTGGATCGCATGTCGAATGAGATTGGTTGGAATTGAATGGAAATCATGGGCAGGGTATAATCTCGGTCGCCTAAGTTGGAAGTTCTTGGAAATAAATTTCAGTTGGACAAAGTATATGGGAACTGCTACCTTTGACCTTAGGTGTGTAGTATTTGCTACATGCCTAACTCTAAAGGGTAGTAGCCGTGAAGTGGAATATTTGAACTTATCGATTTGTGGGTAATATTTAGTCGGCATACGAACTCGACGGATTGTAAATGTCACGACCCGCACCCAAAAAATTGGGCATGAGTCGTGGGTATGTCCAGCCTACGCCGCAGAATCGGCGGTAGAACGCTGTAAAGGTTCGTTCTAGGTCACAATATCTATATCTTACAAAACCTGTCAATATAACCTCTCCAAAAGGAGGGCAACCACGCAATATATATATGCCTCAATCACAATAGCTAGGGGAAGAGTAAAAGCACGATAAGATATCACAAAGAAACAAGAACCAAAGAGAGCAAGTACAATATCCAAATATACAGTCCAAGTCTACAATATCTCACAGCAGCAAAATAATAAATACAGTCATCAAAAATAGCAACTGGGAACAACCCAGGGAAACCCACCTAGCTAACTATGGTGCTAATGGCGTCTTCTCGACGGGCTCCTCCTCAGTCTCCGGGTCACAACACTCCTCGACGCCCGGCCCATAGAATGTCGGGCAAAAATCCTCAGGATCCTCTGGAAAAAAATATGCCCAGTCAGGACGGGAGCGAAGTACATAACTCTGAAAGCAACTACAAATACATGATAAGGTGTATATGACTAGCAATAGAAAAGTATACAAGATGCACAGGAAAATAAATACATGATGGAGCAGATAAAGTAGCTGCAATATAAAACTGGAGAATAATACAAGTAGTAGAGAAGTAACTGCATGTGAGAAAACAGGAATACTAGCTAAGTGCCTTGAGCACAAGTTCGTTATGTGATCGGCTTAGGTTGCACATGAATAATCTACGATAACTCCGTTATACGTGAGTTGCATAACCGACATACACATGAATACTGTTTGGCTTTGATCACATAACCAACTCCTACTCCCCTCCCCCACTAATACTCTTGGATTCAACCATGACATGCTACGTACATGATAAATAAATCGCGCACATGAAGACGAGAGCACAAGAAGCACATGATAGCACATGAGAATCAATACCCGAAGCACATGATGAAATACACGTGATAGAGTACCCGCTGAACACGGTAAGGGGGATAACATCTCATGACGGGATCCACTAGTACCAGCTCATATAACAATGTGTCAGAATCAAGTATTACAGTTCTAGAACAGGTGATATAAACGCTATCATGAAATGGAAACGATCAGAGGTAGGTACTCGCCTGACGTCCTGAGCAACCGATGAGGATCGAGATCCGGACTGGCGTCACAAGAACCTATTGCAAAAAACAAGATTAAACAGGGTTCTAAAGAGTTAAACTGATATAAATAACTAAAAATAAGGTTCTAGGGTTATTCTAGGTCGAGCGGGTCAAACCGGTAAAATTTGGGTCAAAAAGTCAACTCGGGGTCCAAAAAGTCAACTTTGGGTCAAAACTAGGTCAAACGTTGACTTTTATGGTCAAAGAGGGCAATTATGGTCAATGATAGGTCAAACTAGGGTGCCCCTAAAATTCTAGGTCAAAACTAGCTCATTAAGCTAGTAAACCTTCAAACTCGTCTCCTCGAGATACCGAGATACCCTCGGTATCCGATACCTCGACCTAAGCTACGCACCCCGCCTATACCCGCTAAAACCGATGTTAGCACGCGTAAATATATACTACACATATACATAAAAACCTAACTCTAAACTCAAACCTAGGCAATTGCTCAAAAACCCCGCTCCGATACTCAATACCTTGGGTAGATACCTTGATATCTCAAGGTATTGAGATATCCTCCAATACCTCACTAACTACCCATCTAGCTAACTATCTATGCACATAGATATACACCTAGGTAATAATCTAGGCTAGAATATATATATCTAACACATATATATATATACACCTACATATCTATATGTATATATATCCACAAAAACACATATACACACACACACACACACACACATATATATATATATATCTATCTATCTATCTATCTATCTATCTATCTATCTATCTAAACATATATATCTAGATCCCTCTCTCCCCCTCGCTACTAGCTGCTACTGCCGCTGCCTGCAAGTGCCACGCTGCTCGCCAAGCTGCTGCTGCTGATGCTGCTGCTGCTACAGTGTACTGCTGCTGCTGCTGCTGCTGCTGCTGCCAGTGCACTGCGGCTGCGCTTCGCTGCGGCAGCGCTGCCCCCCCTCGCTGCTCAGCTGCTCCTCGACACACACACACAAACACGCATAGAGACACACACACTATCACACATAGACACACAAGCGCACACACATATATATATATATATATATATATATATATATATATATATATATATATATATACATACACAAACATATATACATATATATATATCTACACACACAACTATATATCTATATATATATACACTTATACATATATACTTACACACATATACACTTATACACTTATACACACATATATATATATAAACACACATATCTATAACACACATATATATATATATATATATATATATATAGACACACATATATATATATAGAGAGAGAGAGAGAGACACAAACACAACACACACAACACAAAACACCCAACACCCCACCAACATGCACACAACCACCCCTAAGCACACGAATACATATATATATAAAATATAACCCGAGAACTCTAGCACACACTCCCCGAAGCTAACCTAACACGCGCACGAGCCCGAAACCAAGAAACTAAGTCGAAATGGCCATTCGGTCATTTCGACGAACACGTGGTGTGCGGTTGGCAAAACCTCCTGAAACGCACACCAAACCTACTCGGAATCGGCCCAAAATTTACCCACGGGTTCTAAACGATGTCTAGATCCTAGAAAAAAAATGCTAACTCATCGATTCTAGGTCCGTGGCAAAAACGCGCACGCACATAGAACCTAAGACGACGAAAACCCCTAAAACGTCCGAAACGCCAATTTTTCCGCGACACGACTTCACGTGTCCGAACGGAGACACGTACTAACCCCCAAGACATCCAAGAATGTCTACCTAGGTCCGTCTAACGTAGGACATCACCCAAAATTGGGCCAATCTCGGATTTCATCCAAAATTGACACAAAATCTAATGTCAAAGTCTCCAAACACAACCAAACTTGTTCTAACTTTCTCCCATGGGTAGCCTTAGGGTCTAGGAAGGTTCTAAACCACTAATTACACTATATAAGAGTAATTACTAAGAGGAAAGTTAGGATTTACCTCTTGGGAGTTGGAATCACAAGGCCAAAGTCTCCAAAATCCTTGAAATCACCACCCTCAAGCTTCCAAGCCTCCAACCCAAGCCTCTACACTAAGTCTAGGCTCTACCCACCTAGGTTAGGGAAAATCAAAAGGTTAGGGTTTACACAAATGAAAGAAATAGAAGAAAGAAGAGAAGAAAGACTTACTTGAAGCTTGTTGGAAGAAGGAAGAAGGAAATGAAGAAGAAGAAGAAGTGAAGAGGAGGGGGAGAGGTTCGGTTCTGGTCTGGGAAAGGGGGGCGGCGGCCATGTGTATAGGAATAGGTTACATGAGTGAAAAATGACTAAAAAGCCCTCTCCTTTAGTCATGCAACTTGGGTTTTGGGTTTGGGGTTCCAAAAGCACTCAAACTAACTCCTAATCACTCCAACTAACTAAAATAAAATATAATAATAATTCTAAACCCATAAATAAGCCTCACAAGGGTGTTGGTTGGGTCAGACATGGGTCCACTAGGGTCTGACATGGGTCCAGACTAGCCAAAATCCTAAAACAATCAATAGAAGAATAATACAACCATCAATTAAATATAAATATAATTAATTATAAATAATACACAATTTACCAAATAAAAATAAAAAAAATCCTATTTTCTAGAATTTGGTAGTGACAAGCCTACCCTCCTTAAAATAATTTCGTCATCGAAATTAAAAGACAAAACTAGGACAGGAATGCAAGGAAAAGAAAAGAACCATACCTCAGGGCTCAAAAAGATAAGGGTATCGCTCGCGCATTTTATCCTCCCTCTCCCAGGTCGACTCACCTGAAGAGTGATGCCTCCACGCGATGCGAACCAAGGGAATAGTCTGGTTCCTCAACACCTTCTCCCGCCGATCCAGAATCTCCACCGGCTACTCTGGATAGCTAAGAGTAGGGCCCACCATGATCTCTGAGTGATCCAATACGTGACTGGGATCCGCCACGTACCGTCTCAACTGTGACATGTAGAACACATCATGAACTCCCTCTAGCGTAGGCGGCAAATAAAGCCTATACGCCACAGCGCCGACCCTCTCAAGGATGCGGAAGGGTCCGACGAAACGTGGGCTAAGCTTCCCGCCTCTACCGAAGCGAATAGTGCCCCGCATCGGAGAAATCCTCAGAAACACCAGATCTCCAACCTAGCACAAACAAGGTCTCAGCACTTAATCTAAAACAAGCAATCACAAGCAAACACAAGAACAAAATCTAGATTCTAAGCTATACCTCAAACTCCAAAGGTCTCCGGTGGCTATCGGTCCAATATCGCTGTCTGTCCTGCGCTATCCGAAGTCTATCTCTAATGAGCTTGACCTTCTTCGCCGCATCAACCACCATCTCCGGGCCAAGTAAAGCTCTCTCGCCTACATCATCCCATAATAACGGAGTGCGACACCTCCGTCCATACAACGCCTCGAATGGTGACATCTCGATACTGGCTTGGTAGCTGTTGTTGTAAGCAAACTCTACCAAGTGCAAGTGATCCTCCCAAGAGCCTCTAAAATCCAGAACACAAGTGCGAAGCATGTCCTCAAGTGTCTGGATGGTCCTCTCTGACTGACCGTCTGTCTGTGGGTGATATGCACTACTAAACTTGAGCTGGGTGCCCAACCTAGCCTGCAGACTCCTCCAAAAATGCGAAGTAAAGCGACTGTCCCGGTCTGATACTATGCTCACAGGAACTCCATGCAGTCTAAGTATCTAGCGCACATACATCTCTGCTAGTCTCTCCGTAGACATACCCACTTTGAATGGTAGAAAGTGGGCCGATTTGGTCAACCTGTCTACGATGACCCAAATCGCATCCTTCCCGCCTGGAGAACGGGGAAGTCTAGAAACAAAATTCATGGTCACATGCTCCCATTTCCACTCTGGAATGGGTAACACCTGGAGCAATCCTCCTGGCCTCTGCCTCTCTGCCTTCACCTGCTGGCACACTAAGCATCGGGATACGAAGCGCGCTACCTCCCGCTTCATCCCGTACCACCATACATGCTCTCTCAGATCTCTATACATCTTGTTGGCACCTGGATGCATAGAGTACTGGGATCGATGCGCCTCCTGAAGAACCTCCTCACGCAATGACCCACTCGACACACACAACCTGGTACCGTGCCGCAATGAACCATCATCAGCAATGGTAAAGTCATCTGATAATCCAACCTGAACCTGCGCCCTGATGCTCCTCAGGGACTCATCCTCAAACTGTGTAGCCGTGATCCGGTCTACCAACTCTGACTGAATCTGCAGTCCCCATATTTGTATCTCAACTCCAGGCACTATCACCTCAATGCCCAAGCTCTCTATATCTGCCAGAAGATAACGATCTGTAGTCAGGCACATAGCTACCGGATACCTGCTCAGCGCATCCGCAACTACGTTCGCCTTCCCTGGATGGTACTGCAACAATATGTCGAAGTCTTTCATCAACTCCAACCATCTCCTCTGCCTCATGTTCAGCTCTTTTTGGGTAAACACATACTTCAAGCTCTTGTGGTCTGTGAAGATCTCCACACGCTCTCCGTATAAATAGTGTTTCATAACTTCAGAGCAAAGATGACCGCTGCCAACTCCAAATAGTGGGTAGAGTAGTTCTTCTCATGAGGACGTAATTGCCTGGAAGCATAGGCAATCACCCTCCCATTCTGCTGCAACACGCAACCCAGTCCCTTCCCCGATGCATCACTATAGATAGTGAATCCTCCAGATCCTGATGGCAACGTCAACACTGGAGCTGTCGTCAACCTCCTCTTCAGCTCATCAAAGGTGATCTGGCACTCCTCTGACCAAACAAACTCCATGTCCTTCCGGGTCAGCCTAGACAACGGCTCTGCAATCCGAGAAAAATCCTGAACGAATCTCCTGTAGTAACCTGCCAGTCCCAGGAAACTCCTGACCTCTGCTACTGAACTCGGAGCACTCCATGCCTCAACTGCCATGATCTTTCTCGGATCCATCGAGATCCCCTCTCCAGTCACCACATGATCAAGGAATTCAACCTTGTCAAGGAAGAACTCGCACTTCGAAAGCTTTACATAAAGCTTCTCCTTTCTGAGAGTCTCCAGCACTATCCTCAGATGCTCCTCATGCTCCTCTGGGGTCTTCGAATACACCAAGATGTCATCTATAAATACCACCACAAACCTGTCCAGATGCTGATGGAACACCTTGTTCATCAGATTCATGAACACTGTCGGGGCATTAGTCAACCCAAACGGCATCACCATAAACTCATACTGTCCATACCTGGTCTAAAAAGCTGTCTTCGGAATATCCTCCCTCCTAACCTTTATCTGGTGGTAGCCTGTCCTCAGATCAATCCTGGAAAACACTCTCGCTCCGCTCAACTGGTCAAAAAGATCATCAATACGCGGCAGCGGATACTTGTTCTTGATTGTGAGGTTGTTCAGAGCCCTGTAGTCGATGCACATACGTATCGACCCATCCTTCTTCGGCACAAAAAGTACTGGAGCACCCCACGGAGAACTAGATCTGATAAATCCCTTGTCCTGAAGCTCATCCACCTGCTTCTTCAACTCTATCAGCTCACTGTTGTTGACTCTATAGACGTGCTGGGATATCGGCTCTGCGCCTGGCACCAAGTCTATAGAGAACTCCACATCTCTGTCCGAAGGTAACCCTGGCAACTCCTCCGGAAAGACATCCATGAACTCCGCTATCAGTGGATGTGACAACCTCGGCTCTACCACCAGGGCTCCGCAGAAGACTCCCTCGCTCTGCTTCGCTGTACCTCTGGCAAACTGAAACTCTGGCTCACCCGGCGGACTAAACAACACTCTGCCTCCACGACAATCTATACTAGCACAATGCATACTCAACCAATCCATCCCGAGTACAATGTCGTAGTTCGGAAGTGGCATTACGAGTAGGCACACACTCAACTCCCGGCCTACCAAGGTAACTCTCCGGTCTCTGCAGACATCACTGACTAGGATGATGCCACCCCCGGTCGTGATCTTGCAGAGTCTAGCTAAAGGTTCAGCAACAATATGGTGTCTAACAGCAAAAGATACAGACACAAAGCTATGGGAAGCACCGGAATCAAATAAAGCAAGTGCTGGAATGGAATCAAGAAAAACAGAACCTGAGATTAAATCACCAACGGGCTCGGGCTCGTCTACGGTCAGGGCAAAAGCTCGCCCTTGCTGTCCTCCTCGGTGCTGCTGCTGGTGCTGGGCAAACCTCTGCTGCTGAGTCGGCAAAGGCTGTCCTCTCTGCTGTGCTGCAGGTGCTCTGGCTGGTCCCCTCTGAGCGGCTCCTCCGCCCTGAGCTGTACGAGCAAGTGCTGAAGGACAATCCTTCAGCTGGTGATCTGCTGTGCCACATAACAAATATCTGTCCAGCCTCTTTCTGCAAATATCCCATCCGTGCCTCGACTTCCTACAGAAAGGGCAAATGATGGGCTGCCTCTGACCCTGCTGCTGTCTCTGTCTCTGCTGTTGGGGCGCCTCCCGGAAGGGCGCACGACCCTGACCCTGGTGCTGCTGAGTCTGTTGGAACGGCCTCTTGGCTGGGCCCACACTGCTGCCTGCTCCGGAAGCATCTCTACTCCTCTTGGTCTTCAGCTCCAAGTCGTCCTCAGCCCTCTGAGCGTCGCTCACAATCTGCTCGAAGGTTGCCTCGTGGTCACTCCTAGTCAAGGACTTGACCGCCATGACCAAACCCTTGCGGAACTTCCGCGCCTTCACTGCCTAGCTCAAACCCTCAACAAATCTGCCCAGACGGCAGAACTCTGCTGCATACTCGTCCACCAGCATGCTCCCCTGGACGAGTGCCTCGAACTGGCTCTCCAAAGCACTGAGAGCCACATCCGGGAAGAACTTCTCCTTGAAAAGCTTCTTGAAAGCCTCCCAAGTCAGTCCCGGTACTGCTATCCTCGTATCAGTGCGGTACCAAGTAAGGGCAAGATCGAACATCTGGCTGCCCGCTGCCTCAATCTGTATACTGGCTGGGATCAGTGCCAGCCTAAAATACCCTCAATGTGCTCGATCCAGTCGTCCGCGTACAGGATCCCCTCCGTACCCCGGAACTCCTTGGGCCGCATCCTCTGAAAGTTAATAATGGTGCCCGGCCTCGGATGCTGAGCCTGATCTACCTGTGACTGGACCTGAGCCACTCTGTCCACAGCTGTCATAGCCACCTGGTGAGCATTCTCAATGTCCATCCTCATCACGTCCACCTGGCGGTGCTGCGCGTCCATCATCTCTCTGAAGAACGCAAACAACTGCGTGGCATCAACTGGTGCAGGCGGTGGTGGAAGAGGTACCACCGGAACAACTAGGGTAACTCTTGGATCGATAGGAGTAAGAGGATCTCCGAGAGAAACGGATGCTCCCTCGACCGCAGGAGTGGCAAGTGGAGCGGTAGCGGCTGCCTGAAGTCGAGCAGGACGAGAGGTAGCAGACCTCTCGGAGGCAGCTGCTGGAACGGTGCGCTGAGACCGTGTCTTCGGAGGCATCCTGAACACAGATCAAAAGAAGTCAATATGGTGCAAGATACGATATCATCAAAGAAGGACAGTAATATTGCAAAAGAAAACAATTTCAGGAAAATTGAAGATAACAAAAGAAATCAGGAAGGGTCCTAATTGTGATTGAGCACACACTCTCTCAGCCTATATCCTATATCCTATTACAGGTAAACCTAGAAACTAGACCTGCGTACTAGACCTTGCATACTCGACCTGCATGGGCCACCACCAAAAACGTGTCACGACCCGCACCCGAAAAATCGGGCATGAGTCGTGGGTACGTCCAGCCTACGCCGCAGAATCGACGGTAGAACGTTGTAAAGGTTCGTTCTAGGTCACAATATCTAGATCTCACAAAACCTGTCAATATAATATCTCCAAAAGGAGGGCAACCACGCAATATATATATGCCTTAATCACAATAGCTAGGGGAAGAGTAAAAGCACGATAAGATATCACAAAGAAACAAGAACCAAAGAAAGCAAGTACAATATCCAAATATACAGTCCAAGTCTACAATATCTCACAGCAGCAAAATAATAAATACAGTCATCCAAAATAGCAACTGGGAACAACCTAGGGAAACCCACCTAGCTAACTAGGGTGCTAATGGCGTCTTCTCGATGGGCTCCTCCTCAGTCTCCGGGTCACAACACTCCTCAACGCCCGGCCCATAGAATGTTGGACAAAAATCCTCAGGATCCTCTGGAAAAAAATATGCCCAGTCAGGACTGGAGCAAAGTACATAACTCTGAAAGCAACTCCAAATACATGGTAAGGTGTATATGACTAGCAATAGAAAAGTATACAAGATGCACAGGAAAATAAATACATGATGGAGCAGATAAAGTAGCTGCAATGTAAAACTGGAGAACAATACAAGTAGTAGAGAAGTAACTGCATGTGAGAAAACAAGAATACTAGCTAAGTGCCTTGAGCACAAGTTCATTATGTGATCAGCTTAGGTTGCACATGAATAATCTATGATAACTCTGTTATGCGTGAGTTGCATAACCGACATACACATGAATACTGTTTGGCTTTGATCACATAACCAACTCCTACTCCCCTCCCCCACTAATACTCTTGGATCCAACCACGACACGCTACGTACATGATAAATAACTCGCGCACATGAAGGCGAGAGCACAAGAAGCACATGATAGCACATGAGAATCAATACCCGAAGCACATGATGAAATACACGTGATAGAGTACCCGCTGAACACGGTAAGGGGGATAACATCTCATGACGGGATCCACTAGTACCAGCTCGTG